>JARKIC010000186.1:0-390300 GCA_029378375.1 Mycena olivaceomarginata | reverse complement strand
GGCCTTGCCGTACGTCGCGATCGAATTCAAGTTGCCTCCTACATGAATCCCGCAATGAATCCCAACCTCCCTCGCTGTCGAACATATGCTGCGCTCCAGGACTAGAAGTTTTGGATTCCCATCCCCGTCCGAGCCTCCTGGTGATTCTATCCTCGAAAATCCAAGAATCCTCGTCGTCCCAGTCAACTGTTCCCTGTTTTTGACACTGGGCTTTCCACCATCTAGATCCCGTTCTCTCTGTCACTCTTGGAGCTATCGTATTCATCTTGTTCTGGCCAGAAACCACGATTGTGCTCCAAGCAGCAAGCCCTCCCCCTTCGACTCCAATACTATCCTTTACTGCTGCTCCTCCCGCAAGACCTCGCCTAGTGCCGCTCGTAGACCGCTCTATTCTACAGAGACTAGCTGATATGGAAATATCTCCCGACCCCGACGAGCGCCCGTACTTTGCTTCAAGCCCACAGCAGCGGCCACCCTTGGTGACGCGCGTCCCGGAAGCCAGGAAACCCCTGGATCCGTTTCTTTCTCCAGTATCTGCAGTACTCCTGGAACACCTTGCCGCTTTCTACTCCCCTCCGAATCGGCGAGCAGGAGTCGAAGGCCCGGGTCCACCTCATGGAGATCCTGCAGCTCGCCCAGAGGCTAGACCGAATTCTGGTGCTCCCCCGTAGGGAAGAGCCGCATCGGGACATGCTTCAAGTCGGGTCTGGAAACGTACTACGACCTCAAGAGACTGACGGACGATTTGGAACTTCCTGTGACGACTGTGAAACTCGATCTCTTCCGCCACTGGGTCAACGCCAACGCGCCTTCGGCGCAGTTGGGCAACCTTTCGTTCAGACAAGAATCACACCTGGGGGTGGACGCCGTGACTTTCTCTAACGAGGACGTGTCAATTCGGGTGGGCTCCTTCGACAACAACCCCGATCTACCTGGATGTCTCGCGAAATTTCGGCCCTTCGCCTCGACCCCATGCTCCGCTCCACATTCATCTCAAGCCCCACGCCCACACCCGCCCTCGCCACCTCCATCGTCGACGCCCTGACGCGACCCGACATTCAAGCCGCCGCCTCTTTCCCTCCCTCCACCTCTGAATCTGAATCGCCAGACCCCGCGTTCTCATCCTCACCTGGGACCTCCGCACCCCCATCTTCCCGCTCACCGCCCACCGCCAACGCTGCACTACGCCCCCCGTCTGCACGCCCTCGCCGCCGCGCTCGCCCCGCGCGCACCCTACGCGATGGTCCACTGGCGCATGGAGTCCGTCGCCCCGCGCGCCTGCCGCAGTGCGCGCACGCCCTCGTCGACACGCTCGTGCGGCTGGGCGGCGTGCGCACCGTCTGGTTCACGAGCGACTACCCGCATGCCGTGCACCGCAGCCGCGGGGACATCGACCTCGGCGCGACGGCGGCCGGTGTAGCGCCCGAGGCCAAGTCGGGCTCGCTCCGCAACGTGGCCCGCTGCACGCCGAGGCGGTGGGCATCCTCGGGGACGCGTTCGCCGCGGGCGGGGAGCTGGAGGGTGGGCGGCCGCGGAGCTGACGGATGCGGGGCTGGCTGCTGCGCTCGATGGGGATTGGGATTCGGAGCCGAGTTGCTGGAGGACGCGGGCGTGCGGGCCATCGTGGAGAAGCTCATTGGCATGCGGGCGGCGCTATTCGTGAGCGGGGCGCCTGGATCGCGCGGACTAGGTAGTTATCATTAGTTTCATCTTTCTTTTTAAGCTAAGCATGCGCTTATGGATTATTAGTTCTTTCACGCAGCACGTGGTCGATGAGCGACGGAATGTACTCGAGGTCAACCACGGCGATGAGCTACCGATATTGCAGAACGTTATCGAGCTCTTCGGGTGATGAACGAATGGATCAGGCATTGTAAAAGTTTATCATAATACGAAATTGCATCAATGCGACTCGTCCCTTTCCAAACCTATGTATCTATGACAACGTTTCTAAGGAGTGGCAAGGCCTCGCCCGCAGCGTTTTGAACCTGGCAAGCTCACATGGTAATCAGCGAAGAAACTCTCAAGAGGTGTTCACTGGTCGCTTCAAGTTCGGGTTCACACGCAGCCCGTATACGCGACACATGTTGCCGTTGGGGATCTTCACGGAGACATGAAGAATGCAGACTGTTCTAGAATTCAGGGGAGTGGTGGAGCTTGACTGCAGGGTCAAATTGGGTTTTGACTGGGACACTTACAAACAGGAACACTTTCTGTATGGAGGGACGCGACACAGTGGGCCCGTACCGGCAAGTACTAGTCATCCTCCAAGTCAAACCGAATGCCACCGAAACCGTCTCCACCAGAACGAATGGTTCCATCATTATCCTCGTAAATCATCCTCCTCCCTAGTCCACTCCGCACCTCCACGCCCCGCGGCTTGAACCGCGCCTCTAAAATCGCCAGTAGCCTCTGTGGCTCGGGTGTCTGATCCGAGTCATCCGAATATACGGCGGGACGTCAAAAGCCAGTAGCGAGGCGATCAGTCAAATTCGCGGGGACGTCAAAGCCTACAGGGCACAGAGTTCAGCCTGGGCCACTCAGCACCCTCTTCGAGTAGCGCAGGTAGGGTATGCTCGACGAAGCGGTCGTAGCCTGGGCCGTAAGGGTAGAGCACGAGAAATTCCCGATCGCCGGTGCTGTCCTGCTCGATCTCTTCGGCAAATGGACGCTGTTCGAGGATGAGGTGTTCGAGCGTCCCGCGCGTGGCGCGAATGAGTGCGGCCCATTCTTGCAAGATGGCGACATCTGATTTGACCGAGACGTACTCGTCCGGTAATCCGCGTCCTCTGCCGACTGAGTCGGCCGGGCGAGGCTGAGTCGGGTGAGGGAGGAGAATTGCCCAATGAGGTCGATTTTGTCCAGGAGAACGGGAAGCCCACGTGGAGCGATAGCCTCCTCGTCAAAATCCTCGGCGTCGTCGTCTTCGCTCTCCCCATCCGAGGCAGAATCCTCGTCATCCGAATCAACCTTGGTTTTCGTCCCAGGGGGAGGATTGATCCGTTTCCCAGCATAATTGTTGCTGCCGATGGGCCGATCGAGCACAGCGAGTTCCAGATCCGTAATTCCAGCAGCGCCTTGACAGACGAACTGCACGAACTCCTTGGGCACATACCCTCGCAGCCGAACCGTGTGCAGCTTCGTCAGAGGACGGTGCTCTTTCAACATGAAAGCCTCGAAAGCGGTGTCGAACGTGTCACGCCAGGCCCATGGCACGGTCAACTCAAGGTGCTCGAGGTTCGAAAAGCCAGCAATTATGCCCCAGGGATCAGTGTCGTCCTCGTCGTCATACGTCAAGTCGGCGCAAAGGAAGCGGACGTGTTCCGCAAGGGCCATGCGTCGCACAGGCGACACGCCTTCTTCCGACTCATTGAAGACACGCAGAAAGCGGCCGGTGTGGTCGCTATACTCTCTTTCATGGTGATCAGGATTGTAGTCCGTGCCGGTAGCCAGGTAATTCCGCTTCTGGCGGGACTCAGAGTCCACCAATTCTTCAGGGTACTGGTAGTACTCATGGAAGCCTGGCCCGTGAAGTTCTAGCTTGGTCCAGATCATGGGCTCTATGAGGCCGTGAAACGATTTGTTGACCCTCATGGGTGAAACCAAGTCAAAGGGCTGGAGGAAGCTGAAAATGTGACACAGCAGCTCGTTGGCGAAGGAATCGAGACGAGCCATGTCGGCGTCGGTGGTTTATGGTGTGTATAACCTATGTGGACGCAACGGGACCTCGAAGTTCCTTCAGAATTCAGGTGTTAGCCTTGCGCTCTTGCCAACTTCTTCAGTAACTCACGGCGGCGCGCTTACCAGAAATAATTGGCAAGCAGAAAAGGCAAACGAGTGGGTTGACGCTGAATAGATGATAGAGGTCAAGTTCAACCACGAACATCGCGGCGATGATCGGCCGGCGCGCGCTTGATGATCGGACTCAGTTCGGGTCGCGTTGGCAGTTGCACTTTCTAGTTACCACCTTGACGCGATGCCCTCTTCTCGGTTCTTGCCTTTCTGGCTATTGTAATTGGGCTCTATTTTGCTGCACGGTTTGAACTGCATAAAACACCAGCTGTTCGCGAAACTGCAGCAGCCGCCTTCTCGGCGGTGTACAGTCCCATTCACCAGGCGTTTCTGGAACCCAAGCCCGACGTGGTAATCAGCGAAGAAACTCCGCAAGAGGTGCTCACACCGGTCGCTTCAAGTTCGGGTTCAACACGCAGCCCGTATACGCGACACATCGTCGCCGTTGGGGATCTTCACGGAGACATAAAGAATGCACAGACTGTTCTAGAATTCAGCGGAGTGGTGGACTCGTTCGGAAATTGGACTGGGTGAGGTGCACAGACCTAGGTGGCTAGAAACACGCGCTAACATTGTGTAGCGAGCTGATTTCTTCGTGCAGACCGGCGGTGTGTTACTTCCTCCTTTCTGCTGGCTGACATTCTAAATACTGGCAGACATCATTGACAGGTGTGCTGGCTTCGTTCTTCGCATGAAACTCCTCTAAGAACTCGAAGAGGTGCGACACTATCAAACTGTTTATTGGATGGAGTCGCTTCGCGTCCAAGCTGCTAAAGTTGGAGGAGTGGTTCTGTCCCATTTGGGTAACTACATTTCCTAATTTTCGCAACGGCTCATTGACTTGCCGGTCCGACGCCCAGGCAATCACGAAGTTATGAATGCCATAGGTATGCCCACGTCTTTCTGTTTACCGCGTTTTTACTCAATAATGTGCAGGCGACTGGCGGTTCGTACAACTCATTTTCTTTCCGAGTCAACAACTGATGATTACTCGCGGTAAAGATATGTGTATCCCTCTGAGATCGAGACATTCGGGTCGGTGGCTGCACGCCAAAAAATGCTAGCCACTGGACGAATCGGTAAAGCATGGGCCCAAAATTACACCGCAACTTCCCGTCTTCCTCTTCATCCCCACCTCGGGCCCCCGACACGCCCTTCCCTCCCGAGAACCATCCCGTCCACTTCCGAAAGGAACGAAGACGGAAACGACGACAGCCACTATTACGACGCCACCGAGCCCCTCTCCATCAGCGCTCTCCTTCGTCCACGGCGGTCTATCGCCCACCTACAGCAACCTGTCGCCGTTCCCCACCAAGATCAACGCACTCTCCAGCTCCTTCCTACACAAGCTGCAAAACCGCCGCCAGCCTGCGCCGCACCCGCCCAATCCGTACCCGGCCTGCCGCAGGGTACCGCAGTTTATCGATACTGGCTTTATGCTGTTATCTAATGTTGTTGCTCTAGGTACGACTGGTGAGGAAATGGAGCTGTACGACGCCAATGGTCCGTTCTGGTATCGCGGATGGGCCACGGATCCCGAGTCAAAGGCCTGTGTCGATGTCGAAAAGGTGCTTGCGCGGACGGGAACAAGGCGCATGATCATGGGCCATACACCCGATTTTACCGTACGCCTCAGGTCTTTCAATGTCACATTTCGAACGCTGACATTCTTCGCAGGGCATTGTGTCTAGATGCAATGGAAAAATTATCATTATCGACACAGGTAACGTTTCTCGGTCAATACTGCGTCTCAGGATTCTAATTTATTACAGGCATATCGCACGCGTACGGCGGAGCCTTGTCGGCGCTCTCTATTCATTACACTTTCACCCCAATCGACAACGAAGACGGGGAGCCGCGGTGGTCAGAAAGAGAGGTGGTCAGTGCGTTGTATGTCGACCGACAAGAGACAATAATCGACCAGGAGCGAGAGGTCGTGGGCGACTTCCGGTTTGACGTGGCGTAATATTGTGCTACTAGATCCAGAGATAGATGTGTGGTGTATTTAACTTATTTATCCCATCCTCCACCCCGAACAGAGTCCCAGAAAGAAGGAATATAAAAGAAAGTAAAAAGAGAAGAACGTTCAACCCAATATGCTAAAGCGCGAGCGGCGGCGGTGGATGGTTTTCCGGTCAACTCGACCAGTTTGACCTCTCGCTCCTTCTCGTCGACATCGAACATCGTGCGTAACCCATCCACCTCCTGCGACTTCTCCTGCATGCTCGCGGTGGCTTCCTTGGCGTTGCCGCGGCAAATTTCGAGCGCCTCCGTGTTGGAGGTGAGCAACGCCTGGGATGCCTCGTACTTCGAGCGCGCGGCGAGGAACGCGGCCTCGTGCTTCTGGAATGTAGATAGCGTTTTCGTGTACGCCGACTGTGCTTTCGCCTCGTGCTGGTGGATACCTTATCAGCAAATCGGAAAGCTGGACGGACGGAAGGAAACATACCTTGACTGCTGTCTTCTGGATCTTCTGCAGTTCAGCGAGCTCTTTGAGGGCGAGGTTCAGGGCCTTCTTCTCGACCTTGGCTTCGGTCTTGATAATTTTCGCGAGTTGCTTGTTGCCCTTCGCTGCAAACACGACATTCGTCACATCGCACGAGTAGCTTGAGCTAGTCGTGCTAACCTCCGTTCTTGGCGATCTTCGCCTTTTGCTCCTCGCTCAGCACAGCGTCAGCAGAGGCGGCCCGCTGATGCAGGCTGTCGTTGTGCTCGGCGGTGGCATTCGGGCCCGTCGTGCCTGCACCGTTTATGAAGGTAGAGCCGGCGATCGTTTGGCCATCGGCATTGGTGAAGACGCTGGGCCTAGTGAGCGAGGGCGCGTAACCTAAAGACGCGGCTCGCCCGTGGCGGCTGGGAGAGATGGTGGAGGTGGGAGAGGTTTTGGGCTCTGGGATGTCGTTGGGGTCGACGACGTCTTGGGCTTCTGCGCGCTCGGCCTCCGTTTGGGGCACGGGCGAGCTAGAGGCGGCTGGAGGTGGTGTCGCGGCAGGTGGGTCAGAAGCGGGCGTGGATTCGGAGGCGGGATTCTCCTGCGCGAGAACGGGTGTTTTGTTTGCGGCGCCGGCTACTGGCGCGTCGATGGTGGTGGATTGTGCAAGGGTGCGGCGGGGACGCCTTCGGTGGTTGGGGTGTCGGACATGTGGACGTGGAGGATAGGTGCGTCGAAATAGACAGACGTCTCGCTCGAGGGAGTAGCGTTCATGAAGAGGGTGTGGCACGTTGTGCTTTTAAACCACTAGAACGATCGAATGCCAGTTACGTCATGCGATCGCGCGACCCGTTTTAGGAGTCCGTCGTGTCAAACTGCACTAACATGACCCGCTCGCGCGAGTCGTCCTCAACGCTTCAAGACCTGCCTATACTTCCGACAACTACGCAGTCCCCGTCGGTTGTGCCCAATTTCCTGCACGGCAAGAACTGGTGGATTTGGGAGTAACTCGAAGGTTGCGACCTTCTGGAAGCGCAAATCGCGAGGTTGACGCCAACGGGCAACCGCGTCTTGCAACCTGAGATGTTCGAGGGTTGCAATCTCTCGGAAGAGGAGCAATGCGTCTTTGAGCATGTCTCCCTCACGGCCCCTTTTTCACTTGTGTAACAACGAGGGAGCGTAAGCAATGAGAAACACTCAAAGCCGTAGAAAGTTCGCCCTGAAGGCGATGTCAGAGCTCCGCAGTAGCGAGAAAAATAATTTTACCATGGGAAATGTGGGATCGGTCGAACAAGATATATCGAGATGGAGGAGCCCCGGAGCAGCGAGGAGAATGTCCGCGAAATATTTCATGTGCTCGCTCTTGACGTCTGCGTCACCCGAATCATGGCAATCGATCCAGATACGGAGTGATGAGAGGGCAGGTAGCTGAGAGATTGCCCAGCGCCAGGCATTCTGTACATTCCATGTGGGTGATTCATGAGCTCCAAACTCTCCAGAGAAAGCACGTTGGGGATATGACGGATCATGAGGAACCTGGCGCTGAAATTCTTGAGGTTCGGGAGGGCGGTTGGAGGCAAACTCAGTGAGAGCGGGTAGTACCACCCCTCTAACTGATGCAGCACCACATGTTCTAAGCCCTGGTGATGCGCCAGAAAGTTTGTCATTCCGTTGTTAGTTCCGAGAGGGTCCACGGTGGCGAAGGCGTCAAGAAGAACAAAGTCCCCGAGTGTTAGGTGCCGAAGACTAGGCCATCGCCCTTGGAACACAGGTCGAACATCGATGTAGCGTTCATTATCGTGTCGATGGCGAGGTGTTCCAGATTCGGGCACCGGTCAAGAAGCATGTCCCAGAACGTCTGAGGGAGCTCATCGAAGGGTGGATGTAGGCCTGCCGGGGCGCGTCGTTTCAGGCGTATCATCGTACATGGAAAACTTACCACTTCCTACAAGTTGCTTGACCCGAAGCGTAAATCCGGTAAGATCACTGAATTGGAAAAGCTGGGTCCAGGTAAGGATCCTTGCGTTGCGAAAGAAAACAGTCTTACGGTGCTATTGGTGGGCATGACCTTTCGTGACCTTAATTCGTGATGTTAGTTGACGAATCTCTTCATAACTCGCGGCTCACCTGAAGGTAAAATCGCCTAACCCTACGGTGACACCAACATGCCGCAACTCAGGGCATCTAAAAAACGCAATAAAATGGACAAACCATTAACATCCCAAATGACATGACCTACGAATCACGTAGAGATTTCCAAACATTGTCATATTTAGGAAATTCTCGGCCGTCCCAGATAAAGGTTTTCAGATTAACCAGGTGGGTCGCCATTTGGTCGATGGTGACAACCACCCAACTCTCGATTTCGTGCATCGAGCTCTGGGGCCCAGCTTGTGCCCATTCTTCATTGTTGGGCCGCACAATAAGACTCTTGACATATTTCGCAATATGGGGATGCGTCAAGAGAAACTTGAGTGTGTGCTGGCAGTGCGCATTGCATCGCAGATCCACAGAACTGTAGAGTGTAGGCAAGAACATCCATAGGAACCTGGTGTTCTGCAACCCCAAATATTAATATACACCTATAAGACCGGAAAATCTCACAGTGCCCGCCAGGCTCAGAAGATCCATGGAAGGGAGGTAGTAGATAATCTCCAGTAATATTCCTCCGGCAACAAACTCAAGAGCGCCGGACTGCTGGCTGCCGATTTTGTCATGAGCAGCTTCAACGAGCTGGGAATCCGACGGAGGATGTTGGCGGCATATTCTTGTTGTCGTGTTCAGACCGTCTGGGACATGAGCGCTAAATCCTTTTTTTGCACAGATAACGTGTGATGGTTATGAGTAACTGCTGTGCGATGCTGTGCGTGCCGATCATGCCGAATGTAGGTTCGGTGTGATAAGTAAGATAAGATTATTGATCAAATCTCCCACAACGGTTGTTTGCCACAATTTGTATTTCAGCCCTCTCTCATGTTATTTTTTTTGGACCTCGTTCTGTCCGTTCCTTTCAACGGTATACTAGTTCGGTACAGAGCTGCCAGCCATCCGAAATTGTCTGTTGAGGATGGATCGGTTCCCCCGGCTCCCACATTCATTAGTATGTCCAAGCGCGTTTGGAGACTCAAGGCGTCGAAGGATTAAGCAGGGGACTGAGTGAGCCACCTGGTTGCTGTACTTTCGTTCCTGACTGTTTCACCAGTGCCCACAATCGCGGCTACCATGTTCTTCACCTTGTTTTGGCTTTACGGGATGCCGAAACTCTATCTCTCGCCGTCGCCACCTCTCAGTGCAAGAGTATCTTTGAATACGGATGTTATCGCAACATTATTTTATACGATATTTATCGTGACTGTATACCGGTCAGTGATCAGCTCTTTCTCGGTCTCAGAAGTATCCGACTTAGTTGTTCCCGTAGAGCCATTACGAGTCCTCGGAAATTGGATATCCTTAATGCCAGAGAAGCCCTCCATATTCTGTTCTCTGCGCACGAGCGCAAGAAACCCTGGGTCATTCTCCAGATCCCTGGACTGCTTCCCGCCCTGTTCATCAACTTTGGGCTTTACCACGGCGTCATACAACCTATGAGCACTGTGATTATGCCCTTCTACAAGAACTTCAGTTCGCTAGAGTATGCTCTCCGCTCTGTCGGTCTCGTCCTCCTGGCTCTCCTCAGCACAGCTATCTGCGCGCCTCTGGAAGTAATCACAACGCGGCTGGCTTTGCAACGTAACTACGGCGGCCCGGCGTTCGTCGACGACCCGACGGCTCCGAATGACACTGAATCTGCAGCAGCAATTCCTGTTGTGCAACCTGCCCCTGTGGTCTCTCCGCCCGTAGTTGAGATGCCGGCTTCGGAAACACAGGCCCAAATTGAAACAGCGGTCGAACCCGAACCATTATCGGAAAAGGGCCCACCCCGCCGAAAAACCCGTCGAAGCACCAGGGGTTGCGCAGTCTGTTGAGACTGTGCCAACCGCGACCCCCGCCGCTACCAATGGAACTGACTTGGAGCATGGGCAAGTTGCCGTCGACACTGACGATATTGTTGTCCAGTATGTCGTCTCCACGACCCTTCGACTTCACTAACGGCCATTCACAGTTTGCGTGGTGAAAATGAGCTCTACTTGGGGCTCGTTGATTGTGCCAAGAAGATCATCGCGGAGGAGGGATGGCCGGTTTTTATCGCATGTGGTTCTTGACTTTTTTGGGAAGTTTCCTATGATTGTGAACGTGTTGCACTGTCCTTAAATTGGTTGTTCCAATTGTGGGACCGCAAATATATCCTCCTCCTCGTTCAATTCGTGTGCATTTGGTGGGGAAACCGCCGGAGGGCCTGGGTAGCGGAGGAGCAGTAGCGGACGTCAACCGGGAAAGATACCCGCGCGAAGATGCTATTCCATTTATCGATGTGAGGTGTTCCAGATTAGGGTACCGGTCAAGAAGCATGTCCCAGAACGTCTGAGGGCTCATCGAAGGGTGGATGTAGGCCTGCCGGGGCACGTCGTTTTAGGTGTATCGTCGTACATTGAAAACTTACTGCTTCCTATAAGTTGCTTGACCCAAAGCGTAAATCCGGTAAGATCATTGAATTAGAAAAGCTGTGTCCACGTATGGATCCTTGCGTTGCAAAAGAAAGCAGGATAAGACCCAGGATAATATATTGTCAGTTAGGTCCCCTTTCGGAACGGGCTGATTTGTACATCGGCCTGGAATGAACTACCACTACGCCATTACATACACACCGTCGACGAGCTCACCACTTTTACGGTGTAGATCTCCGGTATATAAAAATAGTCCCGCCGCCTTGGTCGTTCTCTGACTCCATGAACGGTCATTTACAGTTTACGCAGTGAAAATGACCCCTATACTTGGCCCGTTGATAGGAGAGCTTACACTCTTCGTCGTCTGTACTCCAACCAGGCTCCCCCGAGTCTCAGAAGGAAAACCTCGCCTAGATTACTTACTTAACTCCCGTAAGATGTCCCTCATCTGGAGTGGCTCCCCGCACTGACCCTATGCTTTGTGAAGGTTCGAGTCGTAACGCTTTGACCGCCGTTCGACAATGTCTGTCCCGCCAGCGTACGATGCGCCATTCGGATCATACCCCAAAGACCTGCGTTGGGAGTCCCTCGTCCCCAATCCGATGCCTCTGTCTATCGGGATCTACGGGCAGGTAGACAAGTTCCTCGAACTCGGGGTGGTCGCCAAGAGTGCTGATCCGCGGCATGCTGAGCGGTTATGGAACATCATGAAACTCGCGGGGGACTGCTCCGTCTCCCTTGTCGGCAGAATTTTCCGACGCAACGAGCCCGTGGGCATTGTGATGCCTATCGAAACGCCAGTCGATGCGGACAACATCGCCACAAAGGAAGAACGTGTTCGCATTATCCATCGGCTACGCGAGCTCGTCGCAGAGCTGCACGAAGCACATCGTGCACGGAGACGTGAAGCCCCAAAACCTCTTACTCTGTGCCGACGGCCTCGTTAGATTCTGTGATTTCGACTGCGCCTCGATCGAAGGCGATGGTTTCGTGTCGCCCATCTATCCTACCCCCTACTGCAGCACAGTGCGGGCACGAAATCCGGACGTACCGATGACTCGCGCGGAGGACATGTACGCCATGGCTCTATCGGTTCGTAGACTCTCCTTCATAATGCGCGCTCGCTGTAACCTGCTTACAAAAATGCAGATGTGGCACCTCTACACCGGGAGATTGCCATTGACGTCCGATGAAGAGCCGGAGGCAGACATGGATTGCACATTCGCCGGCTTCCTCCCCGACATGTCCGCCATAGACGACCCCGCCATAGCAACACTCATCCAGGAGTGTCTCGCCGCCGGCCCCGAACGTGCTGATACACTGGACAGCGGGCAGAGCGTCTACTGCATCACTACACGGTTTGTGTTTGGGCATTGCAAGGCGGAGCCGGTGCATAGATATTCGAGACTCGTCCACAGTCGACGATGCCTGCATGCGCCGAGGTGATGGCCGTGTGAGTACCCGTTCTTGGATCCGAAGGTATTTGTGGCGGATCTGGAGCCTGTTTGCACGCGATGTAATAAGGAGGTGGAATACTCTGGGTTGGCCTTAGTCTCCGATACCTAGATAAAGGCAGCACTTTGAGTTTGGATTCAACACCAATATATGGATACATCTGTAGCTGCGACAAGGCCTGTTCCTTATTTCTGCCATGTCGCTCCTCGCGTAGCGTAGAGCGCAAGTAGAGCGTACGCCCCTGCTTCCCTCTGGCCATCCCTCATTGCGTGTTGCTCTTGCTCGCGGTCCTGTTTTCCCTACTTGACCTAGACATAAATTACCTTGCCTTAAACCTTGAAAGGAGCCAATTTACCGCTGTATTTGCCCGACTCGTGCATTCGGCTAATGCCCGACCGCACCCGTCTTGCTTCTGTTATGCAGGCGAGCCTGAGGGGCAATCGCATTCGTCAAACAGCAAAGAAGAGACTAGGGTATGAGCACATCCTTGATAGTACGTGAGTTTTACTCGTGGTTCAAGCGGGAGCAATTGTCTTTTATAGGCAGTGGATTACCATAAACGGACGGGATGCAGCAACCGGGTCACGTAGAAGGGATGGCCGGTTTCGTATCGCATGTGGTTCTTGACTTTTTGGGAAAGCCTCACATGAACGTGTTGCATTCATTCAATTCGAGCGGAGGACGCTGCAGCAGCTGTTGCAGTGATACCTGTCACAGAAAGTTGGGATAAGCCCCTCCACGGTGGCTGGCCGATAACTTCTATAAACAACATAGCCACATTTGCCATCAATTCAAGAGAAACTCAGCATGTATGCTTCAATATGGTATATAAATACATTGAGCTGTTCAGGACATGAAATATTGTCATATACATAATACACTGAAAGGTTGGACTAGCAACTCAAGTCTCTGAGAAGGTCTTCCCCAAATGCTGCTAAAACATGGAAATTCATGCTTCAAGACATGAATTCAGGCGAGCTAAAATGAGATAACCTCCCAGATGACCTTGAGTACAGTTTCAAGGCTCACTGGGTGCAGCAGATGAATATTTCTATGATGTTGAAGCATGCATACTGAATTTCTCAAGAATTGCTTACAAATGTTGCTATGTTGTTTGTAGAAGTTATCGGCCAGCCGCCGTGGAGCCAACTTTCTGTCACAGTAACATCACACATGACACGGTCTGAAATTTCTGGTCAGTAGAGCTTATTGGCAACCGCTGAAAAAACAAATCTCTGAGCAAAACAAAGCTCCACTTGAGCAAAAACTTGAACAAAACACAAACCCGTTTTAGACAGAACGTCACTCGCGAACAATACAATTTTGGACATCGGATGGGCGGTCCGACGTTCACGCGTGCTCCACAAAAAGTCTTGAGCAAAATATTTCCTTCATAAGCAAAAAAAACCCGTTGCCAATAAGCTCTAGTCAAAATCTCTACTGTACTATTTCATTCAATTCGGACGTAACGCGTAACGCTGGCCTTTTCGTCCGAATATTTTCGGACATGTAACGCATAACGGCCTGGTTCGACGAATTTTCAAAACGTAACACTGAAACACTCGAAATTGGCTGAAAATGGCCTAAATTCAATTTTTTTCGCTCCCCATTCCCCAGTTGGAACCCTAGCCAATTTTTTGACCAAGTTTCGCACCTCAATTACCAAGTACCACTGTCAAATGTCAAATGCGCCCGAGGGTTGCCGTGTGATGTCGAAGGTGGCTGCCACTTTAGAATCTATACAGCGAGACTCATTTGCGCCCTGTACGAATTTTGTTGGGCGTAACGCCACTGCACCCGTCCGTTCCGAATTCCAAAATTTGGACGGGGCCGTAACGCGTAACACCCCCTGCCGAATTGAATGAAATAGTACAGTATATTCAATTTAACTACCGCTACAGGGATTGTGAGCCTCGGAACTGCCGCCCAGTAGGAACCTGGATGTAATGTACCCCTGACAACAAAGCTATATGTATTTATAAAGCTGGAGCACCGTTCGGCATGTGCCTGTACTACGGTCGGCCCGGACCGGGATCGCGGTCCGAAACTCCGAACATCATGACTCGTTGATTGTTTATACTTGCTTGGCTGACTACGCGGCAAGGTAGATTTGGGGAGCTCGTGGCCCCGGTGTGGGAGAAGGAAGGATGCGGCGCTGTGCGCCTGCGAGACGAATGGGAGGCGGCGCTGTGCGCCTGTGAAGCAGACGTGGGGAAGGTGGTGTGTGTGTGCGGGGGGTTCGGCCGTCCCGGCCGAGCGGGGCTTTCACGAGACAGCGGGAGAGCTGCGGGAAAGGCCGGGTCGGAGGAGGACGTAGCGCGGGACGGGACCGAACCCGTACGCAAAGGCGGCCACGGGTCCCGAAGAACGAGACCCGGAGCAACCCAACAGGAGCGCAGGCAACCGAGAGCCACCGGCTCGTGCGAGGGCGAGAGAAGCGGGCCGAGGCCCCACACCACGGCAAGCAAAAGGAAGAAGGAAGACAGATATGATTGCGATGTAAATATTATACAAAGACGAATACGACGTAGTACTGAGGACGACGACGAGGTGCTACAAGAAATCAAGAGAATCCACGTCCATATCCGACGGATGATTGTGAGCCCGCGCGAACTCCTTCTGCTGTGCGGCCCAACGCGCGCGATAGCGGCCGGTATAACCCGTTCCAGGCGACGCCAGTAGACGAGGAAGCAGAGGGAGGTCCAACCCCCGAGCTTCATGATGACCTCGGGTGCTACGCCAGCGAGGAGAAGATCCATAGCACCGCCGATGCGGTAGCTGTGGCCGAAGACCTGGTCCAGACCCGCGTTTTTGAAAGCAAGGGAGGATGCGGCGAGGAAGACGTCCTTTGTGATGACGCGCCAGCCCGACGTGGACCTGTAGGCGAAAAGCGGAGTGCCCGACGGGGGGAGTGGTTGACGCGACGGTGGTTGTCGAAGGCCTGAACGGGGCAGATGTCGACGTCTGGGTCCGAACGCGCCGTGAGGAGGCACTGACCGCCCGACGTCTGCGTCGTCTTCGTCCAGACCAGCTTGATGTCGCGCACGCAGCGACCATTGATGGTGAGCTCGGAGATGGAGGTGTCGCGGCATGTGTCGCGTTTTGGATCGAACTTGGCCGCGCTGCGCAGAACCAGCTCTCCGAGGCGGCGACAGCCCCCGAAAGCCGCGAGTGCCAATGAGCCCATGGCTGCACCGTACGGTGTTTCGGGGTCAAGGGCGCCCAGAAGGCGTGGAGATGCGCGGGGGTGACGGGGCCGCGTGCGGGGCGGCTGAAGGGAAGGCCGGCCTTGACGGATGATTTCTTGAGCAGCGCGAGGCGCTCGTCGTCGCCGAACCACGGCGCGTCGTTGTAGATGTGCCAAAGACGCAAGCCGCAGAGCCAATTCCGAATGCAGCTGCCCGTGCAAGTGCCCCGAGCCTCCGAGATGAATAGGGCCAGCAGTTGACGGCTGGCGGGCATGCGCGCGTGCTCCGAGACATCGTGGCGGTCGCAGAACTGATGGAAACACGTGAGGCCCGCCCCATAGGACTCCAATGTCTCCGGGACGTGCGCGCCGACGAGTCCCCGAAGAGGAGAACTTGTTCCTCGAGGGAGGCGCCGGCCCGTCCAGCGCGCTGTGAGAAACGAGGCAGTGCGGGGCCGTCCACATGAAGACGCGACGGCAGGCGGGACATGGGGCCGGTAGAAGCTGACGGCAAGACAATTCTTTGCCTGAGGTTTCCGAGCTTGCTTGTGTGGGAGGCGAGCGTTTACGGCGACGCGGACGTCCGAAAGACCTGCAGCTGATTGGTGGAGCGCGAAGTGGACGAACACAGGGGTGGGAAAAGCGGATGGGTCCAGGTGCGGCCCTTGAGGCAGGCGAGGTGATGCGAGAGGTGAAGATGGCCGTGCGGCGCAAGAAAATGAGGTCGTATTCGACGCGACCTGGGTAGGCGAGGTGCGGCCGAAGGCGGGCACGCTGCGATGCGATGAGGGATGAACGGCTGATGGTGAGCGTGGGACGTACGAATTAACTGATGCAGAAGAAAGGAAGTTTTGATGTAAAGAGGTACGGTCTGAAGAAATGTGAGGTGGGTGTGATTCCGTGCAGTGCAAGATGTACGAAGAAGACAAGATTGACGGGGGTGGAGGGCCAGTGCGTGCGGACGCGGAAGGGAGAACTGCGGCGGGTGCGCGACGGTATCGGACGTTGATGATGAGAAGCGAGGAGAGCCAAAAGTGCTACGAGCGCGCGTAGGACGAGTCCGTTTAGGAAGTGAAAGACGTACGTGAAGTTTGGACGGAGAGGATCGATGTGATGCACAAGATGGGCCGTGGCGCGGACCGATGGGTCCGGCGGGCCGATGGCCGATGACGCAGAAGCGGCGAGAACATGGAGGAGGGGAGTAATGGCGATGTGAAGAGGCGGCGCCGAGTCTCGGGTGCGCTACGGCGAGAGGGTGTTTCCACCAACGAAGATGGAGCGAAGCTCCGTGGGAGCTTGAAACGTCGCGGCATGCGGTGGCGTTCATGTAGATGTGCGGCGGGAAGACCGCGTGAAGGTGCGTCCGCTAGGTTATCGGCTGAGGGACGTAGACGATCTTGGGCGTGATGGACGAGCCCGATGTGACAGCAAAGGAACGGCGCGCGCACAGGTTGATGTCCTGATTAGGGGAGCGCCCCTTTTCGTGTGCGCCGATCGCGCCTTTGTTGTCCGATCGGACAAGGACGTGAATATCCTTGAAGTCCACTGCTCTAGAAAATAAAGCAGAGCTCGAGGGCGACGGCCTCTAACCAGCAGATGTCGATGCCGTCGCGTTTCCACCCCGGCACGAGCCGGAATGCGTACCAGCGCTCGCCGATGACGACCGCGACGCCCCACGAGGTGCTGGCGTCACGTATATACCGAAGTCGCGCAGTGGGCCAAGGCTTGAGCTTGCGGACATAGTCGGGTTTTGCGAGCTCCCTCTGCCACCATGTGAGGGTGTCGAGTACGGAATTCGACAGCCATCGCGCGCAAGCGGTTGCCCCGGAAAGGTGACATGGCATTCGATAGCGTCGAGAGGCGTGATGCGCCCTCGCGTGTAGACGAAGGAGAGGTGGCAGAGGGCCCCATGAATCTCCTGAAGATCGTGGAGGGTGAAGGGCTGGGAGGCGAGGATGCCAGCAATCATCTTTTCGACGCGCGCGATGTTTTTGAGACGTTTTTCGAGGGGAAGGGAGACGTGATGTTCCATGAAGTCCCATTCGAGCCCCAGAAAAAGGAGCAGGGAGGAGAAGGCGCTGCCGGTCTTGGTGGGGTGCCAAGGAGCGCGCAGCGAATTGATTGGGACGAGTATGGACGTGCGATCGAACTTGTAGACAAAGTCGCCCCCTGAGCCGAGGCACGAGGTCGGGTAACGGATGAGAGGACAGTCGTCCTCGTATTTCTTGGCGTCCGCGTCTTTCCCGAGGTCGACTTGCCAAATGTCGATGAGCGCGTTGCAGATTTGTCCTGCGCTGCTGCTGGCTGAGCCGAGACCGAAAGGGTTGCAGTGGTCCAGGCGAAATTTGCCCTCGTACTGGACGACGAGGAATGGTTTGTGAGCGGGGAGGACGGGGCACGTGCGGTGAAACACCTTGATGTCAAATGCGCAAGCTTGCGTACCCGGAGGGGCGTTCGCGACCTGACGATGATGAGCAAGGGACGATGACGTGAGAGGACGGTAAGAGAGACGGGATGGACGTTGGTAAATACACGACGTGAAGGGTCGACGTGGGACGGACGCGATGAGCGCTGATGTAGTGCGGACGTGACGAGCACCGACGTGATGCGGATGCACGTGAGGGTGGACGGGCGCCGATGGTGCGCGGACGTGAGGGGCGAAGCCGACAGGCAGGGGAAGATGGGATGGATGGGGGGATGATGGATGATGAAAGAGGGGGGGATGTAGGACGAAGAAATAAATAAAGACAGCTCACAATCTCTGCCATGCGCCACGGCATGTCGAACCGCGTAGGGAAATCCGCCTTGTCGATTAGTCGTTGACCGCCGGCATGCCCCTCGAGAGGCGGCCTTCGACAGGTTCCTGCAGACGCGTTTTTTGGGCGGTAGACCTGGGCCTTGATCGTTGACGGAGACGATGAGGGGAGAGACGTAAAAATGGCCGCGACATATGCGATGCATCTCTTCGCGGGTAAATGGTCCGGACATTCTGCGCCGGCGGCCGTTTCTGTAGCGAAGTACTCCAAGACGGTGTCGCGCTCGATGTCGGCGGACGGATGGTTCGGCAAGATAATTGTCTGTTCGAGTTTTGGCATGCGTCCGATGGGAAAACCCTGGCGTAGATTTCGAACGAGGTGCGGGTAGTGGCCGGTGAGGTTTTTTTGGTCCAAGAGGTGCTCGAATGCGTCGGCGTCGTACGGCGTTACGGTAATGTCGAGGAGCGTATCAAGATCGTCGTTTGGGTCAGCGATAGGCGGGCGTGCGTGTACTGTAGGCAAGAGATCGATGTAAGTCAATGCAGCGTTGGGGGATAGGGTGTGCGCAAGAAATGGGGAGGACTCGACCGCCGCATCAAGGTACAAAGGCCCCATCTCGGACTCGCAGACATGTGGGGTCCCGAGAGAGGGCGCCGTGGTCTCCCCCGCATAGGGAGCACACGTGGAGCCGCTCGTCGCCGTGCTCGCCGTTGCATTTCCGCCCCAAGTTGAAGTTGAGGCAGAGGGATTTCGGTGTGTTGCCGCGGAAGGCGCGCGCGGTGCGGATGTCGCGGCCGATGATGATGCTGAATATCGGTTGGCCGTCGACGAACACCGTGATCGTGGCGGGTGGTCGTAGGCGCTGTGTGGCCCGCAGCACGTAACGCAGGCCGGCGGCTTCCGAAAGGACTGGCCGTCCCCGGATGTAGGAGTTGAGGAACGCTCGCGGCGCTTCGCGGCGGCGGCGTTTCCGTCGTCCGGAGAGGTCCTCTTGCCGTTCCTGTTTGGGACACCCAGGAAGAAGATGAGTTAAAAGGCGAGGCGGAGCGAGAGGGAGTAAAAGGGGGTAGGCGCGTTCGCCTGTTTCCAGGCCGCCAGCGCGATCATCCAGCGGTTCTCCCATGTCGCCAGGGAGAAGCCGCCGCCGTTATAAACCTCGTTGCGCAACTCTCGTTTTCCACCGGGTACCAGACCGGGAACATCTTCAGATCCTCGATACACTTGAGGCGGGCGAAGAAGTGGGCGTGCTGTCTGAAGACCGTGTGTAGTTGATTTCGAGCTCGGATTCCCCTTCGGCCGCGGGCGTGCAGCAGATTGTCGTACGCCGCGAGTAAGTTGGAGGACGCCTGCCTCCACAAACCCGGGGTGAGCCGCTCGAAGGTCGCGTCTTCATCGCCAAGCATCTCCTTCCGCCCTCGGAAAGTCGATGACCTGGACCTTGGTGCCGTTTTCCAGCGTGATGTCGCACTTTGGGATCGAGTGCGGGCGATCGTGGTACTGCTGTATTACCTTGTCCGTCCACCAGTGTAACGGGAAGTAAATTTTGTAGAATAGCGAGCGCCACCAGATGTCCGGGATGCTGATGGTCGCCTCCGAGGTCGGGGCCACAGCGTGCGGGGTGCCCATCTGCAAGGTGCCGCGGATGGAGCGGAGCCTTCGCGCGGTCGGCGTCGCGTTTACGTCTCTCTGTCACCTCCTCGGTCGCGACGATGAGGAGTTGAGAGGCGACCCAGGAGGTCATGAAGACGGGGAGCGGACCCGTAGCCTCCACAACCTCCTTGGAACCTACCAGGAGCCGTTTCTCCTCCTCTGTGTACGCGTAGTAGGCTTTTAGCTTCGCCCCGACGTCGAGGGTGTCGACGCTCTCCGCGTTCGCCACGGCCTCCTCGTAGTCGCGGGTCGTGCTGACGCTGTTGGCGTTGTGGGTCTCCGTGCGCACGTTGCGCCGATTCTTTTCGAGCAGTTCCATGTCGTCGGGAGCGGGGGTGTCGCCGGGCGTTTGCGGTGAGCAGCGTAGTCGAAAGTGGCGGGCAGAGGCAGTGGGAGGCCACAGATGGACATCCTGGGCGGGTTCGGTTCACCAGGCATGTCGAAAAGATATTTGTGGGAAGAGGTGCTGGCGCGGTGAAAGCTGAAAAGATTTGGATCTAGCGGGTGGATTTTTGCTGAAGATCGGGGAGGCGGGGGTTTTTAGACGTCTGCGGGCGGGGGTGGGCTGCGAAAACGCGTCGATGTGGGCAAGGGAACGCTGGACGCGGGAGTCGACGTCGAGGGCAGAGCCAACAGAATTGATGTGGCTATGCAGATAAGATAGTGTTTATCTACGAGACGAGACGACTACTTAGAGGCACGCCCACACCTCCTCGCAACCCACCCTACCTTGCCTTCCACTCAGGCGGCTCGCAAGCTCGCCTGCCTGAGCTCGCACGTGGCGAGCTTGGAGGCAGGTAGACGGCGTCGTGACCTGAGGCACCTGTTCTTGCCACATAGGCTGGTTGTTGCTCAGCAGGTCGTAATATTGAGAACAGCACCAACACTATGTCGATCCATTCCGGCCTAATCCTACCCAGAGGTTTTCACAAGGACAAATCAGGGTGGGGCGAGAAAAAAACCGTATCGGAGCAAATACGATGTCCAGATTGGCTGAGATTTGCGGTTGTGCACATGAACCTTCGCCTCCCACCGCTCCTTGAGCTGGACCCTGAGGACGCCAAAAAAATTCCGACACATCATTTTCATCATAGAAGTCTTCCCCACTGTGGGGATTAGCATCCAACTACAGAAGGATCGGAAAAGAGCACACCTTGCACCTGAGATTAACGAAGTGTTGAGCCTGAATGCCGAGCTCCTTGTGTGGAGGGGATGTTCCGACTCGACCCTTCGGTGGTGGTAAGCCAGCGGCTGGTTTGGCTCGCGATCTTGCACTGCATCTTGTGCGCCTTCCAATCGCCTGTTCCAAAGGGAGATAGACCCTGAGGTCCCCTGGGTTCGGTTTAGGGATAGAAGGATACAAACACCGTTGGCATTCTTGGGAGTAATAGCCGACTACAGGCCCAAATTTAGCGAGGGTAAAACGAATCAAGATCGAGTCGTACAAACCAACTTCTCGATTTTACATGCAGAAGACGGATTCATTGCTGGCTTGGAGCAAATTCATGAGGGTAAACCCACTTTCAGACATCCTGAGGGCGTATACTGTAGATCCTGGGAGTCCGCAAGGCTTGAATGAGTTGCTGAAAAAAATCAGCGAGACGAAGCAAGACTGCGGCTTGAGTCTTTGTGCGAAGAATTACCTCGGCGTTGTGGAGTATACCATGGATCGAGCCAGGGGATTACAAGAAACGTGAAGGCTTTCCGTTGAAGTACAGGGTTGGTTTGTTGCAATCTTCGAGAAAAAACAGGTGTCACAGGATGCATGAAAGATGGAAGCATACCTTAAGTGCGGGACTGTTGTACACAGGTTAGAGCCCGTAATTGCGGCGGCTTAAGGTTTGAGATTAGAAACCTGTTGGAATGTTAGTGTGAACTTGAATCGGACGGAGAGAGCGGAAGACAAGTGGAAGGCAGCGGAAGGGTAATGCTCGAGATGGGTGATGAAAAGAAATGTCAGGAAAAATCGGCGAGCAGAGATAAGTCAAGAACCCTCGTTTTGGGACCGGATCTCAAAACCACAAGACGTCCTTAGCGAAGGGAAAAAATCCGCAAAGAGAAGGGGCGCACCATATCTTCGAGGACGGGAATGCCGCATGTATCAAGCTTGGTATAGGCGACTTCAACCTAGTTAGAATTATCTGGAGTAATATAGAGGTAGTAAACCACGCACCTTTGCCGACCCCCCTCCCCGCCGTCTCCACCAGTCCCTGGAGCTTCAACGATGATGGCTACTGTCGGATCGTGCGCAGTGGACGACGCGTTTCAGATGAAAGAGTGCCTACGTGTAGCCGGAAAAGGACAATGACCCAGAAAAGATCCCGACGTGCCGCCGCCGAAAGTCGACTCGCGCTCATCTTGAGTGGGAAGAGGACGTAGTGACGTAGCGGAGCGGAACTGCGCTCGCGGGTCTCGAGTGGCAAGCACATCCTCCCTTCCATCCACCGACCACGCGACCCGCAATCCCGGAACGTGCGTCGTGTCGAGACCAGATGGTGCGACTCGAACGCAGCCCCTCTGTAGCTTCGGCGCCGGAGGCTGAGGATGCATCGAGGAGGACGCGGCGCTTATCGAAAACGGCGAGAGGATGGACAGAAGGAGCTGTACGCGGGTGGAGAGATTAGGGCGTGGACGCTTGAGTACGGGGTGTGGAGGAATGCTGCAGGTGATGGATGGGCGCGTGCATCGGGCGGAGGGAAACAGGGTAGGGATGCACACCTGGTCGCAGCCACTCCTCGAATCGCAGCATCCGCGCCTTGGCATATCCGAGTCTACACGAAGCGCAATGGCTATTGACTCAAATGGCATCCACTGCTGCGACGTCGGTGCACCCCGCGCGCGAAAGACAGCGGCGGAATCGGAACATCGAAGAAGACACGGCGCAGCCGCACCTCACCTTCCGAGACGAGGAGATATCCTAGAAGATCGTCACCCGCCGCGTAATCGACGTATCGAAATGCAGAGCAACAGGACAGAGCTGCGCATCCGTCGAGCGCACGGAGACATCCTGGGAGCAGCAGGTGAGCGCGCGCGTATGGGCTAGACAAGAAGAACGTACGACGTTCGACTACGAGAGCGTCGCGGGTATCCGAAGGCGAGTTTGGCGCAGTCGTTGTGCGAGGAGTGGGCACGCGCGCGGTGACGCAGACGATGTACGAGCGTAACGCGACACGACATCGCATCCGCAGCCTATCCGTATCCGCGCTTCACCTCAATCTAGCGCTCAGGCGTCAGCGACCTCCAGCAGCCACCTCAAGTGCCCAAGTAGCGTACGTATCATGACATATGCACGAGCTCTTCCGAATCGAGTACCGCACCCAGCACGGGGCGAGAAGTGCTTGGAGGGGGAGGCCGTCGTCGTCGTGCATATTGCGTGTGGGGGCTAGACGAGGTCATATCAGCCACGCGGGACGACATCGTCGGATTCGAGCGAGACCCGGCTCGACCCGTCCGGTAGATTTAGAGACGTCCAGCGCGAGTAGGCCTCCCAGGAGCGCCATCGTGCCAGTTGTCGTCAATCTCGCTTCCTGCCCTGCGGCGCTAGATATTCCTCCATTCACTCCACCACGGCACGCACGCACACAAATCACCCAAAAGTACGACTGGATCTCCGTACGAGGGAGCGGGCGGAGATGACGGCGTCGTATGTCGTCAGCGCATCGTTTGAGACACGAAGACTCAGCGCTTCGGTAAAGAATCGGAATGGCAGAGAAAGTAACTGAAATGCTATCACTCAGACACCCGAGCTCATCGAAAACGAAGGAAAACGACCCCAACAGAATGAAGGTTATCACCACTGCTGCGCTGACGAGCCGAAGCAGGATTGCAGCGACACGTCGCAGCCCCGCGGGCAAAAGAACTTAGCGGCACGCGTAGAAGCAGCCGTTTAAAGCGCCTCCATCGTCGTCCCGAAGCAGCGAAAATTGGATGACTTGACGGAGTCGGGTCTTGGGGCGATAATTACCCCCCTTTGAAAACGCTTCAAAACCTACAAAGAGCAAAATGAGACTGAAGGAAAGCTCGGTGGAGGATATCGCATCGAGTGCACAAGGCCCGCCGTTGCACGAATAACCAAACTTGGAGAGAGGCAAACGGAAACGCCAAATAACCGTCCGTGAGGCTGTCCGCACTTGCGAATACGATAATGACCGAGAAGCGTTTGATTGCATTTGCGACGATTAAGAGACGAACAAGACTATTTCGAAGCTCAGATACGCAGGACACCTGAATAAGAACAAGAATAAGACGACATGAAAGTCCATTGATAAATCATCTCGACGCTACAATGGACCTGCGACTCGCCTTCCGCCGGCGGCTTCATATGGAAACAGTATCATTCGCGACTCGCCGGATCAAGTTCAACGAAGCGCCACAGGACGAGGAGAAACGAATTGACCTGGCGGCAACTCGCAACGACATTCCTCGAAAGTTGTGGACTCGATGTGTTGTGGTCGCAGACTAGCCGTCGAAAGCGAGCGCCGAATGCAGTGACACCCGACATCAGCGGATCTGTTATTGAGCACCGCCGCATTTCCCTCCTGCGCCGGAATTTAGTGTGGCGGGAAATAGGCCGCAGGCCTAGTTGACTTGGGTAATTTACAGAGGGTCGCGGCAGCGACCTATTTGACCTGCATCAGGAAAACCGGCCGACGCTTGACAGTGTTTGACAGCGCTGCATAGCATCCATAGTGTCTCTAGTAGCCATAGCTACATGCCCAATATGCAGCGCTAGGACATCACTGTGGGATGCTAGACAGCTCCGCGCTACCACTATGGGATACTAGCCAATACTAGGCTATTGCTGGAAAGCCGGCCTGTGTGCCGGCAGAAACCCTAGCTTTTATACGCTACGCAGTCCCGGTTGTATTGAGCAAGAAAATAATTCTTGCCTGCTCTCAATGACCAATAACGACAGAAGAATGAAACAATCGATGTATATTAGCAATATAACTACCACATGAGCTCACGAAAGTACTACTGGTTCTCACCACAGGCTACAGCAACCTGGGCAGGAACACGACACTGTACACGTTGTCGACAGGGCCCCCTTAAGCGGTGGACGAGGGTGTGCATGTCGCTCTTCACGGCATTGCATCTCGGCGAGGGGGACGACGGAAGTACGCAGGCAGGACGGCGGTGTTGTAGTCGACGCGGATGAGGAGCTTGCAGGAGCGCAGCGCGAGGTACGTCGAGCACACGAGGCGCCGGAGAAGCGGGAGGTGGTGCGCACGTTGCAGATGGGGAGATGGTGGAAGAACGCCGCGTCGGATTTAGAGATGGCTTGGGATTTGCCCTCTGGGATCAGTGAGCGTGGAGGAAGGAGTGAATGGGCAGGGGGGGGATGTACCGAAGCGCTCGCACTGCTTCATCTTGCACATGGTCTTGTACCCGCCTTGCTTCCATGCGAGCGTCTGGCACTCCTTGGAGCAGTACAGTGTCGTTAGAGCAGCCGCCACACTTGCAGAAAGTATTCTTTGCGTCGACTTTGGGGCACTGGAGGATGTTGGTCAGTCAGAGCCATAGCAAAACTTAGTACATCCCTCGACATTGTCGCACGTCGCGGCCCTCCCTTTCACTGCGACTGCCTGCATCGCAACAAAGTGCATAGCGCATGAGCGCGGGCAGCGTGCGCATGCCAGCGCGTATGAGCCATGCACATGCGCCTGCCGTCCGCCGCCCCACTATGCGCGTGCCCGCTGTGTCCACCTGTGCCTGCAGCGCTAGCGCTTTACCCGCCGTGCGGCGAGCACTGCCGTGGCAAGCGCCCGCCTTACCCTGGCCGCAGGGTGGTGCCAACTGTGGACATATGGACGCCACACCACTGGACAAGATCGCCACTGGGTGAGGAGGATGGATTGCGGGGGATGTGGGATCGTGATGGTGCACCTAACAAGAGGACGATAGCGCAGACACCTAGGCACACATTTGAGTACAGCGCAGGAAGGAGATGAAAAATTGTCACCAACTTGGATCTGGGTATCTTCTGTCCCCGCCACAAGCAGTGCGCTGTCGGGAAGGCGGGAGACGAGAAGATGGTGGCAAGAGGAAAGAACAACCATTGTGGCAGTGAAGCACGTGTGACGGACTTTGAGCACCGATCATTGGATCAAGCCGATGCCTTGGTCTTTTGTCTTTTGTCGTCGACCACAACCGTATTTGAGTGCGATTTATGTGTAGGGCCATGCAATAGTAATTTGGATTCCAAAGCCGCAGAAATAACGGGACAAGAAGATAATAAAATAAAATAAACTCAATGTAGAAATACGCGATGAGATAGAAAAGCGCCAAGTACATACCAGCAGCCCGACCGACCGAAAAAATTCATAGATTATATAAGTAAGAGCACTCAGCGCCGGCGCCCTCCTACTTCTTGTGCTCGCCTCCGTGCTGACCGGGAGGGAGATAGCGGGACAGAGAATGGGTAACGGAGAACTTGAATGATGCAGCATGTTATGCGGCTAGTTGCCTAGCTTTCCATAGTTGTCCATAGCATATAGTGAACACTATACAGTGCTACTACAGTGCTAGGCAGCGCTATGCGAGCGCTATGGGCTTCTATGGTTGCTATGGGCACTATGGCCAACTACGGCTCGGCTACGGTTTTCCTGATGTGATTTACTGGTGTAAATTAGGGTGAAATAGAGTAAATTTCCCACGGGGTCCGGGGCAGAGCCCCGGGCGAAAAATAGCTATTTTACTGGGTCAAATAGCCCGAAAACACTAATTTACCGGTCAAATAGCTATGCCCAGCTGCCCCATTCGTCTGCCTTTGGAGCTACGCTGTCCGCTGCCGCCTTTGAACTCATCCCGCCGTTACCATTGGTTGGCCCGTGGTGTCGAGCGTCGACGGGAGTTTCTTTGGCGGCTGTGATGCTGTCGGCGAGGACATGAAGATACTTCTCGATGTCGAATTCGGCCGCGAGGTCGAACCGGCTCGTTGAACTACCACGGAGGTCGGGGAGGGGATCATTGAGCCAGTCTAAACCGTCATTGGCAGGGTCGTGTGGCGTGAGCGGCGTTCCTTCAGAATCTTCGGCATACTGTACCATTTAATTCAATTCGTATGTCACAGGTCACAGACCTCAAAATTTACGAAATTTTTCGTACGGGTCACAGGTCACCCAGCCATGTACGAATTCTGAAAACGAGTCACGAAATCACCGTAAAATGGCTCAAAAATTGAATTTTTCGCCTCCGCGCGCGCCGCAACAGGTAACGACGCCACGGTATTCACACGAGCTGCCAATTCTGACAGTAGCTATCTTAAACTGTCTACAATAGTTCCACGAGTACGGGTTAGCAGATTTATCTCCGTCGCATCCTGCACACTTTGCGGCCGATTTACGAAAAAAAAAATCCGGTCACGCTCCCTCAGACAAAGTACGAATTCTGAATTTCGTAAATTTTGGTCACAGGTCACAAGGCGTACGAATTGAATTAAATGGTACAGTATTTTCGACCCCGTGTATGGTCTCTCGAATGTCGCGCCAGTTCACGGTGACTGGTTTACTCCGGACCTCCTACCAAAATTCCGGCCCGGAATCGCCATACTTAGGTCAAGTATGTTTTCAGACCCGAGTTTTTCAGCGACTTCAACCCGATCCAACCACAGGTGAACCAGCCTTCTCACCTCTCATGCCGCGTCAGCTCCATCTCACACCACATCCCTCCTCCTAACGAAAGGATAAACCAGGTGAGGTGCGCAGTGCACAGCAGTCTTCGTTGAGACACGAGCGAGGGATACACAGCTGCCCCTCCGGGTTCGACTCCTGGCACCCAAATGTTGAGACATGCATATAGCTTTTTGGTCCGTCGGCGGGATGGGAGCTGAGGTCCAGCAGACTTCGACTCACCCCTCCTGCTATTCAACGAGCAGCCAGTCTTGGAATTCAATTTCGGCTATCTGAGTTGAACCAAATAATACCCACTCTGTCCCTTGCCGCGATTTCGCGCACTCCTTCCCAATACCACTCCACCTCAGCGCTGCGCTAACTATGAAGACAATCGGGTGTGGTGTGTGGTACACAGCAGTTCTCATTGTGTGTTTGGGACAAACGCAAGTAAATGCGCTGCAGATCCGGGTTCGACTCCCGGCACCCGAATAGTCGGAGCTTCAAAAGTTTTTGTTTCCCTGGAAGGAACAGAACCATTCTTATTCCAGGCGCTGAATTCGACATCCAGAAATAGTTCATTTTCGGGTCTGAATCCAATTCAATTCAGTTCAACCAATTGCAACTTTGCATCTTTCACGCAGCGTCAACCTCATCCCGCACTCCTCCTTCCCAACCCAAAGTATGATTCATTGTCATGAATCGGGTGGGGTGCGCGGTGCACAGCAGCATTCACCGAGTCGCGAGAGACATACGAAGCTGCGCCTCCGGGTTCGACTCCCGGTACCCGAATGTCGCAGTGACAAGATCTTTATTTTGATAGGCTGGCTTATGGAGGTGAATTTTGGGTTTACCTGTCCGCCCCCCTTTTAGTGACATAATACGGATTCATCACAGGAACTAATTTGGGTTTAACCTCCCCTCCTCCCAACTCCTCTGACGATTCTTCCCACTCCAAAGTAGTTCAATTTCATGTCCACCCGAGTAAGAACGTTCTCCCAAGCCGTCGTGAATTTACTTCAGTCACTTCATTCAAATCACGATTCAAACATCCATTCTCGAATCTCAACCACCCACCTCCTTGCGCAGCGCGCTCGAAGCCTCGATACCAACATTGATAGCATGGCATCTCTCCGTTCCCTTCCTCAATACTAATCGGACGTGGTGCGTGGCGCAAGGCAGCATTTCATAGCCCGGAGTGACTGCATACCCGGGTTCGACTCCCGGCACCCGAATGTCGAATCAAACATCACCATTTTTCTTTTGATGGTTTGGCTTTGGCGCGGAGGAACGGAGGATGCGATTTTCGGGTTTCCCCTTGGCCACAGCGCTGCAATAGTTTGCTGATTCAGACATATGAATTCCCCACTGGAACTGATTTCGGTTCAGCCTCCTCCTCCCGTGTGCCATGTGCTCTTTGCATCCACCCCGCCTCTTTCCACTCTGCTTATTCCCTTGTTGCAGCCTAATCCTCTAAGATCAATCAGGTGTGGTGCGCGGTACACAACAGCATTTCATCGCGTTCTTTAGCTGGTCTAGCATTATGCGGTGGATCCGGGTTCGACTCCCGGCACCTGAAATAGCAATGCCGTTTCTACAGATTTTTGTTAACTTAGAGGGGACGTCTAGAGACTGCGGTTCACCCCTCCCACTAACAAACAGCAGTCCTGCAATTCTATTTCAGCCATCCGATATTATATGCAACAAATAACAAATAATCACAGTTCTTTCTCAGAATCTCAGCTCAGCCCGGCCGGCGGGCTTCATATATGTACATGCACATCTTCACCCCTCCCCAACCTAAGCCCATAATCGGGTGTGGCACGGCAGCAGTTCATTCTCGATAGCGTCTATTACTTACGCTGCAAGTCCGGGTTCGACTCCCGGCACCCCTAATACGTGGGTCATCTGTATTTTTATTTCCCCGGGGGAGCAGAAATATTGCCGACTCCCGCTTTCGCAGTATGCTGTATGTCAGATTCATAAATCGGTAATAGGTCAAATACGATGTTCCCAGACCGGAGTTTCTCAGCAACAGCAAGTTCAACTAATAAATAATTACAGTCTAATTCTTTCTCAGAATCTCAACTCAGCCCGGCCGGCGGGCTTCACATCTGTGCGTGTACATGTACATACCACAGCACTACCCCTCCCCAGCCTAAGCCTATAATCGGGTGTGGTGCACGGCGCATGGCTGCAGCTCATCCCCGTTAGCGTCTACTTACGCTGCAAGTCCGGGTTCGACTCCCGGTGCCCGAATGCGTGGGTCATCTGTATTTTTATTTCCCTGGGGGAGCTGACTCCCGCTCAGATTCATAAAACGGTAATAGGTCGAGTACGTTTCAGACTCGAGTTTTTCAGCAACTTTAACCCGATCCAACCACAGTTGAACCAGCCTTTAATTCTCACCTCTCATGCCGCGTCAGCTCCATCTCACACCACATCCCTCTCCCAACGAAAGAATAAATCAGGTGTGGTGCGCGCCCAGCAGTCTTCGTTGAGACACGAGCGAGGGATCTACAGCTGCGCCTCCGGGTTCGACTCCCGGCACCTAAATGGACACCTGAAATATGCATATGGCTTTTTGGTCTGTTGGCGGGATGGGAGAGGTCCAGATTCAACCTCCCCCTCCTCCCCCCGTATGCCATATGTGCTCTGGGTGGGCATCCACCAACTCCTCCGACGATTCTTCCCACTCCGCAGTCTACTTTCTCCCTACCCTTTTACCGTAATCGGGTGTGGTGCACGGTGCACGGCAGCATTAATTAATCGGGCTTAGATAATGAATATGCTGCAGATCCGGGTTCAACTCCCGGCACTTGAATTGTCAAAGTTTTGTTGTTGTTTTGTCAGGACTCGCGAAGTCCAAGGGCATCGCTGCAGTCCCTCCCAATACTTACCGCAATATCTTCGATGAACGGCCATGTCTAGTCTCTCTAGACCGTTAGTGTGATGATACCAGCTCGACCCGCACTCATCACAGGATATACACACTCAACTCGTGCGTATTGTCCCGGTTTCTATTCGAGCGATATCCACCAATCTGAACGAATCTCGTCAAGGAGGTAGCAGGCCGCTGCTAAACTTTGGATGAGATGCAGATTATTCTTGCAAAAAGACCCCGCCCTCAATTTGTCCCGCACGTTTTCGGGCAACGAACTTCTCCGCGCGCACCCGAAGTCGTCTGAATCACCGCGTTGTACGCCAATCCTCCACTTATCCATGTACGCGGTCCCTATCGCTATCGACGCGCGGATAAACGATAGTTAGGTTTTCCACAAAGCGAATCGCGGTGTACCGGTTAAGGGCTCGATCCAGCGGAGGGTGCCAACTCATCAGCTACTCCGAAAACTGCTTTGAAACCGAGACCTACCAGGTATGCTCGATGGCATGCTTGCAGAAGACGAGGACCAGTGTCCGGATGCGCGATGGTGACAACCTCAAAGATTTCAAGAGGAAACGGTGGGGTGTCCCATGGTGGTTTGGGTGAAAGATCTTAGATTGGCTAGCACAGCATTTCCGAATTCTGGGTCGGTATTCGGCACGTCGACCGACTCGAGCTGTCGGCCGAACTTCCTCTTACCATCATCTCAGACCGTCTCGAGGGCAGTCAACCTTACCTTTTAATTTCTAGCGTGCTATTCTTCGACTCCCAGCGCGACCGCCCACCCTGGCTGCAGGCTGCAAACCCACCGTCGTCTATGCCCTCGCTAACCTCTGGAGTCTGGACGTATAACTTCCTTGGCTGTTTCTTTCCCGTCTTTTTTTTCTCGCCGGCGTCTGAGTAGTATACAGCCAATATTACAACCCTCTTCTGTTAGCGGTATAATCTTATCTTCATACTTACATTCATTACACCCGTTTCATCCCGTTATCCCGAACTATTCCGATCCTTTATAGTTTACGACACTCGCTTAGACGCCTCAGTTACTTCTCCGTGACTGAGGCGTACGTATCCATTTTTCTGCAGTTTTAATCCAACACTAATTATTCCGTAGACTACGCTAACAGGTACACAATAATATAATGAGTTACTTCTCCGTGACTGAGGCACTACGCTAACATCTTCAGTCACCCAGGCATCGCTCTCCCATAAATCCTCTTCCTTCCGGCAGAAGTTCGCCGATGCTGTCAAGATCATGATGCTGTGCGCGGTCTCGCCCGAGATGCTGTTGATCACTCTTTTGTCCTGCTCTCATGTCGCACACCCCAGGAATCTACCATCGTCCGTCTCATTCACTGTCTGGTAGCTTCCTCCTGCTTACCATTTCCCGCAGGTCTAGCGTTGGCGCAATCCTTCCTCTACATAATCTCCGGGTCAATAACCTCTGTCTTGTATGGATTCGGTGAGGCCCATTCCTGAACCTGCCCTCATCCGCCAGAATTTCATCCCATCTCATAGGTATATTTGATAGCTATATCGCCGTCCTCGCGCTGCTCACTTTCGTGATGCTTTGGGCGACTGTAAACATCTCTGCTTTGGCGGCGTCAGTCTAGACCTGACCTTGAGAACGTGGATAGAGTCCCATACACCACACGGGTGGACATCGCCAACCCTCTATCGCGTGCCGGGCGACATTTCGTTTTCATTAGTTCTTTCATGATAATCTGGTTGCTCCCAGGTACTGCACCGCAATCCTTCGCGATCGTCTTGCGATACAAAACCATCCCAGCCATCCTATCCTTTGCCGCCATTTTTGAGGGCGACCCTACCAAACAAACTCCAGTGGTAGCGGACTGCGTCCCTGACCGATTTATGAAGCTTCGATGCATCCCAGCCGGGATGGACGTCATCCTCGCATTCGTCTCCCTCGCAGACTTTTCCGATCGGCTTGCCAAAACGGCTTGCCCCGCAAAGCGGAGTTTGAATTTGGCTGGACGGGCTTTGATGGCTTGGGCTTAGGGCGGGCTTGGGCTTGTGCTCGCTTACACCAAGCTTCACCACTGTAGGTATTTCATCGATATTTCTTACCTGACCCCCTCACACTGATTCTCCTCACCCCCATTATCTCAACTTAACCCCTGTGCCTCGTGCTGCCAACTTCGTGCAACGAAAACATTTCTCTTTCATCCATCCATGTTGTGGTATAATTGACCTTCTTATTTCGTTATTGAACATTTACATGGAGTTATTTCCATAGTAATAAAAGCCTATGTTCGCAGCCGTGTCCTAAGACAAAGTATCAGCTGAGCGCGATCGTAACACTGCATCATAACTAACACAGGCAGACTGTGCGAATTTAGCGCGAACCCCGCTGCTACGTCGGCACGTCGAGCAATTGACAATAGAAACCATTTGCATCAGAAAAGGTCGGGCTTCAGCTCCAGCTACGGCTCGAAACAGGGGACAAGAGAGCTTGCTTTCGCATATAATTTTTACTCAACCTTAACGGAAGCCCGGGCTTAAGCGAAATTCTTTCGCAGTTGTGCTGTGGGCTGCTTTATCTGCCTATGCATTGTTCAGCACCCAATATGCCTCGATGCGCCCCCATAATGACATCCACTGAAAGCCTTTCGGTCCCCGGCAACTTGTCCTTATCCATGCAACTTTGCGACTTTGATGAGGATTCAATCTGTCTACTACCACGTTCTCGACCAAATGTTTGACCACAAATGAAGTCAAGTCAAGTCAAAAAATCTCAAGCCTAAGACTAATTTATTCTCAGGCAATCCGGATTCAGTGTGAAATTCTCCTTCCCAGCGCATTGCCAATGAACACAGTCAACACAAGGCCAACCCAAGCCCCCAAGCCCCCAAAGCCCAAGCCCAAGCCCGAGGCCGCTGTTCAAAGTACACCTATTTCTGGAGAGCCCTCCTCGAAACACCACACCCAAGCGTGCATAGGTTACACTACAGAATTTACCTGATCGAGTTTTCTGGATTATTTCGGGTGTTGAATGGTCACCATTAACGAAGGAAATATCAAAGAGATATTGAATGGTTGCCTGATTATGTCGCATTATTACAAGCCGGGCACACGCCCGTTTGCTTGTTGGCGGCACATGAAGCAAGCCACTCTGCTCGAGTCCAAGCCCGGCCCACGGCCAAAACCAAATGACTTCCAATTCATGCAGATAGCATTATATGACATCAGTATGATGAGAGCTAGTTATGAAAGCCGTGGGTACAGTGCATTCAGTTGAGTGTCTTTGCATTTTCTCTGCGATGAACAGGATTACCCTATTTTTTTTTTACCTCCAGACTTTTAAAGGATGCGGAGCAAAGAAAAAATTCCGTTTGATGCATAATAGATCTAGTGGAACGGACGAGTAATGAATGGAACAACCCCCGGCACTGGTAATGTTCGACCTGACCTTCGAGGTGGATCTGGGAGCCATTTGAAGCTGGTAGTAGATCCTTGCATGGCTTGAATTCGATTCGTGCTCGGTGACTGGTATCGGACGATTGGTAGGTGATTTCGACACTTTTAACTTTCAGCAGTAATACCTCACCGATAAATTGTGTCTGCCAGACTGAGAAAAACCGAATTGCTCGAAGAGTTTTACTATTAGACAATAGATCCATACCAGGAGAATCTACCCAGCGCTTTAAGTCCGCAATTGTAAGATGAATGGACAATATTAGCCTAGGTCATCCCCGGCCACAACGGTGTAATATGACATCAGCAAGCCAAAAAGATGAGAAAAACCACAAGCCGTGGCAGTAGACACTTAACACACATAGCTGAGCCACTCAGATTAAGTATGTAGTCTGTAGGGGGCGAGAAATATGCACAAGCCCGTTTCATATTTTGGCTGGGCTAAGCGAGCGAACAGGTTTGCAGCCAACAAACGGGCTTGCAAGCCGAAAATGTCGCTCTCTTACAAACCTGATACCAAAAGACAACACAAAAGGTCACAGGCCTTAATCCAATAGAAAAATACTAGGATCCCTCTAAACAACATCTAAATTATTGACAAGCCCAACACAAGCCCGTTTGTCTGATGCCATCAGACAAACGGGCTTGTGTTCAACTTCTAAGTCGAAATCAACGAGACTTTCAAGGTTTTTCAACGAAATTCAGTATCAGATTTATTGAGTCAACTGAAGCTTCAAGTTTGAGTAGTAATCTATGCTCCTGAAGCTCATTTCCCGTTGAACATTCTCGCGGTCAAGCCCAAGCCCGTTTTTCTGATGTCATCAGACAAACGGGCTTGTGTTCAACTTAGACAGGCTTGTGCGTCGGTCAACTCAAGATTTCATCGCCTACGCCCAAATCATGTATGGCACAGGCCTTTGAGTATTCATGCTTAATGTGGGGCTATTTATTTGTGTTCAGTCTGTGGAATGATTTAGAACTCCGGATACAAGCTATTCTGCTGCCCAAGCCTACGGTTTGCCGGAAGGACTCGGATGAAATCAGAAATCAAAGTCAGCTGCAGCCAGCACATCTGCTTTGGGACAGGGGGTTTATAATCTTCACAATCACTTGTAGACACCTCAACATCTTATAATTTATCCTGACAGTTGATTTGCATAGAAAAATCAAATCTTGGCTCCTGCTCTAGTTGTCTCTGGCTAAAAATAGCGAACAGAGCATTACTACTGCGCACAAGTTAGACAAATTATAGCACAACATTAATGCATAACACCGGGGGCAAAAGCTGGATTCTAGGTGCCCTCTGAGGCATGTGGTCCGAAGGCTACAATGTGGAATACAAAAGGCCTACAAAGGTCCTTGGGTCAACGAAGAACAGACAAAGGAGGGACAAAGATTTGCTGGGTGGTGAAAATCCTGCCTGCCCTTTGTGTCACCTTTGTTAATTCTTTGTCCACCAGTAATGTGTCTCGGGACAGTACAGTAGAGGTACCTGTGCGATAGGGAAAGATGATAGAAAATAGGGAGTGAGTAGATAATAGGTGACCGTTAACGCCCATTGAGGAACCCGAACACATCATACATAATTGCATGAGCGACGAGCGAGCCGGGAGGCACTTCCACACCCACCTCATGTACCTCCTCGGACAATCCTTCCTCAGTACTTCATCCACGGTCTCTCCGTATTATCGCTCGTTTTGTACCCCACATCAACTAATTAATTGTTGCTTCGCTCCAGCGAACTCGTCTGTGTTTATTGCGGGAGGATTTGAAAAAACAAATTGTGGAAGAGTATAAAAATTGCGGATGCAACTTATCCTTATCTTGCGAGCGACTCTGTATCTTGCGGGGACGTGTCTGTATCTTGCGGGCGACGACTACATATATCTTGCGGGGATGCCACGATTTCCCCGCAAGTTAAGCGACGTGATTATCGTTATCTTTCTTGCGGGGAAGGGATCAAATCACTTATCTTTGTTGCGGTAAGTCCGAAATCACCACTTTATCTTGCGGCCGATTAAATGTGCACTTTGACCGCCATATGTGACGAGAACCAAAATGAAACTGACATATTTGACTGGATTAGAAAGAAGATAATTCTTTTACAGGCAATCTTTGATGAAGACAACACTATTCAGAAGCTTGATTGGGCGCTTTTTAACCAAGTCGGAAGAGCAACATCAATTATACTAAAAGCTAGACCGGAGCCGGTCTGTCTTTGGAGCAAGCTGTCAGTAGACAGAGACTCATCTCTCATCTACAGGCTGGTTTCGAGCCACAATGAGCGAGTGGAGTCAGATTGTGAGAGGACGATGGCCAGCGGCCCAAAGATCGAGTCCTAGGAGTATAATATATTGGAGTGAGGGGGGTCGACAAGAATCGTTGACACCAATAAACACGGTGCGTTGTCTGCCATTACACGCTATTGAAAATCCGTTGGGAAACTGCTGGAAATTTGATCTAGCTGCGACAGACGAAGGAAAAGTAAACGGAAACGAATGCCCTCATCAGATTCAGCTTAATCCGATTAGTCTGCTGGCTTTCCACAGGCCACCTTCTTGGAGGATTCCAACCGTAATCCTAAGTAATCATGGGCTCTTCCCAGCCGTGCCAGACGCTGGAACAATTCAGCCTATGGATAAACAATACGATTACAGTGACATGAACAAAACCCAGAAGCATGAATCTTCTCTCCAGGAAGAACCCACTTGATTAAGAGGAACTTACAAGAGGTACTGGTCCTCAAGTCTTCAATACAACAGTTATACCAGAAGAAATTGCCACAGCTGAAGTAGTTTCAGGGCCAGTGGATATCATGGTGGTTATACCAGGGAGACGAACAGGATGGGCCGACCAGAGCAGAAGACAAGAATGGGGGCAGTGGCATAGTGATGAACTAGACATCGTCTGCAGAAGTTGTGTTGTGGTTTCCCTTACGGAACCCATGGAAAGGATGAGAATTGATGGCAATTTGATGTTGACGCTCGCCGGAGCTCGTCGCATCCGACCTCACATTTACGATCCGACTACCTCTACTGAAAATGTTTGTGTGGTATCTAACTCAAACCTCTTCTTGACAAAATTCCCAAATTGCAGTGGAGGACAATGCATTCCCTTCATCCAGATCCTGGCTAGGTGAGCTTCGCCCATTCTCAAACTTGTGGTCTGTTTTGACTGGGTCCTGATCAGCCTCTGCGCAAGAATCCTCTTCGTCCACTTGGTGGAATTTGTTAGTCAAACAGAGTGATTCACTTTGGTATGATTGACTCACCATGGGCAAATGGAGGATCTGTCTCACTGGACAATTGATAAAGTTGGTTCCTTAGATGCCGGGCGACGTCCTGATTGTCAGGATCGAAACCGTTGGCTTGGTGGAACTGGCGGAGTCCAGCGTAGACGCTGGCATCCCAGTACCATGTGTCTATCGTTGTAATCAACCGAATATATGGGAATCCATGCTGTGTTGCCTCCTCTGCGTTAAGCCGTTCTGCACCCGATGGATCGAAGGACCAGTAGGCGTGGCAGAGTGGCCATCTGAACGATGATGGCCGGTCTTGAAAGTCATTCCCTGGACATAGAAATAGGAACCCATCAGGGGGGTCTTCTGTGGTCCCCGAAATTTGGACAGCGAAAGACATGCCATTCACTAGAACTATTTAAAAGTCAACGCCAAGACGACACGAGGCATTAGTTGGAGAGGCACCATAATCCTCGAAATTGGATGTGATCCGGAGGCGACTGAAAATATGGGTTTGCTTGACTGAGCCAAGTAAGACTTAGGGAGTTCTGGACCATTTTCCATCCGTATATCCCAATAATGCTGTTCAATACGTCATTGGACCGAAAACTTGGAGAATAACCACCATTAACACAGACAAGCATCCAAAGAATAAAATAAAATACCGTGTCCAGCCGTTCCCCATTAATTCTCCTACCGCTTTTCCTGAACTCTCCCAGCGGTCAAGATAAGCCTCAACATTCGGCAAGGATGCAATCTCAACGGGATCTTCGAGTGGATTGTCGGAAGAATAGTAAACTACTGCTCCCAACTTTGTAGGTGTAAGGAGCGAAATGGTGATGCGTTGATATTGAGACAGACTCCAAGCACATATCCCATGATATTGTTCCAGCGTCAGGAAGTTGCTGGCCATGGCCTCCATGTTCAGTGAACTCAGGGAAAACATAGCCAACATGGCGGGTCTCTGCCCCCAAATGGGATGAAAGTAGGGGTCAGTCGATTCAATGAGATCCACGCAGAGCCGGCCAGTTGAGCGACGTATCCAAACGGAGCATTCCCACGGGCACTAGACCAATTCATAGGTAAATCAGGTAACAGATGATTGAACTCACGAGTGCCCTTTGTAATGCTGAATAAACATAGCCACTTGCAGCCTGCCACGCCAGTGTAAGAAGGATGGACCACGGCGTTGAATGTTCTTACACTGAACTCCGTTTCCTTCAAACAGATCAGTATCCGGTAAAATTGAGGTATGGATGCACGTACGCAGCAGGCATAGATATATACTGTCGAGACATGGGAATGTCGATAGAGGTTCACAAATTCTTTGAACGGAATTAGATCTAACTTAGGCGTCAAAATTTGGTGGTACGACATATTATGATCTGACACCTCACCGCCATGGAACAGTGTGACATATATACCCCCCGAACTCGCTACTCCATAAATTTGAAAAATACTCGGGTGTCTGGGTGTATGATTTGGTAGGCAGAATTGCGGTGCAGTCGTTGCGAAGTACTCACCGAACCACCATGTATTTTGCAATGTCCTGCCGCCATTGCTGCAAAGGGTGGTTATAGACCTGTTCGGAAAACAGAATAGGACACACCTCCTCGGCGCCGTCCCCCTGGTACCTAGCCACCGTTACACACGACTTTCGACCTTCGATTTTGGCAGTATATACACGCCGAACGCGCGGGCGTCCACGTCTGCAATCGACAACACCGAAATCTGATCCTATTTCATGTCGGAGGTCTATATCCCCCAGCGGGATCATCCGAAAATCTGCCCCAGATTTAGGCTTTTCGCAAGATGCGTAGAGAATTTTTACCAGAAGGTAAATTCGGAGCAGTGGTGTAGTTGTTTGTAATATTGGTCAAAGTTTGGCCAGTCACGGTGAAATTTCGCGAGCCCGAGAACATTCCGCTGCCATGCCTAGATCAGGCGCCGGTGAGAAACAATTCGATCCAGACATTAGGGGAGCGAGGAGAAGGACTCACAAGACAGGTTGAGGATTGTATGTGCTTGTATTGGAGGCGAACTCAGCACTTGTATGATAATCACTGTCCATGGATGATGGAGGGAAAAGGCAAGGAAAAGGAAGAGAACTTAAGCGCCGGAATGACAGCCATATCTCGTATATTAAGCGGTTGGTCCGTGTCAGATTCGGACCTGTTTACTCCATTTTTCGCAGCCGCTCCCAGATGCGCATCCCATTCTCTTTTAATTTCGGGGTTTGCCCGCTGACTCGTGAATTAGAGATTAGCCTCAGTCCAGGAAACTGGACGCTATTTTGAACCTCGCCGATCAGCCGTTCAAGGCCCGTTCCAATGGAACGCCACTGCGTTACATCATTACATGAGGTTACATGGCCCCGTCGGTAGAGCTTTTGACGTGGGTCGACGTTTGCCGACGTCTGTCACCGATCGGCAGACGTCCATAGATGTCAGCCTAGCCGCCTGCGCAGCCTCTTCCGTTCTCACTCCCATCAAACAATTTCGAACCGTTTCGGGGAAAAATTGTCGCAACGCGCTGCGGATTTCGGCGCACGTAGACACAAGTTCAGGTCGGCAGGTCAATCTCCCTCAACTTCGATTCCATTGGCGCAAATCGTCAATCGTGTTCTCCTTCACCGAATCGCCGTCCTTCATCCGCCCCATGGCCTCGGATGACTAGTCCCTCCCCGACGAATCCACAACATACGCCACCCCGCTCAACTTGAATCCCCCGTTTCTCTCCTAACATAGTACATGAGCCGACTTTAACTGTCAATGACAAAATGAATGTTCGGTGCAGTAGGCGGACGGATTTCTGTCCGCCCCGCTGTTAAATATATTGAGTCTCTGGACAACTGCGATCATTTCGACTGAGTGTTCACGTAACGTGTAACGCGCGCCTCTGAACTGAACATTTGGGCCATCGGTAACGCTAACATCGAGATTTTGTGGCCCGAATAGGCCGAGAAATGGCAAAATTTCCGCTCCGGCATTTGCTGGACTGCCATTTATACTAACTTTCTCATGATTGCTGAGAAATGAACACTTGGAAAAATGAACACTGAACATTCGGTCGAAATGATACAGTATACGACTGGAAGAAGACTTTGACTAACAACATGAATGTTGGGCACACTCGGCGGATGTCTGCCGAACTGGGTTTCTGTCCGATATTTAAATCGAGTTAGATCCACACGATGATATATACGTACTTCGAGCATCTGCCATGGCGTATGTAGTATGGCTATTAGTATTGACGAGGCTCTGTCGTACCTCATACTCGGCTACGAGCGGAGCAGTATACTGCGGGGTGGAAGCCGGCAGCCCAAACGCCCTAATGTGTTCGTCGAACGAGCTGTTCGCGGATACTGTAGAATTTCATTCAATTCGGCGGTCACGCGTCACGCACCCCCTGTGCCGCGATGAATTTTGGTCTTGGTCACAGGTCACGGCGCCCAGTGCCGAATGTAAAATGCGTGACACTGGGGCCAAATGTCCCTTGGAGGTGCAAAAAAGGCAGAATTTTGGTAATTTTTCGTCTTGAATGCCGAATTTTTGGAGGTGTCACGCCAAAATTCATTCGTTGCCGAAGTGCCGAATCGGTATTTTGGGTCACGGGTCACAGCCCGTGCCGAATTGAATGAAATTCTACAGTATCTGGGCCTGAGAGTAGAGATTTCAGTGTATGGCTCCAGCAGGCCGCAGTCCAGTCGTACAGTCTGATATTTGAGCAAGTTCTTCTGCACGACGGGGAGAGCCACGACAGCAGCCACGAGAGCCTTCATTTTGCCCAGCAACTCGTTAAATATCCTAGGGGTGCCCGGTGGATTCCAATAGCGAGGAATCGGCCTCTCGTGGGAGGGCGACATGGAGGTATGCGGTGGGAGGCTGAGGAGCGGCGGCAGGGCTTATCGCCTCCCGGAAGCTGGGTAACGGCATTGTGTTGGCACATTTCATTGTGGCTGCCTTGAATGGTCATCTGGGCAAATATATAATGTAACGCGCATTGCACCGGTTAATGGCGTCACCGGTTTCTCCATCTGTGTAAAAATGAAGCGTTCCAGAGCAGTTGATTCTGCAGGCGTTAATACGTAGAACCGGGCAGCCTGCAAACGGAAGATATGTTGAGTTTCCCTTTGATCGGCCAACGACCGAGCTTTCTTTGAAACAACCCAGCCAGCTAGTGCTGTGCTAGGAATTAATAGCAGGTGCTATGCTATGTTAAAAATTCCGAACCCCTGGGGACAATGTAACCATATGAAGTTTGATTAAGCAATGTGCATCTCAACGCATAATCCCGTTTAATCAGTGCTTGTTTAAATTCCCACCAGTAGTAAGGCACAGCACTTATATTTTATTCATGCTCGTAGTACGTGCATCGAGTGATTCAACCCTGGCTTATCCAAACAACTGTTTAAACCAGAACACAGAGAAGCGAGGGGAATCAGCGGCTTGTTTAACATGAACCGGAAAGCCCATTATCTGACTCCTGTGAACGGAATGAGCAGGGATGATCAAACCAATGTTCAAAATGAGGCAAGTTCACGATGTATGTGTGGTGGACAGAGAGAGGAGCTTGAGCGGATTAACAAAGCAAAACCGTGCGGGTTCGATCTCTTCAGCCATGGATTATCAAAACAGTGTTCAAATCACAAGCTCACCCTCTAGTGGCGGCGAATAGAGAAACCGATTTGAGCAGATTAACAAATCAGAGCAATGTTCGATCTTCCCAGCCATGTGAATCCAAAGACCCGGTTTACAAAGGTGAATCCACTGTAAATAAATAAAACACGAGGAAAGCGAAGTCACACTGAGATACCTTCAATTGTTAAATCTAACCTGGCAAGTGACGAGTTGAATGCACTGAATCTACTACTAGGTGCTTCCGGGAAGAATCTGAATAATCTCCAACGATGTGATGAAGCGAAATGCAAATGGATAGTATCTTCACCTGTCGAGTATGCTACAGATTGGATTCGTACCATCACTAAGCCGGAGTGTTCCTTCGTTTTGACTAGAACAAATTCCAATGCCGGTTAGGTGCCGCGAAAGTCGGAAATATCACCGCACCGCCTCAGCTCTCCTGCGCCAGTGAAGTGTTATGAGTTTCAGAAGCTTGGGGCGGAAGTAGGAGGATTGACCGCGATTGGATCTTTGGATGTTGAGTGGCACTTAGATTTATTGTCCACTGGTGTGAGGTTTGATGCTGAATGAGACGCAGAATGGAGAAATGTTCCGTACCTCAACCCGACTCCTCCCGGGTCTCTTCCAAGTTCAGCAGCATTGGTAAAGAAGAGCATGCTGTTAGGGGCCTCGATGTGTAGCAAGATTTTGCACATTTTTGAATGTGAGTGCTCTGCGGTCGATGGAGCTGGCGCTTCAGCGGCTCTGAGAAGGTGTGGAAGAGAATGGGATGGATGTTGGGGAGAGGACGAGAGTAATTGATGGAAAGGTCGACTGATGCTCCAAAGGTCTGCGCCACCAAGCGACCGTGAGTCCCGTCTGCCTCGAGGCGGTTTCATGTTTCTAAATCTGGACGGTGTGGTTTCAACCCGAAACTCCTCAACCGGGTAATAGTGCACTGTCAAACTGACGTCATTTTGCTACAATGGTCGTAGTAACTGCATTAGTGTCGTTCAAATATGGCCATTATTACACTCCTGATAATCTTCCTGATTTTCAAATTTCAGTGGGATTGCCACTCAAATTTCGAAGCAGGAAAAAAAATCAGGAAACAAATAATGACCATATTTGAAACCCCCCCTCTGTGCATTTTACAACCAGGAGGAAAGCAGGAGCTTTCTCCTGCTTTTCTCCTGGTCGGCAATGCTCGGCATGCCCCCGGCCATGATTTCGGGCATCAGGCGGCCCCGTCCAGCTCCAGCGTCTCTCCGACGCATCCCACGCGCATCCCACGTGCCTGCCACGCGCCGGCCACGCGTCATACAGCTTCAGTCACCCTCTTTTTAAAATTACGAGTGTCCGAAGCCTTTTTAAACTCCGCCATCGGCTCTAACCTTTTTTGTCGAGCTCTCTGTTTCCACTCATGCACTCATGCCGTGCCTGCCGTGGCCGCGTAAAATCCCATCATCACTCAACGTGTGCAGCTTCGGCAAGTCCAGTAAAATGGGTCGTCTTGAATGCTCAGTACCTGAGTTGAATTTATTTTGATTAGATTTTGCAGGCACAATCCATCTCTGTTACAGTTACAGTTCACACCAGAGGAAGGGGATGCGAGGCCGCAAAGCGGCCGAGCAGCCGCTTGTGTTACTTCTAAGTTCTAGCCTTCACCCCGAGCCATGGCGACACACCGCACAGTGTCTAAGCGCAATTCGGGGCCGCAGCCCGCACGTTGTGTGAATGGCTTTTGTCCTTCTTCTTAGGATAGCAGACCATGTCCCTCAAGGACTATGAGCAGAGGGAGGAATGATAGCTCAACGTCGACGGCTGGGTCAGTGGCGTGGAAGAGAAAATTATGACATGAGACACCGCTCCGAGTAAGCTGATCGCCAAGCGTGAGATTTGATGGAGGAGATCAAGCAGGAACAAGAGAAGGAGCGAGATAAGGAGTCCTGATTAAAGTAGGAGCCCATGGTGCTCCTACTTGAATCAGGACTCCTGATTCATGCTCCTGAACGCGCTCCTGATTGCGAGTAGGGAAAAAATCAGGAGTGGTTTCAGGACGCGAATAATGGCATATTTGAACGACACTATTGGTTTAACAAGGACCTTTATCGGTCTTTTGTCCACCAGTTCACGACCTGCGGAGAACATGCCCCAGAGGCACCTGGAATCCAGGTGCATCGGGGTTTGCCCCTGGTGTAAGGGAAACCATTTGTACTCTCCAGAACACATAGGAGCCCTCAAGAGCACATAGACCTGTGACACAGTAACATCAATCTCCTCTGGAACCCAATTGAGAGGCACTTCTCTTGTGAGTTGAATATCATTGTGGAAGGCATCAACCGTAGCCTGAGAGACCGGGATTGCAAAGCAATGTCCGCCATAGTACCTGCAATTTTCGGACCCTAGTATCCAGACTATCCCGGACCGAGCATATCTCTTCAGCGACGCTTTGTCAAGTACCGGTTCCCGATCGGGATCCGACGGAAGACCGAGATACGCCTGAGAGATGAAGTGCGTATAAGCAAGATGAAGGGGTCGAGATATAGAGGGAAAGTATCGGAGTCCGAACGGAATACCGAACCCGTATACTGGAAGGGAAGGGGCTTGGCTTCAGCTCATGCGCTGCGCCCTTCTCTACGCCTGGTGCCCGATTTCGGAGGAAGACTCGGAAGAGGACGGAGTCCGAGAGGAAGAGTATAGGGCAGACTAAGTCGATATTCAAACTGAAGTCTAACTACCGACATGGCTTGTATTTATACGAGGGTAAAGTATTAGTGGGGATATAATGTAAGTACCGGAGCTTCGGAGTCCAAGTGGGTCCGTGATGGATTGAGTCGTTATGAGTCAAGTGAAGTCAGGCTGACTCGAATATCATCGGGACTCCGGTGGCTCCGTGATGGAGAAGCATAAGGCGTAACCTAGGAGTCAGAGGGAATCATATGTAGTACGAACCAATAGAATGAAGGCGAATACAGAAAAGAAGTGTCGGATATAATCGGGATCGGAGATAGTCGGAGTCCGATGGCGTCCGAAAAGGATGTGAAGTCACGGCACGTGACACGCTTCTAGAACATCCTCCTCTGGCCCTATAATCATAATCAATGACTAAAGAGTCCCCGCACGATGGGAAAACCTGCATGTCCCATCGTCGGCCCCGTCATCGCCATTTGGATTATTTGCGGCCTTCTCCTTGCCCTTATTCAATGGGTTATCAGGCATGGATACGATTGAAGAGGCAGCTAGAAGTGCGAATGAAACACTGACACGCTCAAAGTTTTATAGCTTCACTGGGTTGTCACATGACCGCGTCAAATTATGCGCGACTGCGCTGCGCGACGCGGGCCATTACATAGGTGAAACAACTTCTGGGCAGCCGCACATAGAAGCCAGGCATATATTAGATGTCAGCACCTGTCATTCCAGGCCAGGAATGGGAGAAAGAGGATTGTCATGCCAGATTCCATGACCGCCACTCACCCCAGTCCTTGCCTCGGAAGTAACATGACACATAGTACATGTTGTGACCACCACTAGGAGCCCCCCGCACTCGGGAATAACACGATGCTTACTGCATGTTATTAGTGAAGACTATGGCCTGAAAAGAGGAGTGGAGGCTTTTTTTCTTTTTTTTTTTCCCACTTCCTCAGCTGCCTGCACAATGAGTGTAACTGCTCTTTCCGGGTTGTCAATCACTCCTCTCTTAAATACTCAATGTGCAAATGAGAACCAAGGTGAAGGTTGTAGCTTGACCTTCCCAGAGAAAACAACTCCTGGGCTATGCCAGCACTGTATCTTTCTGGATTCTTTGAACCCAAAGAGCGAGCAATGTGCACAAGCTCAGGTGTGCCTTGATCTCTGTTGATATTTTAATCCTTCACCAAAATGTGGCTTCCCAAGCACAACTGTAGTGCATGTCATGTGGTGTTTCTTGGAAGTGCTTGCCTTACACAGACCAATGTGGACCATCCCATAATAAGGGTGAGTTCTATTTCTTCATCTCATGCTGTGTTGACAATTCTTTAGCATTTGCAGCTGCAGGTATCTAACCAGGGTCTTGATGTTTTGACGTTGCCAGACATACTCGTGGCCAGGCCTTCAGCTCCGAACCCATCGGTAGCTGAAACCAAATGCGTTGGCTGCCACACCTCAACCCACAATTGAACTTACCATGTCCGCATTGGATCAATTTTGCAACATCAGATACAACGAGACAGATTGTGCAAAGGTTTACGCTGAGGCTCACTGGACACTACCTCAAAGGTCAACATGCACCTTGGTCAAACATCGAGATCTTATCCGGATACTTTACGGATGGTACGCTCTTTCTTCATGAGTTACTTGCCGGTTTTAATTCCTTAATCATTCAGAGGTCAGAGATGAGCTTCTTGCAGGTTGTAATGTTACCTGGACAAAAACAAAAATGTATCCTGTGACAAAGTTTGCCCAATCTGTATCTTCGCATTTGCCTTTTATTCACTCCTCCAACAGGGAGGACACGGAGTGGTGCTTCCAAGGCAACCAGAATATCATCCCAGAAATCCAGTACATGGCCATTCTTGACTTCTATCAGGTGCACAAAAATTCCAGCACTCAAGATGCATATTTCATGAAATTACCAAACATATATGACTGTAATACTGAATCACCACCTCAGGCTTCATACCACAACCAGAGCAGGAGCCAAGGTTTGATTTGCCCTTGCAAATCAACTGTGCAGGATAAATTGTGAGATGTCGAGAGGTGTACAGGAAGTGTCTACGAAGTGATTGTGAAAATTATAGACCCCCTGTCCCAAAGCGGATGTGTTGGTAGCTGACTTGGATTTCTGATCTCATCCGAGTCCTTCCGGCAAACTGTACAAGCCAGACTGAATTCCAATATAGCGGCGACCACCTTAGAACGGTTAGAGTCTTCTTTGTGATAGACTCGCAGAATCTCGTATTAGGAGTCGGCATCGGCATAATTAAATTATCTTGAGTCATCCCAACAATGAATACTAACATGTCTCGAAAAACTTAGTTCTAGTAGACCGGTAAGTCGAATTGTAAGAAACCATTTGGAGGTGAATTGACAATGCTGTCATGTGTCGTCGTCGGTGGTGACGGCGTATCATCACATCAGTGAGCACAATACCATAAATAATCACAAGCCCTATAAGTATATACTTACTGTACATAGTGTATCTACTCATATTGAGAAACTAGTCTGAGGGGGACGAGAAATACTCACAAGCCCGTTTCTCGGCTAAGCGAGCAAACGGGCTTGCCAAGCCGACAAACGGGCTTGCAAGCCGATCGGCGGGCTTGGGCTTTGATCTACAGCCAAATCCAAGCCCAAGCCCGTTGGCGCGGGCGCAAGCCCGTTTGGCAAGCCGAAAAGTGAACTCCTCCGCTTGGCGGAAGTGGGGCCTCTTAGGGGATTTACGCTCATACAAGATAAATCCCCTAAGAGGCCCTTTATGTAATTTAGGCGGACCTCCCTTAGGTGTCCATATCAATTTGCGGACCAGCATCCGGCGGCCCGCCACCCGAGACTCGATTGACCAATGCTGACTGTTCGGATCGCCGCCGGATATTCTTCCGTCGGATATTCTCCCGATGTCGTACATGGCCTCCCAAAATCAAAACTTGGTTATCATAGCGGCTTGGTCAATTCGCTTGAGCACAGGCACCACGGAAAGCCGCTTTGACATCCCAGCCGTAGTGTCCACGAAGCTAATCCAAAAATATTCATACCTCATCAATAAGTCGCTGACGCAGCGAGGGCTTTTGGACGTGCGAGAACCAATGGCCGAGCCCAAGGGGCTTCAGATTGCAGAGTTTTTTACCTCACCTCAAAATCTGGAAGAGATTGTGATTTTGAGACACAATCCACTTTCCTTAAGGTGCCTGGTGTAGTGGTTGTTGAAGTAGACGAGGATACATTATTCCCATATCGGGGAATTGATGAGGGATTGATCGGCCGGAGGTCTTCCCAATATAGCAAATGAGCATGTGGGCTCGGCAACAATACGGCAGCGGGACCCCATCACTGAACATCTTTTCACTCAGAATTGTTCAAACAATCCTGAGATGACTAGCACAACTGATACTTTGTTAATTTAGTGTTTATATAAGGTCCCAGACATCAAACCAAGCTCCACAAGCCTCCAGAAGGCGATTCATCATTTCCCAAAAAGGAATTTCCTCTTTTGGGAGGGGGGGAGGGGTCGCCGATTTTGCTGAAAAAAAAACTTCGAGGTATGGTGCAAATTTCGCAGATTTGTACCCCCTTGGCCGAGCCGCGTCAGCATAGGGGCCCAAGACGCCGTTTATTCCGCTGCGTCAACTACAAAGCCTGCTACTGAGGCGTTGAACTTTCAGCCCACATCCAACAGTACGTCTGAGTTTCACCCGCTGCCGGGCATATATTAACCCGAATTTCCCTAGACTCACCATGGCCACCAGCACACGCCAGAATTACATCGAGAAAGTCGCTATCGTAGGCGTAAGTTCAAATTTCCTAATTGAAAAAGTAGTCCCTCACAGTGCCTCAGGCAGGGGGCCAAATGGGCACATTCATTACCGAGGCGTTGCTCAAGACCGGGAAACATCACCTCACCGCCATAACCCGGGCTGACAGCGCCTCCAAGATTCCCGCCGGCGTCGAAGTCAAGAAGGTCGACTACGAGGATACTGCATCCCTGGTCGAGGCTCTTCGCGGCCAGGACGCCCTCATCATCACCATGAGCGTCATGTCACCCCCAGGCCAATCTGCCAAGCTCATCGAAGCTGCCGCCGTCGCCAATGTTCCCTGGGTCTTGCCCAACGAATATGGCGGCGATCCCACCGAGAAAAAGATGGGGGAGGATGCAATGATTGGCCCGGGCAAACAAGCGGACCGCGACCCTCATCGAGAAGCTCGGGAAGAGCTCCTGGGTCGGCATTACCTGCAGTTTCTGGTACGAATACAGTCTCAGCACTGGGCCCTCCGCGTACGGTTTCGACTTCGACAATCGTTCTGTTACCTTCATCGACGACGGTACCACGAAAATCAACACCACCACTTGGCCCAGACCGCCCTCGCCGTCGCGCGTCTTCTGAGCCTCAAAGTGCTCCCCGATGATGCCAGCGACAAAGGCGCCACATTGTCTCAGTTCCGCAACAAGCCGGCGTACGTCTCGTCCTTTTTGCTCAGCCAGAAGGACATGCTCGAGTCCGTGTTACGGGTCACTGGAACGAAGGAGAGTGATTGGAAGATTGAACATGACGCGCACGAGGTGCGCTTCGCTGCGAGAGTGGCACAATTCAAAGGGGGGGATCTACGCGGGTTCCAGAAGCTGCTCTATACCAGGGCGTTTTATCCGGACGGGTGCGGGAACTATGAAGCGAGAAATGGGTTGCACAACGATATTCTCGGGTTGCCAAAGGAGGATTTGGACGAGTTTACGAGAATCGCGGTGGACAGAGCGGCGCGTAAATAGTGTTGTAAACGTCGGATAGATATGTCACAATAGATAGTGAATTTGTCGGCTGAGCTATCGACGTCGCTTGGGGAAGGTTCAGTAATGAGGACCTTGCGGGTGTTAGAATGTGGATTGGTCAAGGATGTAGGGCGCACCATGTCAAAAAACGGCGTTCAAACGCCCTCTTTTTGAAAGGAACATAAACACTGGTATATATACCACCGATTCAACAGATTCTGAGCACACTTGATCTCAACCACCCCATTTCACCCTAGTACCGCAAACTCAAGTATCAGTCGCGATTTCTCAGAAAAAACATATCAAACACATATAAGGGCGAGAAGAGAGTAAGGTAAGCATGTATACGAATCCGGTTGTATCGTCTATTCCTGTCTGCTGTCAAGTGGGTACGAACCGCAGTGTCCCGGTGAGGAAGTGGCCCTGCGGGTCTGTCTGCAAGATCCCATTCCCACATGTCGTTGCGGCAGCGTTCGACCCAGCGCAAATGATGTAGATCGTTGTACCGGCGGTCCCCGGTAGCTCCGAATTAATAGTCGCACAGTCAAGGACCTGGTTGTTGACCACGAACGTGATCGGTGCTGTGACTTGGTTTCCGGTCTGGCCTGCGCAGTCCATCGCGAGAAACGCGTCCGTGGACGCTGGTACTGCTGTTGAGCTGACGCCGATAGCCCAAACGCCGGAGCAGGCCGAGTACAGCGTGGTGAGATCCTCGGCGATGAAATGTTCGCCCGCAAAGTCGGCTCCGAGTCCTAGAGCGTAAAAGTCTGTCCTGCCAGACCCTAGAATGCGGAAAGTGGTGAGAGAAAATTCTGGGTTTCCACCTGGATCTTGGCCGAAATGGATTTTCCCTTGTGTACCCGGGATGTTACAGAGTGGCAAGGTCGGCGCCGGAGGGATAAAGTTCTATGAATCAAGTATTAGTTGAATTTTCCAAGGAAGACGATAGAGCGGAAGAATATTCAGTAAATCCTTGAATCGAAAAGTGCACGGCGTGCCCGTGAACTTCACAAACTCTGTGAACCCTGTGAACTTCCTTATTTGGCAGGGTCTGGCTTCAAAGACATGTGCCCTCCTGACGTGTGCTACCCTCGGCAAAGAGACAATAGCTCCTGGTACCATGCAGTCTGTGGAGATACGGTGGTGGCAAAACATTAACACCATTTTATTAACTAATTCTACTAGGTACCCGTACCATTGTCTGCGACGACGGGCAGCGCACCCGCCCGCGATAACATGACATTGCTATCTGGTAGGAAACCGAGAGTGCACGGGAACTGCGAGATACAGTGGGCTGCGCCGGCGGCGCGCGGGGACAATGCAAAGATCAAGGACCATGGGTGCACCAGCAAGCTTGCCGGTAAGTGGGCCTACCTTGTCCACGCGTGATGCTGGCGTTGTGACGGCGGCCGCGCTGAACGTCAAGGCGCGGGGGTCGCGGGTCGGAGGGCGGTCGGATAGGGTGTTGTGAGTGTTGTATTTAGGGCCAAATCCTGTCGACTCTGAGCATTTATCTGGGGACGGGGTCCGCAGAAGACGGTAGCAGGTATTTCCCTGTGTGAGCAGCATTTTCGAGCTAGGCGGGAGTGGCGAAGAGCAATAAACACGGCGGGATGGTGGAACGGGATGAAGAGGCGGGTGTAGCTGTGGCGACCACAGTTGACGGACTTCACCCATCACTTCACGCAGTTCGCGTACTTCACGTAGTTCACGGCGAACTTCGTGAACTTTCTGATATACGTATGTTCTCAGAATATTTACCTGCCATGTAAAGCTTTGCGCGGTGATCTGAGACTCGTGGTCAGCACAGGGGAAAATTGAAACGCAGACGGAAATCATACACCTGTATGGTAGAGTGGGAAGCATTGCGGCACCACGCCGTTGTTGCCTAGATTGGCCACAGTGGTCATCCTGTTCGCGTAGTAATTAAAGACATTATTCGCCCGCGACCTACCCAAGATTCAGTCAAGCAGAAGGGACATTCTGAGAGAAATAACGCACGTGCATCCAGCGGGATATGTAGCGGCAAGGTCGCGCAACCAGTTGTTGAATCGAACCGGAAGATTGACGGCTGGAGTGTCCGGTGTGATTTGGGCCAACCGATTTTGGACGCGGAGGGCTGTGGCCCGGAACGTCGCGGCGGTGGCTCCGAAGTCTGCATCATCGTCAGTGCCGTTTGGATTCTACCAGTGAAATGGACGAGTTACATCCTCCAAGAGCTGCAAAATTCCGGGCAAAGTACTCGACATCTTGAATCACGTTGACAGAGGTACCGCCGGGGGTCACGTCTGCGATGTTGTTCATATTACTGCGCTGAGGGGGGTCGGCCGCGGTTTGCTTGTCCTGGTTCACGACATTTGACTTTGCTGCACGAAGTATCGATATGTTTCGACGGATGAAGAAAAGGAGACGCACCCTGGTTCAGCGGCTTGTCAACCCAGACCATATTCACGACCTGATCAATATCCAGCAGTAGTGACAAAGCCCACGGGGTAGCACCATCCCACCCCGCACGATTATATACATTATCAAGGATCCTTGGATGTATTAGCTCGATGCAACGGCAAGGGATGGGGAAACAAGATCGTACCAGGCGCAAGGTATCCCATTGCCATTGTCATTGAGCGCCTCGAAGAATTGCTTAATGTATCCCAACCTATGGAGGTGTAAGTCAGTGTATCACTTCGGTGTGCACAGAAACATACTCGAACACATGTTCCTCTGAGTTGTAATTTCAGCTGACGATATGAACAGTGGGACAATGGTAACATACGATTGACTGTAGTGGGTCCGTTACCAACAGGTCGGCCGCCGACAGCTATTGAGTTGAGGACAGTATTTACTCCGCCTGCAGCCTTGAGGCCGATGCTGTAGTATGTTCCGGCGCCCAAACTGACAGCACTCGGGTTAGTGATGACGTTGCTATTCTGTTTGGTAACAAGCGGCTGCTCGGCCGCTTCGCGGCCTCGCATCCCCTTCCTCTGGTGTGAACTGAAACTGTAGAACAAAGATGTATTGTGTGAAAAATCCAATGAAAATAAATTCAAATCACAGACCGAGCGTTCAGGACAACTCATTTTTCTAGACTTGCGAGGCTGTACATGTCAAGCGACGGTCGGATTTTACGCGGCCGCAGCAGGCACAGCATGAGTGGAAACAGAGAGCTCGACGAAAAAGGTTAGAGCTGATGGCGGAGTTCGAAAAGGCTTCAGACATGCTTAATATTATAAAGAGAGAGAAGAGATGCCGCAGATGGGCAGTGTGATGACTGTTCAAGAGTTAGAGAATCAACCAATGAGTGCAGAATGAGCTCACATCGAGGGGAGGCCCGTGCTACAAGAGTGTTACGCCGCCTGTCCGGATCGTCCCCATTGTCTTCCCAGTCTGCATTCTCAGAATCATCGGATAGAGCATAAACCGAGGTGGGTCTGGGACAAGAGGAACCGGAAGGGGATCCACTCGCTGAGGCTGAGATTGTGGTTGTAGGATCAGGATCCGTCCAAGGACCCGTCCAGCCTGGAGGCAGCCCTGGAGTAGGTTTGATGCCACCGATGATTCCGATGTCTAAAGGAAGCAAGCCAGCAATAATTCCAGGAAAGAGCAGAAGCCACCAGTCATCTCCGTTGCTGTTCTTATCGCCAGGCGGCCCGGTGATATTTTTCGGAGGAGAATTGGAAGCTGCGGGAACCGGCACGACTGTGGTGAATGACGGCGGAGCGGTGAAAGTCACGGAGGCTACAGAGGTCGGCGGTATGATATTTGGATCTAAAATACCCGGCGTTAATTCGCGAATAAGGAAAGAACGTGAAGATAATTACTCCAGGTAGGAGTTGTGGCTCCAGGTAGCGACACACCCGAAGGAAGGGGACCATTGATCGGGGTACCTCCAGGAGCAAGTGTAATGCTCGCGCCACCTATAACCACGGTGGTGGTGGTGGTCGGAATGGCGATAATAATGGTTGTGCTCGACTGAACGAAAGTTTCGGAGACCGCGCCAGAGGGGGGAGCGGGGTTTGGATCTTCGAAAATGAGATAATGAGTGTTCCTGAACGGACACCACTCACTCCAATAAATCTCGGTGTAGGAGGCTATCGGAGGCGCCGTGGTTGTCTAAACGACGAGTCAGAGGGACAAATGCAGGACCGAAGGGCGGAGACTCAACGTGGTCGAAGGGAAGGAAGAAAAATGAAGCCAATCATTGAAACTAACCAATCATCAACGACAATAGGATTACAGGGGGGATGACACACTTCAAATAGGGTACAGTGCTTCCCGTCGCAGCCCACGCCACAATTGCGTTCCACAGTGCAATGACTACGGCAGTGGAACTTTCAAACCGATGATCCATTTCAGCAACAATGCCAAAGCAAAGATTCAAGAGCCAGAAACTGACCTAGGAAAATTGTTGCTGTTGACTGCAGTAAGCTCTCCGTAGTAGAAGTCGATGTAGTTCTGTTGAGTTATCGGACTGATCCGAGTCTGAAAGGCTATCCATAACCGATCGACGTTGGCGCTCACCATCCTCCAGAGGCGAATGCACAGCTGCCGACGATGCCAGCATAAATCTGCATCAGGTTGAGCCCAGTTAGAATGGGTAAATACAGATGTATGAATTCACGGTCGTGTAATCAAGCGACGCTTGGGCCGCGTTGGTAACTGTAAAGCCAATTTGGCACTCGACACTTGTGATCAAGTCTCCGACCTGGAGGTAATATGAGATGGGATTTGAAGCTTGAAGATGAGGGAGAAGCGCTGCTTACACCGTAGCAGGTGGCCGCCGCCACGCATGACTTGATTCCCCAGAGGTTGTTCACAGTCTGGTAACAGAAAAGAAAAAACTGTCAGGTGCTGCAGCCGATAAAATTCTTGAAGCACGAACACCCGAGTTGACGGTATCGATACAGTTCGCAGCCAGGTTGAGGCAAGAGAGTTCGACCGTTTTGAGACATGCTGGAATTGCCGCTCGCTTTAGAAAGGTTGAGCGGGCTTTATCAGTGGTGTTACGACTCGTTGGAGCCGTCGCCGGGTAAGAACCGCTCGAGGAAGGGCCACCGTCGACCGTCGTCGTCGCAGAACTAGGAGTAGTAATTTCGACCGCCGATGCCGAGAAGGACCTGAGTGGGAGTGTGGTGGACAGAGAGGAGATGGCAGGCGGTCCGGTTGCAGGACTAATGCGTACCGCGGGAACCCCCAGTAGACCAAGGACCCCCGTCGCCTGTAACAGAACCCCAAGTTCGAAACCGACGGTTGGAATGCGCATCGCTGTTAGAGTCCATTGGACCCAATTCCGTTGTCTTTATACCGAATAACCAGCGCCTTTCCAGCGGCTCTCAGCGGCGACATAACTCCAAGTGGAACGGACAAGTACGGTGTCGATAATGGGTTGATAAGCTGGTTCCAAGCGCTGTGCCTCGGGTACCTGATACTGTACGCCGACGCCTTCCTTAATCGTGTACCCGTAACCACACTGAACGACGATTTCTCGAGGTTTGAATACGGCGAATAATCCAAACTATCGGCGGTAACTTGACTTGAGATCAGTGACTGGTCAGCGCGGCCGAGGTGTTAGTGACCGCACTCATATATCGCGGAGATATAGACAGCGCCGCTCAGCCGAGGTTCAGGAACAACATCAAGTGAGCAGTTCATGCCCAAGCGCTACGCTCTCTGATGAGTGCCTACAAATTTTGAACAGGTTGAATACCTCCTCCCGAGTCCCCACTAGCTCATCAGGGAGACGAGTGCGCGATGGAGATTATCAAGCAGAGATCTTCGTTCCAGCAACGGAATGCAACTCGATCATACGCAGGCTTGTTCTGCGGATCAAGTTCGCGGCGTAAGTGAACTCCGACCGACGTCTGTGAATGCCAGCACGAGTAGCCTCGGCGACTCGCCCGGCTTAGTCGTGTATATTCGGATGCAACGTGAACTGGGGCGCCCGCGCGCGCCAAAGGGGTTCCAACATCCAAATAGGAGGCTCGAGATCTGGGACGACCGAAGGGTAGACCGAACTGTATCTGGCGACGACAACACACCGAACTAGACAAAGGCGAATTTGCAGTTCGCCCATGGCCAGTTTCCATCCGAATGAATCGGCATTTGTATGGAGGACAAGGCTTATATAGTCGTCTGTGTATGCGTTTCATCAGACCCGAGTGGAACGAACGGCCCCCCTCGGCAACTTGGTGGGCCGCCTGGGCGGCAGTGGCAGAACGAGACGAGAAGACGAAAAAGTTGATCTGATTGCCGATACCCTCCACAGATAACACATCCAAACATTGATGTTCGACCTCTCGAATGAGAGCAACCCACTATTCAAAGTCCGACTTACCACATTGGCGTACTCCGCCTGTGAAACGAGTATGTGACCTGCAATTGTGGGCAAGCGCGAAGCAAGTCGGCGGCGGACAGGGGTGGCCAGATGTTGGAAAAGTGAGAGTGTTCGACCGGTGGACCGAGAGCATTCGAGGATTAGATCAAATGCACCGGCTTCCTGTTGGGCTGTCAATGTATTTCAGTTGCTGCCAGTATTCTTTCAATTTTCTGTCATTTCCTCTCCTTCCATCGGGTTCGATTTACGTATCCTTCGTCCCATTGATATCTGCTGCCAGAAGCTTCAAAGAAAATTCCCAAAATGCTTGAGGCCTCGACATCTCATGCAATTCGTCGCTTGAATCCATCATAAAAGTCCCCTCGTCCGCGCCTAACAGCCACGTATACGAAATGCACGAAAGTCAACCGATGTCCTGAGTACCTAAGGACCACGGTCAAAATGATTGATCGTTACAGGAAAGTGTATAGCTGTGTTCTTCGGTTGAGACCCAATATAAAACGCCTCTCCACCAGCAACTCTCACGCTAAAAACATGTTAGCGCAAAATTCCGTTCGCAGTCGAGAGAACAGTAAGCACTATCTGTTGTTTACAACGTCGTGAGGCTAGTACCCGCCTCACGCTACCTGTTTTATACATTTACGGTCCATTCTACCTCTCTACCTTGCTCCAATGCACTCCAACCCAGCTCCGCACTCTCCACATCCGCAGTTCCGCAGTCGCGCGCCGCGCTTGTAACCCAAACACCGGACCCGAACAACGAATTCTAACAAAACAAACCAGGCGGCGTGTGATCAGTCGAGCCGTTGCCACCTCAGGTGCACGGGAATTCACAGTCCATAACTTGGCAGTCATCGCTTCTAAACGAGACCGCTCCAACGTCAAACTGGATGTGGTCATCGCTAGGTGCCGTCACGACTCACATTGAACAGCGAGTTCCGCAAACTGATCGAGGGCGGGGATCGACAAACATTCTCCAGCAGTCCATGCGGTAACGCACCGCGCGCAAGCCGACCCGTTTATTCTTGAGCAGCAAGAACTCCGTACGGCGGCATGCACGAGAAACGGCAATGCGGACATCCCGTCTATGACTGCTTCCTTGCACCACGGAGATTGGCATACCTTGTGACTTTGCGCCCGAACTCAGAACTCCGAGTCGTTTCGTTTGTCCAATCGTTTTCCCAACATTTTCCTCAACGTGCACAACCTCCCCACCTCTCTTCACACATCCCAAGAGAGTTTTCTTTTCCCGGTCCCGTCCCGCAACTCAAACAGCTAGGCATAGATCTGTGGCATGAAGTTGGTTGAATCAATTTGGCACGAGCAAATCAAATTCGTGGGAATAATGATATGGTGGAAAAAGGTGCTCCAACGGCCCGGGTGCGCCGCCGTGGCTTTTCAGCAACCTTCACAATCAACTAAGATGACCACGCCCAACTCTAAGATGCAATATGGTGACCATTAACTTGCAATCTTGACGCCCGCTCATTCCGCCTCCCAGTCCGCCTCGGCAACTCCGGGCTCAAAGTTTCCAAGATCATCTTGGGGTGCATGAGTTATGGCTCTCCCGACTGGAGAGGACAAGCCTGGATCCTCCCAGAGAACGATGGATTGGAGCAGATTAAACTCGCGTTCGTATTGTTCCATTTCCGGAAGCTTGCACCTGAACTTCTCTGCGCGTTTCTTTACTAGGTACGACGCAGGAATCAACGCGTTCGACACCGCTGCTGTGCGTCTTCTTACAACCCAGCATCTTACAGGGTCTTGGTCTCACCTCACGAGAATAGGTTTATTCTGACGGCATGTCGGAGGAGATCTTGGGCAAGGCGATCAAGGAGCACAAGCTCCCGCGGGACGAAATCGTCGTCATGACCAAGGTGTTCGGCTACAGCGCTTGGAACAAGCCCAAGGAGGACGAGGAGGGTGCGCGTACGGTGAACCAGCGCGGGCTCAGCCGCAAGGTTGGTTCATTTTACAGCAATATCGTCTCACTTTCCGTCTGAATCAACGCGTAGCACATCTTTGACTCGGTCAAAGACAGCCTCACGCGCCTGCAGCTTGAGTATATAGATCTTCTCCAGTGCCACCGCTTTGATAATGAAACCCCGATTGAAGAGACTGTATGTGAACGAACTTGGGGGCTTTTGACTATCTCTCAAGTTTGCCAGATGCAAGCCCTCCACGACGTCGTGCAGGCGGGCCATGTGCGATATATCGGAATGTCCTCTTGCTGGGCGTGGCAGTGTGCGTTCCTCCTCATTTTCGCATCTGTTATCCATTTAACAGCTTCTCTGAATTTTCGGCGCTACCTCTATACCTCAGTCCACGCCATGCAAAGTATGTTTCGCTCTCCTCCCCGCCTTTTATCTGAAATAATATCTCGACAGACTATGCCATCGCCCAGAAACTCACACCGTTCATCTCGATGCAGAACCACCACAGCCTCGTCTACCGTGAAGAAGAGCGCGAGATGTTCCCCACCTGCAAGGTGCATATTTCTGACCCATTCCCGAATTCCCAATACCATATATTCTCAAAGGACTGATCCACTTCCAGCATTTGGGCGTCGGTATCATCCCTTGGTCGCCCCTCGCACGCGGGATTCTCACACGCCCGATCACGGCGCAGAAGGACACCTCACGCGGCACCGCCGATCCGTACGTCCTCTCTTAGACTCTTATGTTCCATCACATTAGTCTGCAAGCTCAATTTATTAGCTGGTTCGGCAAATACAACTTCCTGGGCGGCGTGACAGACATCGTGGCGCGCGTGGAGGAAGTGGCAAAGAAGCGCGGGGTCTCCATGGCGCAGGTTGCACTTGCGTGGTCGATGCGCAAGGACGGTGCGCATGCGTTCTTACGCTTAAAAGTCGTTTCTCAACAACCCAACCCAACCTGCAATTGTATTTGCCGTATACAGGGGTCACGGCGCCTATCATCGGCACGACCTCCACCCAGAAGATCTTGGACTGTATCGGTGGGGTCTATTTTAAATTCAAATTGCCCTCTGCACAAGCTGACTGATGCTTCCTTCCTCTTTGTCGTTCCCCCCTCCGCATTCAACTGGACGTCGGTTTTCGACAAATGATAATAATTCCAGCGGCGATCCACCTGGACCTCACGCCAGAGGAAATGAAGTACCTCGAGGAGCCGTATCTTCCTAGCGCTGTGTTTCGGGCATAATTGAGGGCGGTGGTTGAGAGCGGAACGAAAAAATCTGGAAGAGGATGGTCAAAGGCAAGGGGTGAGCCCGAAAGAAGAAGAGTCCTGAGACGCAAGTGTCTACGGATAATTTGAATTTGAGTGTGTATATACACGTGATATAGTCTGATAGCAATCACGGTCCGATTGTTGGGCGACCGACTGATTACGCAATATGGTGGCTGTGCCAGCCGACGGCCAGTTCGCCCGTATTGCAGCGATGGAGCCTCGTCGAAAATCCAGAAATATTTGTAAAGACTCCTGGAGCAAATTCAAACATTCTATCCCGCAAGAATCTCTCGATTCAGCCAGTCACTTCTCCAGAACAGGATCAGGCCAAAAAGCTGCTTATGTAAAATGCTCCACAAAACTCAGCTTATATCGCAACAACGAATGAAGGAAATTCTTAGGTCTAAGGGAGGGGCCTCTGAATTGGAAGTAGATCTGTATGCTCAAATATTCTCAGATTTATCGGCGCGTCGAGGCGGAGGCAAAACGCGAGACGGAATTTGATCGGTGGGCCAACAAGATGGTCGTGTTTACTAACAGACCCTATATTGATACTTACTTGTTCGTCATCAATATAGGGTATCTGTTACAGAGACTACACGTGATACCTCTTGAATCAGAGATGAGAATCGGCACCTTGCAAGGCTAAAATGTACTTCTGACGTTCCATTGAGCGCGTCAGGCCAGAAAAGTCCTCGTCGGGTGTGAGACTACGGAGTTTCTTGGATAAGAAGTCGTAGCACACAGGGATCCAAGTCAGAGGGGTTTTACTCAGACTTATGGTTGAGTCAGTAAGCTCCATATTTGACGAGAATGCCTAAGCTACTCGGGAATATACACTATTTATACTACTGGAGAATTGTCCGGGTCCGGGAATCTGACTACAAGTAACTACAGGGTCACTACGGAATGAACTACGGCTGCGGCAAGTAACTACTCCGCTGCCGCTGCCTCTGCGCCGCCGTCTTCGGAGCTGCGGCAAAGATATCTTCGGCACCGAGGCCGAGCCGCAACCCTTACATCGGGAAACAAACGGTATTTTTCCTGGGTATTTCATAGAGCAGGTCCGTCACAACATCGTGCTGCAGTTTCCTTTTCAAACGCGTGTAAATCATACGCTGGACCGCTTTTCGCCGTTAGCGTGGCCACAAAATGGAGCGAGGCGCGTTTTCGCATACTGGAGATATTGTTTCCTTTGGCCCGGTATGTTTGCGGTATGTGGTTTTGTCTGCCAACCACTCTCAACCGAAGTTTGATAGGACCCGGGCGAACAGCGACGGACAAATCACGTTAGTCGTAGGCGAAGGCCTCACCATAATCCACAACAAATAGTTCCCATGTATCCAGGGATTATTCTCGTCGCGCATGATGCCGGTTTGATGCTGCCGGTCTCTACGGCACGCGTCTTAGGGCTCAGACAGTCGGAACCGGCGGCTAAATGATGAGGCGAAAGCTAGCTGTTGGCGGGAGGTGCTAGCTGCATCGCCCGTCCGCGCGAACAGAGTTGTCTGAAGAGGCAAGGGGCGGGCATCAGGAAAAACCAAATTGCTATGAGGTCTATGAAACCCAGACAGGGGTACCCACCTTTCTATGGCGAGGTATAGTGGTCTATGGGGTGTTTCATAGACCACTATAGCTCGCCATAGAAAGGTGGGTACCCCTGTCTGAGTTTCATAGGCCTCATAGCAATTTGGTTTTTCCTGATGCGGGGCCTGGCACAAGCGAAAAAGTACGGATCACCTCGGAGGCCATACATCAGCAAACGATTTCAACAATTTCGAGTTGAACCAGATCTACAAAAAGCAAGATACATTCAAATATTCTAAAAATTGGTAGCATAGCAAACATAGATGCTCGAGAACGTCAGGTAATAACTTTTTATCCCCAGAGCCCAAAGGCATATATGTCAATCAAACCTTCTCCGCTTCAAATAATATACACCGTCCCGCATCTTCCAGGCAAACCGCGACGTTGGAGTATCCTGTTGCCGTTAGGTGAGCATGCCACTCCTTCTTATCAATGGTGCAGTGGGTGCGATCATCGGTGAAGCCAAACCATCCCTGGAAGGATCCAAAGACAAGGTCGTGCCAGATCGCCCCTGGACGAGGCGGATTCGAACTGCGCGCACAACCATCGGTATCCACCATTAGTAGGCGCCCACCGGGAGCGAGAAGTGTGTGGAGATTCAGGAGGGTTTCATCAAGGTCAGGAACCGCGTGGACAACGTTAAACCCTGTAATCATGTCGTAGTGACCAAGCTGAAGCCCTTGTTCGGTTGGTGTTTTCGAAATGTCGTACGTCTTCGGGACCATGTGCTTGTAAGTGAAGGACTGAGCGAGGCTGCTGGCCAGCGAGAACGACAGGTCCGTGACGGTGTACTCAACGTCAGCCTTGGGTATATCGCACAAGGCTTCGACAAGGAATTTTGTCAATCCACCGACACCTGGGTTCCCAGAGAGCGGGTCAGAGAGATCGCCATGGACACAAATCGATATGCAAACCTGCACCGATTTCCAACACTCTCAGAGGCCGCCGCCTCCCAAAGCTAGAGAGCGAGACCAGCGATTTGAAATACTTTGCGGCCTCTTGGTTCATGCTGGTGAACGCTGGACTGTCGCGGTAAAAGCCGTCCATCATGTCGTCGGAGTACAGCGCTGCAACGGCTGCCTGATGATAGCGCAAGCTCAGTGTGAGTACACGACGAGAAGCAATTACATACCGCTGGAGACTCCATTGTTGATCGATGCACCTCGGCAATACGGTCCGTTATCTCAAAATACAGCGGGAACAGCCTCTTCGAAACTTCGTATTCCTGGTCCGTCCAAGTGGTCTGCGGCTGAGTTCGAACAAATTCTTCCGTTACATCGAACAGCCGCTGACGACTAATCTGTTGAACTGTAAGCGCATTTCTCGTGTTGTACGAGATAACTCTGCATACCTCGGACCCTACACGAGGGCTTTGCTTGAGGGTATCGGCCATGACCCGAAGCGACATCGTGTCTATGATCCTGAACATAGTATCGAGTTCCTGCCGAAGGGGGTTGTGGACCATGGACACCAGCTCGTGTTTCGGCTGCAACTCGACCCAGTCGAACTCGAGACTGCGGGAGAAATCCGCCTTTCCGAAGATGTCGAAGTGGCCCGCCTCAAAGTACACCACCCGAGTGTCCCGCTGGGCGCGTGAAGCACCCAAATCATCCCATTCGGGGCCAAGGAAGAACCGCAGTCCCGAATTGGCCACTAGAATGTTAATGGGAGACCGAACTTTGGCAATCTCGGCCACCAGACGGCGCCGCACGGCCTCTTCACGGGCCTTCACATCGGTGGAAGCCCATTGTGACCAGCCGCCTCCGAACTCGACCAACGTTCTCAGGTTTGTCGCTGAAAATTTCTGAATCCATTCCCACGATTCAAGAGCATTGGCTGCAGAGGGACGCCCTTGCGAAGCCGCCACCAGATTTTCGCCATACGTTCGTCGGAAGGGGGCGGAGTCTCGATTACAGCAGTCCGCAACCATTGCTACGCTGGATTTCTCTCCGTGCGCAAGAAGATCATGGAAGGAACCCACGTTTTCGTTGAAGCCATGGAGGGGGGAGGTGAAGATCATGGGGAAGTGATCAATGAAAGTCAGCTGCACGATTTCGTCTAGATTGGCTTCGAAGAGCTGAACGAGGCGAAGCGTCACCATACTTGACGCAGAGAATCCAGCAATACGATAGGGACCAGCTGGACGCGCTTCCTTTATTTTCTCGAAGTAAAACTGCGCCAAGGTGTCGACGGTGTCGAGGGGCGCCTCAGGGGTGGGTTGAATGGCCCAAAGCGGGGTGGAGAACTGCTCTTGGATCGCCCTGAACGCAGCGATATCGCCTGCACCTCCATGAAGGATGATTAATGGCGTTCCGGTCCCGATGATGAGTTTTAGGATCGTCTGGCCGGGTTGATGAAGCGCGTCCCACGCAAAAGGTCGTTCGGTGGTGCTGACGGCGGGGGCTTCTACAACTATCTGTGTTGTATCCCGCATCTTCAAGACCAAATCATCGAGGCTAAGGTCGCCTAGCAGTTGGATCTGTGTGATCGCAAGATACGGCTTCAAGGCGGTTGACATTCTCGCAGCGGACAAGGAGTCAAGGCTAAAGAGAACAATGAGATAATGAAGCCGTAAGGCGGACAACTTACCCATAAGAGGTGAGGGGAACGTTCGCTTCCAACTCATCCTTCGAAGCGCTGACGAACTTGAGCACAATCTCCTGCAGAACCTCATACGGGTCCTCGACCTCGACTGTATCTTGCTTGAGATCCAACTTCACAAGATAGCGGTAGAGTAGAGACTCGTTGACAGCACTGTACAGCGCATCCCAGTTGAGATTTGGCACATAGAGTGAGATGCGTTCTTTATTTGCCATACGCAGAAGGCCATCCTCGAGGCAGAGGCAGATCTCTGTAAAACGTTTCAATGGAAGAGATCAATTCGAGCTGCGATACCTCGTACCGTAGCTATTCATGGTAGAAGTTGCCCACATCTCGATAAGAGAATTTGTGGAAGCCAAAAGCTCAAATCCAACGGCAGAATCAGCAATTCCAGGCGACACAAAAGCCCACGCATTAGGATATCGCGCAGTCAAATACTCGATGCCGGTGTTGGCACTGATTACGGAAGATTGGATGGAGCACAGATACCAATGGAATGCTCACCTTGCGTAGTTTGTCAGACCAGCGGCACCGAAACCGGCTACGGATGAGATTGCAAGTAAGAAATCGAGCTTTTCGATTGCGACGACTTTCTCGAGAGCGAAATAACCCTCCGTCTTCGACTTGAATGGGAGGGCGAAACTCTCGGAATCCTGCTTCAAAAATAGACGGTCATCCAAGACTGCCGCCGAGAGGATGCATCCGGCAAGGGGGTAATCCAGCGTGTCGATTAGCTGGCGGAGGCCTTCTACCGAGGTCGCGTCGCATGCCTCCAAGCGAAGATCGAGGTCCGGGAAGCTTCGAAGATAATCGACAGCGCCGCGTATAGCTCGGTTCTGGTGGCCAGCAAGTCGAGTAACGCCCTTTCGGGATGTCAGGATGATATGACGTGCACCATGCTGCAGTAAGATGGTATTCAGGAATTGCGGGAGTATCGGCGAAAAAATTACTCACTCGGTACATCCAAATCGTCATCTGGAGCCCCAATGCCCCAATGCCCCCAATAATAAGGTAAAACTTGTCGTCCGCCAAGGAGAGAGATTGTGATACCTCGAAGATTTGGGGAAGTAGTTGCTCGGGTGTGAGCGAGTCGCAGTTCATGTCGCCGATCGCAGACACGGCAGGAGCGAGATGTACATCGATCGTGGTACTAACCAACCAAGGGTTTTGGCGCACGGCAGCCAGTGCGCCATGGTCGGCATCATTCCAGTTGAAGATGAAAACACCATTGACCCGAGGCATAGTACGAGCAGATTCGGCCGGCAACCCACACAGGACAATATCCCCCGGAGAAAGGCGTGGAAGGACGAGCGGGAGTCGGGGTGCAATCAAAACCGGTTTGACGCCCAGGTGTTCGAGAACACGTGTGATTGAGGAAGCAAACTCGCCAGTGTGGAGAACAACAACTTGAATTTGCTTCAAGCTTTTCAGAGGCCGAGAATCCAGGCGAAGACCGAGCGCCACAAAAACCAACGCCAAAGCGAGGTTTACTGCACGGTGATCATCGACCATCTCGGGGATGTTCGAAAGCTGGCCCTCGTGCACCAGGACGAAGTTCGAGCGAGTGGAAGGAACGACAGCCACGACACGAGCTCCTACCTGCCACTCCGAAGACCTAGAGCGTGCAACCGTGCCTACGAGAGCCTGCAGTCCACCCTCCTCATGGGAAAGAGAGGAGATCTTAACGAGAACTTGATCGCGACCAGGCGAAGGAGGTGCCGACTGAACGACGGTCCCCGGCTGCGTCATAGTCCAGTACTTGCCGGAGTCGAGAGTGTCGGGAATACGCGGAGCATAGGAGCGTAAACGGGGCACCAATACCACCCCCGAGCCATCGAGTGCAATCTCGGACTCGAGGGAAGTGAGACGTGAGAGCTCCCGGATGGCCCCAATTCTCGACTCGGCTGTCCAGACGGGATCGAAGAGAACCAGGCGGATCTCGATGTCCACAAGTTCTCGCATGAGTGAGCGAGCAAACCCAGTGGCCACCCCGCCATCGAGAGTTCCTGAGGTCGCCTCGATCCAGATCGTGGCAGACCTTCCGCTCGATGACATGACGTCAAGAATGATCTGTTGTAGATCTAACGCTCGCGCGAGTTCGAAGGAAAAAATGATGGGCTGCTCAGTGTTAGGAGCATTCGGCGGATGACGAAGATATAAGAGGGAGGGAGGGTTTCTGTGCACACAACACCAGGAACAGGGAATTCGGGTCGTTCTTGTCCCCATTCATGATGTGGAAGTTGGTTCGTGTGAGTAGTGCGTCCCAATCCAACAGCGACTTCCTATGATACCGCTTTCCGCCTCGAAGTCCCGGCCAACTGTCCTCGAGGGGAAAAGACATGGTCGATCCATTTTCCGCCCGGAGTCTGGGGATTCCCGTCGGCTTCCAGCACGATGAGGAACCCACCAGGAACCAGGAGCCCGTTCAAAAATCCGAGTGACGCTTCCACCTCAGCTGCAAAGCCAAGAATATGAGTCTCGATAACGACATCATACGTGTTAAGTGAGAGGCCGGGCTGATTGGAGATGACGTCGACGTTGAAGGCGGCCTTTCGTAGTTCAGTCGAACCATTCTCGTGGCTGCAGACAGTGTAATCGAGCCTGATAGTTGGATATGCCGAAGCAAGCGCGATGAGCCGTGTGGATAATGATCCGGTGGCTGGAATAAATTTAAGTACGCGAAATCAGGCGCGCAAAGATGCTCACAGTCACCGATGTCGAGGAGACGCAGCACCTGTTTCCCACATTTCACAGCATGATCCAGAATCTGGCGAAATCCCTCTACACAGATGTCCAGCGATGCCGAGAACGGGCTCAAAATCGAAGGCGGTGTAAGCTACAGAAAATCAATTTACTGTCACCCCAATGGGATGGACTCCAGCGTTAAACTCACCTCCTGGACTTCCTCAGAAGCAATAGATTGGGTAATTCGTTTGAATAGTTTGTGATCCTCCGAGGTAGATACCAAGGAAGAGTTGGTTACCTTGGTAATGGTAAGCAGAGCGTTGAAACAACGCAAGGATGACACACCTCCTGGTCAACAGGTTGCAGCATGGCATCCAAGAACGCATAGTTGTGCTCTCCCATATGACTCAGGTCAAACTGGGCAGCAGGCATGCCGATGGGTTGGTATATACGCTCGTAGCTTGTATCTGGCCGTGTGGGAACCGCACCAGCCCAGTGTTTCGACCTACGAAACGCCATGAAAGAGAGTTAAAGTCGAATATTGAAGGGTCGCTCACAAGACACAATTTGTTACAGTCACCAGTCTCTCCCCACGTTCGTTCACAATAAAAGCATCGGCTGCGATAGATTCTGGAATTTCTCATGAGCACAGCGAATGAAAGTAGAACAGCGGGTCGACGTACCGGGCGTCCAGTCATGCGGTATGACGTACGAATACAGCGTCTCAGGCATACCATTTTCAACCGCACGATTGTGAATAATCACACGACCGATATGTGAGGGTAAGTAGAAGACACTTTTGTCGGCGTTGCCTGTGAAGACGGGATGAAGTAGGCCATGAAGGCACGAATCCAGGACCGAGGGATGGAAGACGTAGTTGTAATGTCTAGTCCTTGGTTAAAGCTCATGGCGAGGGAATGGAAGTAAATGCCTACTCGGTGAGCTCTGGTGCATTTCCGCGAACCTGGAAAAGAATCTCATGGTCGCTCTGGAAGCAAGCTTCAATACGACGATAAAGCGGGCCAAATGTTGCCGTGGAGCTGAGTACATCATAGAGATCTTGGAGTCATGCATGATGAGACTAGTCGTGCAGGAGAATAGAAAACGCACTGGTGATGTCCGTCGCCGTACAGCGATCACGAATAGAAGCAAGATCTATTGGCTCGATGTCTTCGTCAACGGTCTCAGTCGTCATAAACCCAGTGGCATGAAGTCGAGGCTGAAATATATTGGTTAGCGACGTCGAAAGAAAAATATTTTGTCGTACGTTTCTACCACCGCCCTGGGAGGATGTAATAGTCCATGCATGTCCGTCCGATTTGACTGCCACCTCTAGAACCTTCTCTGGAAGAAGTGGCAGTAAACTGCGGAGTTCGACGTCCCATATAGTCCGTGCACCCTCCTCGAAAATCTGAACGGTGGTGAGGGAGGGCACGAAAAACAAGTCACGGAACACGCACCATCTCGATAAAAGCTGTGGCGGGTAAAATCGGTTCGCCCTTAATGACGTGCTCAGCGAGGTCAGGATGCGTCAGTGCGTTCATGGCAAATGATTCATAGTTGAGGGGCCCTTTACGAGTGCGCTTTTGCTTTCCTGCCATCCGAGAGTTCTCGGAGTACAACGGTAGAGGTTTGGGGGCGAAAAGGGTAGGTGGGAAGTGGTTTTGAAATTGCAAGCGAGTCGGTCGAATTGACAGCATTGAAGTCAATCGCGTTGACTCCGAGAGAGGACAGGTTTCCGATGCATGTAAGCAATTCAGTAACCTCATGGAACGCTGGACTGCTCCCGCTCTTGGGTCGACGCATCGGACAGAGTACCTTCTCAGACTTGGCTCCCATTCCGGCGATGTACGAGGAGAGGGCTGGATGAGGTCCGATTTCGATAAAGATGGCTTCGGGCATCTTATCAACGACGGATGTCACGGTTTGCTCAAATTTAACCGGTACACCTGAAGAACGTCAATGAACTGGAAGCTACAAGGGAACGAGATCACATACGGCCGTTATTCCACATATATTCCGGAGTAAACTCCCCCTCCCATTGCGAACCGGTCTGGGTGGAGTAAGTCGGAACCACTGGCACATGAGAGCCAGGATGGCGCGAGAAGGCAATCTCCATCTCCTCGATGTAACGCGCCTTGCTCGGCTCTAGAAGACTGCAATGCCCCGGTACGCGAGCCTTGATCTGGCGGGCGAAAAATCCGCGCTTCTGGGCGATGGCGATAGCTTTGTCGAGCATGTTCTGGGTCCCAGAGATCGTCACGGCCTCTGGAGCGTTGTAGCAGCCGAGCTCAAGAACATCCCCCGGCCCTGCCTCTCGCAGAACACCAGAGATAAGTTCGTGAACGACGGACGGCGTGCACGACACAGCAGCCATGCCACCGGTACCTTCAACAATTGACATGGCATGTGAACGCCGGGTCGCAATCTCCATAGCGAGTTCCTGAGACAAAGCTCCCGAGGCATACGACATCGCGGCCTCTCCAGCGGAATGCCCAAACACCAGGCTCGGACGGATACCGAACGCCGCGAAGAGGTCGACGAGTGCCATCTGAATCATTGCAATGCTGGGTACAGTCAGGGTTACCGGCCATGTATCAGGCAGTGCTGGTTTGGGACGGGCATCTCCAAAGAGGCCAAGTTCATGCACAAGGGAGGTTCCGGTGACCTTGGCGTGCACCTCGTCCATCCGGAGAATACTCTCCCTGAAGGCAGGGTAGATTCTGAAGAGCTGCCGTCCCACTGACGAAAATTTGAGCGGCAGGCGCGCGTATGGATGGAGTATGACTTACTTTCAATGTGTTGAGGACCTTGGCCCGAAAAGACAAAAACGAGCGGCGGCGGACCACGCGGGACAAGGCGCGGAGCAGGAAATTCAAACGGCTGTTCGGGGGTGCTCACGGCGGCGGTGCGCCAAGTCAACTGCCTCGCACGCCTTCCATAGATATTGGAGAGAGCCGGGAGCTCGTTTGGAATTTCCGAAGCGAGCCCGGATAAGTCTCCTGCGATTGCCGTCGCACTGCGCGGAGAGAGGCCTGCCGCAACGATCAATACCGGAAGCCCCTCGGGGACCACTGAGGGGTGGCACGACTTGGGACACTATTAGCATAGAGTAACTGGGGGCGACAAGGTTATAAGCACCTTTTGAGGAATCGGAGGACTTTCGACAATGACGTGGCCATTAGCACCTAAGAGGCCCGACGCATTGCTGGACAAAATAAATCAGGGGTGTACGAATCCAAGACAGTATCACATACATCGAGACCAATTTCTTTCCGGATGTATTTCGAGTCTTGAATTCTTCAACCTCGACCGGAACACGCATGTTGTACTCGTCCCAATGAATTGCTGGGTTAGGAGTTTGGTAGTTGACCTGGGGCGGGATGCGATTGCTAGCGAACATCGAGCAGACTTTGGTGAATGACGCCAAAAACGAAGCGATCTCCGTGTGGCTATCAAGACGTTGGTCAATGTTGACCAGAAAAAACATTATCACTGAGTTTACCCAATATTTCCTTTGACGCTGCCGATGAGCAGTTCAGAATCCCTTTTGAAGTAATTGCCAACCCAGTTGGCCTCGATTGGATCTCCGACCGAAGTGCCGGTAGCGTGACACTCGACAAAGTCTACCTCTGCCGGAGAACGACCGATGCCCTTATACGCAGCGACCATGGCAGCAGCTTGAGACTCTGCGATAGGGGTCTTCACTGGACCCACAGAACCTGGGACGCAAAACACGGTTAATTTCCATCCCGCTCGATTGACAATCATGACAAACCTGTAGAATTCACGGCCGTATTCAACACCTACGTCGAAGAATTCTTGAGAATATGAGCACAGTTTAACAGGGCTGCTGACCGTGGCGTAGATGCGATCCCCATCTCGAATCGCATCTTCGAGCAGTTTAATTACAAAGACAACAACGGCCTCCCCGCGGCCGAATCTTTAAAGGATAATGAGGGAAACGTTAATGCATCCCTGAGATGCTTACCCGTCCGCAGAGGCATCGAAAGGGCTCGACTTTCCACCAGCTGAGAAGATAGACAATTGACTGTAGTGGACCCAATCAAGAAACCTGGGCCACAAATGAGCCGAGGCCGCAATGTATTGAAGCTTCTCCACCTGTGATTGATCTGGCTTCCCCCGATTACTGCAGCCTCGCAGTCGCCCGCGCGCAACGCTTGGACGCCCAGATGAAGAGCGAACAATGAAGAACTGCAAGCGGTGTCAACGGGAATCGACGGCCCCAGCAAGTCCAACGAGTAAGAAACACGGTTGGCTACCGCCGCTGCACCTCCTCCAAACCCATCCCGAACATCGAACTCATCCTGTTGAAGGACGTTGAACCGATGTAAAGGAGAGTAATGTAAGCCCTTACCGCATCCGCCGCACTGACGGGCTCAAAAGCGATTCCGGAAGTATACACGCCGACATTCTGGGAACGCGAGTTGATTCCCGAGTCGAGCAGCGCGAGAAAGGAATGTTCAATGAGCTTCCTCGTCGCAACGCCTAGGGTGACGGCGTCCTTCGAAGAGATTCCAAATTCGAAATGGTCGAACAAGTTGATGTCCTTCAGAAAGCACGCCTTTTCCGGAAGAACCTGGCCAAGGTGAGAACCTTGCCAGCTAGCGATAAGAGTCAGGGTTAGCAACATATTCGGGACGGTAGGTTTCCGATCACGCACCCGTCAACATTGAATCTGTCCTGTGGAATACGTTCATACGCGTCTTGGCCTGCGAGCAAGAAGTCGAAGAAAGATTTGTGGTCGAAGTTGGTGTCAGACAGTGTGCCGGATGGGAACTCAGCCGAGATCCCCACCTGTGCAAGCGCGTGAAAAAAAGAGTGGAAAATTCAAAGGATATTTCATACCACAGCAACCGGTTTAGGACTTTGAGTAGATGTTGGCATTGGTTTTCTTTGGATAGTGAAGGTAATAGCGCGCCGTTCCTCTTATAATGCGTGCTGGAGTCGGAAGACTTGGTGGGGTTCACTGAACAATCGAGATAAGTCACCGGTATATTGTCAAGAGACGAGCCCGTAACGGGATTGATAGACAGAAATCACATACTTCGCCATACCCACGCAATCACAAGGTCGCAGGTTGTGGCGGTCCGATATGTCGAATGAAGCCAACGTCCGAAAACAAAAGCCCTTGCGGAAATCGAGGTGTTGTTCGTTCTCATAGAGCGCGCGCAGTGAGCTGTCGTACGTACGGGCGCTGCGGAGTTGGAGGTGGGAGGAGAGCACACCCATATTCAATCGGGACCGACATTCAGTCGAATCAGTCCCCAAGGGACTTCTGATGGGCAGTCTTCGAAATCATGAGCGTGAAAACCGCGACATTGTTCCACTCGCGCTCTTGTATCGAAACCATGGATATTACCCATGCCCCGCTATAGATCGTTCAGGGTTCGCCCCGTTACCCATTAGTTTTTGCGATCTGGTCCTAGTTGGGGCATGGCCAGGCGATGGTGTAATTCAACGTACATTGACAGGGATATCTCCTGGAATCAGTGTTCGTTTTTTCAGACCGTGCCGTTAATACGGACGTACCTGAGCGCGCAGATAACTAACTGGGGTGGGTTGCTCCGGAAACCACGGTCCAACGGGCATGGGGAAGATGGTGAAGTGCATAGCCTGAAAATTGTTGGATTGTTCTGAAATTTAAAATTAGATGTTTCCGGCTGGCAGTAAATTATGTCAGACTACTACGCTTCCGATGCCCCCACCCGATTATCCGTAATCGAGGATATATTCGACGCCAGATCGGCGGAGGTTTTGATGGTCCATTCCCGATATCGGCTTCATAAGTGAACGAAACTAGCGAGATAATCTGATATATACGCGACATAATTAAATTCAGCACTGACTTCTGTGGGAACGCGGGAATTGAGTGCGTGGATTAGAAGACCGGTTCCCATTTTTAATTTCCACCTTGCAAAAATGGTCACCCGAAGGCGCTGGAACACGTTCACCCAAATTCGTGCCGATATCGATGCACTCACTGGAACTGAAAGGTATGAATGTGATAAAATCACGGGCGGAAGAAAATCCGATGCTCACTCGTTCAATCTACCGTAACTTTCTCTCGGCGGGCAAAGCTTTCTTTGCCCGCCCGTGATGTGACACTTGTAAGCGCGAATCGTTACTAGTAGTGTTTTGCATGGCCCGGCCTGAAGCCCTGAAGCCCGCCAAGCCGGGCCCTACACCGGGCTTCATCGAGCCCAGGGCTCGGGCTTGGAAATTTTCAGGCCCTGCCAGGCCCCTAAGCCCGGGCTTGGCCGGGCTTGGGCTTGGGCCTCAAGAAATAGAAGCCTAAGCCCTCCCGGGCCGGGCCCAAGCCCCGGCTTTCAGGCCGAGCCGGGCCCTGCAAAACACTATGTGCGATACGCATGGGGCCAATCAACAAGGCTCCAGCATTCACCATCTGCATGCACTCTGCTCGCCATAGTTAGGTCTAATGTCGAGGCCATGTTCCGAACCGGAAGAGTGGTCGAGGCGAAATCGTCAGATCGTCATCCATTCAAATTACCAGCCTGCCGTACAGGTCTTTTCTGAAAACCGAACGGAATGAGATGATCTCCAGGCGCTGGTAGAGGTAAGACTGACTCAGACTGACCGTAGCACTGATTTGGCGGGAAAAACTGACCGTAGCGCAAATGCCACATGGCAGGAATGAAAATGTTATTAGGGGCAGTGCACCATCATGGGAATCTCCATGATGCCGCCAACATGCCGGCAGATTGCCGAGCGATACCGAAATTTCAATATTATTATTTTCATGGCATTTTCGGGGCTCCCCTCGTCCCCATGACTAAAGTGAACTCCAGAGCTCACATGCCCGAAATGATTTCCTCCCGCGAAGTCTGTCTGCCTCGAGTGTTGGGAGGCGGCATGGTAGCGGTTGAGTCTCAGAATCAATTGAGAGCCGATGCCACGGTCAGTGGTGTGTGGAGGAAGAAAAATACGCGACACGCGCACGAAATACTACCGGCACAGCATCGAAAGTGGTCGGTCCTCTGTCAATGGAGATGTTCAACCACGTATGGGTACCCAGACATATCCCCAGATGTCTTCCTTTATTCGTAAATGAGACTCGACGACAAGGGGAACTCGGGATTAAAATTTCGTACGTGGGGAGGGGGGGGGGGGGGGTCCCAGGGGAGGCTGAAAAAAACTTTTTGATACTTTTGTTAGAAGGGGTTGAAACCCTCAATTTACCGTTTGGACAATGCCAGAGGTGTCAGGTAGGGTTTGTATGATGCCCGAACCATCTTGGAGGTCAGCTTCCTAATATGGAATGTCGGATCACGTACGACGCCTAGATTTTGCTTTCCGTTGGCTCAACCACCTTACCCGATGTTCAAAAAAAAATAACTTGACACTCACTATCATGGATATACAGTCCCACTATTTTTCCCTGCCAATATACCACTAGGTTATGATAATTTGGTGCCCAGTGTAAAGTGGGGGTGATAGACCAGTATAGTACAGGGGTGTAAGGAAGAGCACACCAGAGGTATATTAGATGGACAGGAAGCTGTTACTACACTGTAAGATAGTCAAACTGCCTGTCAAGCCCGCCCCCAGTAGTGTCCCAAGCTGCGGCCCTAAGCGGAGGCGACGGCCCGGCGCTAGGGGTGGGAAACTCCTTCCCTATATGGAAGGAGGGGGGGGGGGAGGGGGGTCCGCCGAGGGTCGAAAAAAACTTTTCGACCCTATGTACTTATTTCGAATCCCGAGTTCCCCTTGCTCGACGAACCAAAGGAACATTTTGGTACGAGTCACTTGTCCTTGTTTGTACGTACTCCCCCTCCCCTCCCCTCCCTCGCCCACTTACTGCACGACCCTTGTAAATTCCCTTTCGTGCTGATTACTCGAGAACCGCTGAGCCGCCTTCACATTCCACAGGCCGGTTCAACATCTCTAGTGACTATTTCCCTCCGAGCCTTGGCGTGATCTCGGGCGGAGTCGGCGGCGTTGTCGGCGGGGGTAGTCAGTTCAGTGAGGAAAGTTAAGACACGTTCCCTCGAGCGACAGGCGCCGGCTTCGTCAGACCCCACCGGATACTCCGGACCATCATCTACGAGACGAGAAGTCGTGCAGGAGCTTGAGAAAACCAACGAGGTGTTTTTTTGGTTGAAGTGTGTCTGTCTACGGGAGACGATCCAGAACTCGGACGCGAAGATTAAATTAGATTGACGCCGCGTGCACGTGGCGCTCTATATCCTTCGTGACCGACTTTCGGAGCGGGTGTCCCGTATCTCCTCCTCGGGATCGGTGGCGGGCGTAGGGATGGGAGGGCGACGCGGCTTGGGAGTCCGCCGCACTGGCGACCGACGGCAGACGAGGGTGGCGTTGAGATGGGGTACTAACTTCGGAAGATCTCAAAGGGGAAGGTTAACCATTTCAATGCAATATTGTCTCATTGGTAGGAGACAGCAAGGTTTCGGGCCGTCGGCTCAAATAAAGCAATCTCAACTTCAAAACGCGGGGCTTTCATAGTCTCTCGTAGACAGACTAACAAAAATTATGCTCGTGGACTCACATGTTATAGGGCTTTCAAACATCAAACATTCGGAAATCTGTGATTGAGGGAGATATGTATGGACATTCACGTGGCAAACCCATTCCTAGGCCACTGTGCCCGCCCTCATCCATAAAACCATGGCGAGCGCGGTTGCACCCGGGTGCCTCGGGCTTCTTGTGTTTCAGCTGCTAAAATTTTTACACCTCGCTGAATACACCTCGCTGAAATTCAGTGAGGCGTTCCAAGATTTACGATGCAAACGTCCTAAGGGCTGGGGCGTCTTCGAGAAGAAGAGTCCGAGCATCAACCGACGTAGCGGGCACGTTCGTAGGCGGGTTTTTTACGTTTCTTGTTACTGTTCAACTTCCACGCGGATCCTTCCCGACGCGTTCCAAGGATTGAATCTCGCGGTCCGTGGCCAGGCTATAAATTTCAACCTGATAACCTGATCACACTGGACAGCAGACAGCGGCCCCCGTCTTCAAGTTCCTTGCTATATTCCAGGGTTCTAGGCAGAAGGGACCGTGACCATGGTGGTGTCCAGCAAAATAACCAGGGGACCACCCTCCTTCTTTGACAGCCAATGGGGTTCGAAAAGGGTCGACACATCAAGAGCCGGAGTGATTAGCAGGAAGGAAGGAAGGAAGGAAGGATGTATAACCGTGGTGGTCCCAATAAGGAACATACGGGGACTGTGGTACCACATACACGGGCCTAAGGCTCCAACCGTTTCCGTGTATAAACGTTTATACACAATTTTAACTGTTTTCGTTTCCATTTAACTTGGCTGAGGGCTCAAATGGTTCGGAGGCTGTTTTTTCCTCTATGTTTTATGCTACAGACTATGAAGCTCCATCGATGCAACAATATACAATCCATAGACCGCATATCTCTCACGAAACGAGCCGCATAAATGGAAAGGGAGCTAGGGCCGGGCGACATTAAAACCTACTTTGCCAGCCGCTGAATAGCCCTGCTCGACGCAACCATCCGATGAAGAAAGTCGTAGTGAGAAACTTACGTGAGTAATCAGCGCGCAATCTCGATCGCATACGAACATGTCTTCAAGGAATGACTTCCTCTTATCCACGAGTGGAGCATGGCCTATGCAATCGAGCAGGATTGAAATACATTCCAGTGTTTGTTTCCGTCTGAAGGGATATTCCTCTTCTTCACCTGGACATATCTGTATGCACAGCAACCTGGCTGGCTGCGCGGTAACGGATATTCAGATGTTTGGATAAATCTTTGAGCGGACATGGAGCGTGAACTCTCGTACAGATCCGAACCTAGATCGCTCCACGATGTCAGAGTGTTAATATTAATCTCCGATCAATAAGGGAGGTAGTTCGGGACGCTCACCTCTTCCCCGGGAAGAGGTGAGCGTCCCGAACTACAGGTGCTTCCAAGGTGCTTCGCCGTTGACGTCCTGGAGAAATGCTGTGCCTCCGGTGACTTGGCACCGGGACGATGTCAAATATAGAGATGTTGAGAGTCTCCCCCATCCTGACCGCGCTCCGACAATATATAAGGGCTCATTCATCTCCATGAAATGTCCCACGTCCGAGTCACAACTTACTAGACGTGAGTAATTTCGTCGCCGACTGCTGAGTCAGCAACAGCTGGCCACTCTTTGAATTGGCAATGCGCGCATCGGTAGCCTCTTACAAACGCCCCATAGTGTGTTTTTAAGATCGGCATCGAACTAAATTTTCAAAAATCCACTACTTAACATGGGAAACACGGTCTGTGCAACTAGAACCCGAAAAGAGATCAAGCGACACCCTGCGACGCCTGCCCCTTGCTCTTCACGTCGGTGGCGATGTTGTTGGTCAGCTTCGTCTGCTCCTCCGTCAAGCTCGCCTCCAAATCCGTCGTGTCCTTCCCTGCGGCGGCGGCTTGCGCGATCTTGATCTTGATCTGCTGCACCTCGCCGGTGAGCTTCAGGACCTTGTTCTTGATCTTGCCGACTTGGAGGGCGTCGGCTGGGGCAGCCGTTAGCATTTGGATCCAGTAGAGAGGACAGGACGGCAAGGGAGAGGGAGGGAAGTGGGAAGAGAGGGGAAGACATACCCGCAGCGCCAGACGCAGCGGCGATCTGGGGGTTGAACTGGTCCGTCTCTGCGTCCTCGGCGGCCCTCGCGCATCGTGCCGAGGTTGTCGAGCGAGGTAGCGTCGACGGTGGTCAGGTCAGCCGGGAAGGGGTCTACATACGGGATGTCGGGTCAGCTCTCTAAAAGATGATGGAAGGCGGAGGATGGGAAAGCGCACCGACGAACACGGCATTCGCCTCTGCCTCCGCGTTACCCTGCAACACCGTCGGAGATCTGGAACTGGTCATAGCTTGGATGGACGTCAATACATCGATAGGCTGGCTGAGCAGAGGGTAGGCCGACTGACCTCTGCAGAGCAAAAGAGAATGCAGCGCGCTTGGAGGGGAGCGGTGCAGCGATGACGGCGAGAGCCGGGACAAGGAGAGCGAGGGCAGTGGTGAAACGCATTGCTGATTGTGAAGAAAAGGAGAGGCAAGTCAAGTCAAGTGAATGAGACTGGCTAGGGCAGGCAGGTGGACCGTAGAAAAGAAAGTGAATTCGCCGTCAAGACGAGGGAAAAAGATGGGCAAAGTTCAAAGCTGGGGGACGCAGCAGAGGGCGTGGGGGCTTTTATAGCTCTCCAGGGCGTGGCCATCGCAACGGGAAGAATCTCGGAGAAGATGAGCGGACCGGACGTGGTCGTCTTCCATCAGCCTTGGCGGTTCGGCTCCCGCTTTCGTTGAAGATTCTTCCACAAGGTGGAGAAAGTGCGCAAGTTCAAGAGAGTTCCAAGAGGCACACAAGGCAATGATCGTTTTGGACAGAGGCCAGAACAAACATCTTCAATGCATGTAGTAGACCATGAAATCGATGTGTAAGACGATCGAAGAGCCTGCGAAGCGGTAGGTCCCATCACCATCTCTAAATTGGTGATCGGCGAGATGTGATCGTCGAAATATCCGAGTTGTGGAGCTGAGCCGAGACGGCGATGTACTTGGTACAAAGGTATTGGTGAACCATTTGTGTGAACCAGCACGCGCGTGCAGATGAGCTTTTACAGTTCTCCACATATAGCGTCGAGATGTACACGTTATCGACGCGGGCGCCGCCGTGCCTGGATCTCTCCGCAGCCGCTATACGTTACCGGCCCGCGGGCCTGTATATTTTTACTACAACTCCGAGGACCTGGCATCGCGTGCAACTCGCGTGCGGGCGACTCGGAGGCAATTGCTGGTACCCAGCGCAAGGCAGCGCCCGAACTTTTAAATCCAACCTGAGAGGCTGAGACTTGCAATTTGAACGCTTTGAAGATCCACAGAGGACGGCATTTGCATCCGTACGAGTCTTGATCAGGCTCGGGAAGCTCGGGGATACACGCTAGGTTCGCGGCGGGAAGGCGTCTGGCAACGCGGGGCCCACCTACAGCGTGAAAGGCTGGAAGCAAGTGCCGTGTTGAAATAACATAATACCGTCGGGATCGGATTATTAGTGCCGCCTGACAGTTAGACGAATTTCGAAGAAATCGGAGTCGGTCCTTGGAAAGTTGGAAATAGCAGAAAAACTCGACTCTCGAACTCGACCGTCTGCATATGACTTGTGTCACTGCGCGTAAGCGATTCTGTGGAGGTCTTTAGAAAGTTTGATGTAAAACAGCGTAATAACTTTAACGCTTGAGTTACCTCACCTTTCCACGTTATGCTAAGTAACGCAAGAAAGCTGCGACATGAGCAAGAGAGAAGATAAAACAATCGATAAACACGTAGATGCGCACCTTGCAGCCCAACAAGTTCTGTACCTGGCCTTCCCACCTATAGTAGTCTTGCAATTGCTCACAGTTGAAATTTCGCACAGCGCAAGGCAACGCTCTATCTCCTAAAGCCAATCTGAGCAACTTGCAATGTAACTAGTTTGAAAATTCCAAACGGATTCAGAGCGTACATAGTAGCATTTGCGTTCATCTCGGGCTCGGGAGGTTCGGGGATGCACGCTAATTTCGTGGCAGGAAGGCGGCTGGCAACGCGAATATGATGGACCTAGATTGGACATACAGCGTGGAAGCAAGTGCGGCGCTGAATCAAATACTTGTAATAAAACCGTCGGGATCCGGAGTGCCGTTAGAAACGAATTCGAAAAAACTTTAGTCGGGACTTAAAAATAGTAGAAAAACCTCAAACTTGACCCGACGCGGATATCGATTCGAGTCGAACGCCTTTGAAATTCGGTTATTTTCCTATTGTTCGCTGGGTTGCGTCTTTCTTGTTTCACTTGTGGATTGCGACGTGGACTGACTGAACCAGAATTGACTCCAAGATGGTTACTTGACCAGTGTTGGGTGTTCAACTTTCTAGGAATGATATAGCTGCTCACGTACATTGACACATCATCCAAGAACGTCACGACGGCCCACGCGACCGATAAACGAGTTCCACACAAACACAACGTAGATGCGCATCTCGCGCAACCGAACCCAGAATCCAAGGTGTGGATCTTCTTCAATGTTTGTCAAATCATAAATTCCCCAGTGAAAGAGACGATCCGAGTGCAACGAAAGAAAAATTTCGCAAGCTTTTGGGCCATGGCTCGGGCCCGAGTCGAACGGGCGGCTCATATAAGGAGGAAGAGGGTTATACATGGATGTGGATGCGCACCGCGTGACCGAGCCTTGTTTCAGAGCTTGAGCAACTTGAATATCCACTGGCACAAATAGCTGTCTCTCTGAAAGAGCGAGTTTTCAGAAGAATATTTCCTACATAAAACACTCAATTCCTCCCTTCCCCGCGATGCATAAACTCCCAACACGCCTTCCCCGGTTCGATCCCCAGAATCTCCTGCACCTCCTTCATGCTCATCTCGCACAAATGGCGCACATTCCTGATCTTCGTCGTCACATACTTCACATTCTTCGCCGTAATCCCCGGCAAACACCGCAGCAGCTCCTCCGCCGCCGCGTTCACCCCCGCGCCCGCGTCGGGGTCCTCCTCTGCGCCGACGGCGATCGCCGTGCGCGGGTCGGGCTCGGGCATGTTCGCCTTGAGGTCCGCGAAGATCTCGGCGGTGGCGTAGGGGGAGGACGCCCAGATAATGCGCACGCGCGGGAAGGAGAGCATGAGGAGTACGAGCTTGGACTGCAATAGCGGGGAGGCATATCCATCCTGCTCAGAGGACCCGCCCGATTTTTTGGGCGGGTACTTGCCCGTAGGTTTCACATGCGATTTGATGTCGGACACAACCTACGACACGTAATGAAACCAATGGAACTGGCAATCAAACCGTAAACGAGAAACCGCACCTCGAGAGAGAACGCCTTGTCCTCTTCGAACTCGATGAGAAGTACTGGGTGTTTGTAGTGCACGGACATGAGCTCGCACTGGGTGTATCTGCCTCGACATTAGCACCTGCACTCGACGCCGACGTCGTTACCACTCACAATCGTCCACTATTAAAGCTCGATACGAGATCGGGCAAGCTCTTACGCTCGACACAGATATCCGGCGTCAATATGTAGTCACCGACAGTCAGCGTTGCTGGGATAACCAGCACGTTGGATGCGTGTATGAGCGATGGCAAGGTCGACCGGAACTCGCGCATGTCGACGATCACCTGAACCAACCGCCCACAATGCGAACATATATTGAGTCCAGTTAGGGAACGTACCTGCGACGGCTCCTTGCTTATCTCCCGGCGCCCTCCCGCAATCCGAGTGCTGATCGTCTTGATGATGGCTTCGCCTCTCGCGTCGCCACGGTCCTCGAAAATCGGCAGTAACATAGACTGACGCCCTGCGAGTCAGTATGCGATATACTGGAAGCGGGTTGCGACCAACCCCTCGCTCCTTAATCAGCCGCTGGAAGCAATCCTTCTCTTTCCGAATCCCAGCCAGATACTTGTGCTCTTCACACGAGTTGCCGTATATCATATGATACACGCGGAGACTGAGCCCAGGGTTCGAGCTTCGATAGACCTACGAGAGTGGGGTGTCAACGGTCGATCGAGGTATATATATCATGGGAAGGAGGAGATCTAGTCTTGCCTCTATGCGCCGGATGAAGTCCATGCTAGGCTCGTACATGACGATGAACCGCGGCTGTAATTCCGCGAGCATGCGATCGTCCGTGTCGTCCGAATACGGGCGAACAAGTACCGTCTGTTGCGGCGCCAGCAAGCCGTAATTCGAGTCGAACTCGCTTTCAAAGTCGGCCGAGTCGAAATTAAACAGGGTTTTGTCGTCCAGGCTGAGCGCGAGCGCTGCGTCGACATCTTCAGTGCTTTGTGCTGCCCAGCTGCACAGATATCAGATATCGCACGTCAGCGGTGCATCCCAACAAAGCAAGTCTGAAACCCCTCACAAATCAGCAAGCGTATTCGCTTCCGAGCGGATGGTCCCCAGCGCGGTAATGGCCTGCACAGGAGCTGGACGCGCGGACGAGGCCATCGCCGCCGCCGCAGGTGCCCCGCCCCGTACCCGCCGCCGGCCCGCTGCCCTATCGGCCTTTTCGCGATCCTTCCGCTGCAGCGCCTCGCTGATACCCTCCTTGGCGCCGTACATGCGCTCATACCCCTGATTCGGACCCCCGTGCCCGGACGAATCGGGCAGCCCGAACCCAGGCAGCCCATCTTGCTTCCGCTCGGCGAGCTTGCGCTTCCACCAGAGGTAGAGGCGCAGCTTGTGCAGCATCATCGGGCGGCCCTGCGCGCCCTTGGGTGCGGAGGCATCTCTGGTCGAGAGGAACTCCGAGATGAGCGTGCAGGTCCGCGTCGATGACGCCATGATCAGTACGATGTTCGTGCCGGGTGAGGCTAAAGGTGTGAAGCATGGGTCAAGTCGTTTTGCGCCTCAGGGCCGCAGGTCAGCCCACCTGGTGGCTTGCGGACGGACTCCATTTTCAGGATTTCCGACTCGACTTCTTCGAGGATTTCGGAAAGCAGGCTCCATTTCGGCAGCTCCTCCAGAACGGGATCGATCCCGTCGGGAAGCCACTTGGGGCGCTTTTCGGTCGAGTCGGCGACTTGGCCGGCGATCTCGTCCATGGTGTTCCAGTCGTCGTCGTCGTCATCCGCGTTTTGTGGCGGTAGCCCCCCGACAAACTTCGCCGTCGAAGTGATGGTATAGCACCGGCGTTTGGCCACCTCGAATATGATGTGCGCCGCGTCGCTAATCATCCACGGGGACCGATTTTGTTTGACGCCCATGACTGTCACGGTGTTGGTCGCAATGAGAGTCTCAAGGTACGCGTGGAACTGGAATGCGTCGTACGTGAGGAGGTATCTGCGCCAATGCGTTACAACAAGGAGGAAATCGAAGTAAACGCGTACAATAGCAGGCGGCGCAGGATTCCGAGGTCGGTGACAAGCTGCTTCGTCTTAGGTCCGGTCTTGTGCCAGACTGAGTCCAGTTGCCGGCGGACAACGACATCGAACGATCGAAAGTACGCATTTTCAACGTTGAAGTCGTCGACCTCAAGCTGAGGAGGTCGAATGAGGGGATTATGATTTAGGAGGAGAGATTACCGTTGAGTTGGAACGCTTCAGCTCGCCGAGTGTTGCGGTCATGCACTGAATGATCGCATGGTGTATGTCCGCCATAGACTCAGACATATTTTGCGAGAGCTCAATCACGTCAGCCCTTCGACGTTCGAGAGACTTCTTGATATCTTCCTGAAAGCTGGAGATCATAGTTAGCGTTGGAGCACCTGTGCTGGCCACGGTACTACCGAGGATAGATGTACACCGAACGAAGCTGGAGTTCTTTCATGATATTCTTCAAGGGCGACATCCCGCTCATGATATGTTCCGGCTGGTCCGTGAAGGCTTTCAAAAACCCGGTCTTGTTCTTCTCTCTATAGAGTCGCACTATGAAGGCTTCGAGAACCAGCGCCGTCACGCTGCAAGAAGGTGAGGACCCATTCGCCATAACAGAGTGCGCGCAATACCGCTCGGCATGGAGAACCAACATCCCCGTAATACGGTCTGTGGGAATGTCTCCCTGAAGCATGTCGACCACCAGGATGCGCGATGTGACGGAGAACAGTCCTCCTTTCTTGTACATTGCCTGCCTTTGGGTAGATTAGAGGACCACGAACCATGAGATTGCACAAAATAACTAGCCTGTCCTTGTTCCCGATCTCATACCCCACAACACGAAGCCCCGGTTTGCGGCATCCCATAATCCCGAGCTCCTCGCCGATTTCTGATTCCTCCTCCGGAGTGGCATTGACGAGGAGAACGATACTTCCTTCCGTCTCGTAAACCTTCATTAACGTACAGATAATCCTGCGGAGTCCAAGTCCACGCGCGAGGATGAGAAGGTCGTTCGTTGAAGGGTCATGGATGCGCTCCAGAATTGCTCTGTGAAACGGGAGCAGAGAAGACATAGTTGCGCGCCGATGTTGGTTTTGGTTTGTTCCTATCGATTGCACACTTCAGTCATCAACTTCAGGGACGGCCTGCAGGACTGGCGTCTGAGTCAAAAGGATCGTCGTCATGACCACGTGACGGGTCACGTATTTGCCTTTCGGGGAATCGGATAGTTCCGCAACATTGATTCCTCATCACACTGGCGGAATTATGCAATGCTGTCGGTTCTTTGACTTCCCGCACACCTGGATTGCGACCTGTTACTGTGCTGAAGTTGATTCAATCTGGATTTTTGAGGTTAGGCCAGCCGACTCGGAACCAATGGACTCTTTACTGGGACTCAAATCTCCGGCGCGACTCGCGCGAATACTTGGAATGGACCGCATTTCCGTGTCTGAAATCACTGTACCATTCCGCCGGAGATCCGACACCCACGGAATCCTGATAGTAATACGCACCTATTTCCTTATCGACTTGCCAATACTTTTGTAAGTAGTCTAAGTAATCACCATAAAGTTACTGTAACCCACAAAGACAAATAAAATAGTAGAACTTGTGTGCATTCGACGGCCCGAGGCAAGCCCGAGGTCCATTGTAGGTAGTCAGTGCACGGCACTGAACGGCGGGAATTGAAAGGCAGCACGGGTAACAACGGGGCGTTAGGGAACAACACCTTACCGATTGGAAATGACAGTGCCTCATTCCGCGTTGGTCCCGCGTATTCATTCCAACGGAGAGTCTTGGAACAAAGGGAAGGGGAAATCCGGTCTTCCGCCAGCTTGCTTTGACTGAGTCTGTCATTATTTTAGTAGGATTTGACTGAGCCTGAGGCTGTGTGGGAAACAATCAGTTCAACCACACGCTGATGCATGATGTGCGGTCAGTTTCACCCGATCATTCACCATCAGATGGGATGTTGAATTCTGCCGAGGTGATTGCCCAGCGGAGGGACCACGAACGTTGTAACCTTCGTGTGCGCAGATGCGTGCGGCTCCCGGAATGCACCGCCAATTTTCTCTGCCGCTTGGTACCTTTTCTTTCTGAGATTCTGCTCAAGTTTGATTCGCAGGTGGTTGAAGATCAAAACTTGTTACTAGCCGAGCTACACAGCCGGTGCCATGATGTTTCGCATCTCAAGCTTAAGAGTCGAGGGCTCCCATCATTTCGCACCTTTTTTCGGCGCTATCCCCGCTCTCCTGCTCTCGCAATGCCTACCGCCAACTACACAATCGACGATGTTAGCCCGCTAATTCAGTATGCACCTGCGGGGGCCTGGTCGGCGGGCAAAGCGGCGGATCCGTCTAGTTCCAAGTGAGGAGTGACAATCTAGATGCTTCATAATTGTGATGCTCACCTCCGGGAAGATATTTCGACAAGACATTCACGCTCTCCACCGCGAAAGGGAGTTCCGCGTCCTTCACCTTCACGGGGAACCACGTTTGGATATTCGGTGCAAAGCGAGCGAACCATGGTGAGACTTTTGTTCTTGAAGCACGAATCCGTCTTGAAGACCTACTACTTGCGCAGGCCCGTATAGTGTGACCATTGATAAGACCACCACCCAATCCGACGGCTTCTCCGCCGCCGACAACTTTACCGCGCTCTTCGACTCGGGATCGCTAACGCAGGGCCAACACACCGTCGTGATCACCAACCAGCAAATCGACGCCAAGAAGCAGTATCTGGATGTTGACTATGTATGTAGATGCGCATATAGCTCCTTAATCCTGATTCACGACTCACATATGTCAGATCACCTGGTCGACAGACTCCCCTTCAGACTCAACGAAAAATGTTCAGTTGGATGACAATGCCTCACAGTTTTCCTATCAACCCTCTGACGCTTGGAAGACGGATCTGCCCAGTGATATGTCGGGCTTTCAGGGTGGCAGTGGCCAGTATGTGCCGTTCTCCTCCTTGAAACTCTCAATTGATAAACTCAACGACAGTGTAACTCAGAATAAGGATGCATCGGCAAAACTATCGTTTTCCGTGCGTCCTCATTTCTGACCATACTGTTTTTCTAATCCCAAAATCATACCCTTTGCAGGGCGACACCATAGCGCTCTTCGGTCCTGTCGGCCCCAAACTCGGGCCATACGCTATCAAGATCGACGGGAAGGATGCCGGCACATTCAACCCCCAGAAAGAGAACTACGCGGCGCAGACGGCGCTGTACCACGGCGACGGCCTCGGCGCGGGCGACCACACGCTCGAGGTCATAAATCAACCGACGTCCACCGACCAGTTCCTGGCGATCGATTTCGCGCTAGCTGTAGCTGTTCCTTCTTCCAGTTCAAGTTCTGCTAGCCTCTCATCCTCCGCGTCCGCGTCTGCCTCAGTTAGCGCAAGTGCTAGCGCCGGCCACAAGATGAGGTACCGTTCATTTCATTTTGACGTTCGTCCGTTTGCTGACGTGTTCAACTATTGCTAGTGGTGTCGAACTCGGGTGAGAGTGTTCATTCATTATCCGATAATCCCTCCCAGCCCTGAGCTAACATCTAATGCAGCGGTTTTATCGCCGCAGGCATTGCCGCCGTCTGTCTCACTGCAACAATTGTGGGGCTGATATTCCGCCAGATGAACCGCCGCACGAGCCGGCGCGAGGCGGTCGGCGGGACCACCGACGTCGCGGCCTTTACCAACTCCGGTGGTGCGATTAGCCTCAAGCCCGTCCATTCGCACCCAGAATCGGAGACGGCCCACCTGCTCGACCCGCGGAGTACGGTCTGAGCCGATATTACTTTTTTTTCCCTCGGCTTAGTTTGGGGCCAGCTGAACCAAGCGCTTTAGAGTGCAACATCGTTTAAGATGTGGTTATGTATTGCTTTACTTATTGGTATCTCTGGTATTATATTGTTTTAGATGCTAATGGGATTCATCTAGCCCTGAGTAACCTCAGGTCGCAAACATCCCCAGGTCGGGGTTTGAGAATTGACCTGTTGCTGGGCCGATCTCTGAGGCGACTCCATTTCCCGAATTTTCGTTCCGCGCGACTGTTCACGGTAGGTGCAAACTGCACGCAAACCACCCTTGGCATGGTCGAACTATAAATGCGGGACATCCCGCCATTTGTGCTTGGAAGAGACCCCATCGACGGTCCATCATTCCGGCAATTGGAGTCATGCTATTCCTCTGCGCTGATTGGAGCTATTTTTTTAACCGTGGTGAGTGAAGAGTATTATACCCGTAAAATGGAATACTTACCTTCTTTTTCAAAGAATCTGTCAGTAGATCTCCATCGTCAAACATCAATCCGTGTGATTCGAGTTCTTTATCGCCCATTCCCATCTCTTGTAAGTTCTTGGTGTAAACTGCGAAAGTACCCTCGAGAGTCGATTCATCTTCTTTCAATGCGGGTAGCGGATACTGGAGGGTTTTGTGCAGAGGTATTTGGTTCACCTCCGGACACTCGCCAAGACCTTTCTTCAAATCTTCCGACACCCCGGGAATGTGCTCTAGAGCCAAGCGCTTCAACTGCGAGAAGCAGCTGCATGAAAGTTGCGCGGCACTCTCAGGTGAAGGAAGAACATCCTTCGGGGACCAGTCGAGTACAGGAAGTGTGCGCTCGCGCGGAGACTTCATATCGAGAGGGGAGCATGGTCCCCAGTGGAAGGGTCGAATACAGGTATGACCGTCGATGTCGTACCACTATCAAAATGGCTCTTGGCTTCAAGGCGTTGGGCAGAGACTTTTAACGCGATATTCAGGTTGTCCCAGACGAGCTGGACCATGCACGATTTGCAGACCTCGTGAACTTTGTCCAGGCCCTCTTTGGACAATTGTTCAATGTGGGTAATGATGGCCGTGTACGAAACGGAGAGCCCTGCATGCGCCAGGACTTCCATCTCTTTTCGACGCGCCAGAGCCAAGAAGGAAGAGACCGATAGCTGGAAATTATTCGCCTTTTGGGACCCTAAGACACTAATGAGGGCACAGATCGTCGTGAAGACCTATGTAGCATTACTGACAGCTTTCTGGACCATTTTAATCTAGATTGAACACTCGAAATCATTTGCACAACCGCAGGGCACAATCTTCTCCGAAACAGCCTTCTTTCCACGAGGCACTGGGAAAACGCTCCAGTGAAATATGGTGTAGGTGTAGAGAGGAGACCAACCTTGCTTGTTCTGATCGAATAAATGTATTATGTTCTTGCGGGAAACACGAACGATGTTAGAAAGCTTGACCTCAAAAGTGTCCCGAAGTTGCGCCAGATTATTTAAATCTTACGGGAAGTCACCCACTCGTCGATAACCATGTCATCTGGAACGTCTGCTGGAGCTTCTAAAACTGTTGGGTCACTCAGGTTCCTGCCAGCCAACCAGATAAGGTCAAACAACATTCCGGGACCCGGACAGCTTACCGCCTAGCAAGTTCCCGCCCCCGAGCCTTTTAACCAGATTCCTCCGGACGCGACGAGTTTCATGTCCTTTCCCTACAAGTGGAGATCATAGTATTCAAAGCAACTATTCGACATGGGGGGACATGGAAATAAACGTGGAGGTGGTTCGCGGACGACAACTATCATAGGGATGAATCTAACCGCGTAAAATAAGATTGAAATGCAACGGTGAGCCACAAGATAGAACTTACCACGACCTGCGGGTCGTCAGCCACTGCCAGGCACTTGTCGCCGTTGTCTGAACCCAACGAGACGCAGGCTGCAAGGCACCCGTGACCTTAGCCAGAGCCACGGCCCCACTACCAGCGACCCGCAACCCCCAAAATAGGGATAGTCACAAAGTGAACCATCCCGACGGATTGGAGGAACGCAAACAGACTTCCAGCAGCCACGTTTCCAATAGCAGCCTGCCAGCCCGCGGCGATGGTCCCTAGAACATTTTGAGCAAAAGCTTCCCGCGTTGTGCAGCCAAACTCCTACGTACCTGCTATGGGCCCCATCGCGCCAAATCCAATCGCCGCCACAGGGTTGATTATGAGCACGATTCCAACGATGGTGGCCAGAGAGCAGAGCATTTCCCAACGGTGCGCCTTAATAAACGCCATCGCCGCTTTGGCGACTCGCACCAGATGTCCCTTCTTGACGAAATCTAGCAGCAAGGCGATCTGCCCGGCACGCAGCGGTAATCTTTCGAGCAAATTTTGGAGAAAGGTGCCGTTACGGGCAGTGAGGGCGGCATTCCTGGCGGATGCGCTACTGGCGGGGTTAGAGCGTGAGCTCGTGGTGGTAATTGCAGCGTCTACGTCCGGACTCGTTGAGTGGGATGAAGAAAATTCCGCGAAATTGCTTTTACCGGAGAATGAGGACCGGGACCGACGAGAGGGTCTTGGTGCGGAGGACATTGTCGGGGACAAGTTGTGGGCGTAGAGATCAATATGTATACACAAGCGGTCTTTAAACAGGGTGATTGGCTCAACATGTGTTCTGCACGTAATAGAGGCCACCGCGTGCCGAAGTTTAATGGAGCACAAGACAAACCTCCGCTTCGCTCCGGCAAATAGAAAAAGAAAAGAGAATTTTAAATTCCAGCTACATTGAGTCCACACCGTCTGAAATAATGACACAACGAAGGCAATTGTTCGGGCATAGTTTCTCGTCTGGTTTTGGTTTTTATTGCATGTGTAGCAGCCGCATAAAAGCAAGATAAAAGCGCAGGCAAGCTGGCAGAGTGTGGGTGCAAGATGAACAAAAATTGCGGGTGGAAAATGTAGAATGTTGACCTGTTCGAAGATGTCGAGAAAATGGCATTGAATGCTGCAGGATCTTGAGCAGTTTCTGAAGTTGCCGCCACGGTTGCGAGTACAATGGAGCCCTGAGGGCTAGAAAGGGAGAGTGAGTGGCATCGGATTTTGAGTAGCCCATAATTGGAAGGTGGAGTAATGAGAAACGTGGGGCGAAACAAAAATGGAAGAAATGAATATCATCTTTGAGACAAAGGGATTGTATTTTTGAGGGCTTGTGATGGCGCAGAAAGATGGACTGTTCATGCACAACGAGAGGAATAAATTTGGAAATTCAATGGCCCCGACTTGACATGCGGAAGGGTATGCCGGAGCCGACCGAAATTCCTTGCGGCAGCACTGATGAAGGTTGAATCCGAAGCAGAAGCAGTGAACACATTCAAACCAACAGTTGACCACTGGAAATCCAAACAGATGTTGAGAAGAGAACACAAGAAAGAGGTCATTGTTGCCGTCAGGAGACTCATATTTTATAGATGTCTCGGGGATATGGCCTCAGTGAGAAAATCGCTGCGCAGTGTGCATTCTTGGACCGGCATAACCGCGGCACAGTGAGAATCTTGCTGCGAGAAGCTGCGTCCATCTGCGGACTGCGGTACTTAAGAATGGGTGATGGGGTTAAAAACAGAGTGCGAGCAGATGAAGACGAAAGGAGTACGGACATATGGAGAAATAGCACAGCCGAGGAGCCATTTCGTTAAAGAACGGTTAACTAATCGGACCCCCGCGGTTAGTAACAGACTTCAACAAACGAGGTACGAGTTTCAGAATGTTGAAGCATCTGTCTACAAGAGACTAAGGGGTGGGTGTGTTTGGTTGATCTTCTGTGTCTGCTTGAGTTGGGCCCTGTATAGTTTCGTACCAATTGGATGTTATCTGTTTGATTAATGTTGAATCTCGCCCCTGATGCAGTACACCAGACGTTCAGAATTTTTTCTAGGTCATAATAGTTATCCTTCTTTGACAAGTAGACCGTGGTGTCATCAGCAAACAAGGAGACAATCTCTCGATATTCGCGATCAGGGCATCGGAAACGAATCATTGTAGCATATGAAAGGCTCAACGAAGTACGAGAAATCTGACGATACATTCATTGTTCGAGAAAAAGAAAAGGCACTACGCAATGTGACCCTCTTCGCTGCTGCCCCTTCTCTCCGTTTCAACCCTGTAGACAAGTTTCTCGCCGCTGATCGGTCGCATGTGCTCTTCGACCCTGCCATGGCTTCGATTTGACACATCCATTCCCAGCAGGTCGAATCCGTCTTCGAGGATTTTGTACAAGCTTCCCGGCATGATACGCACAGGGTTTGGCTGCAGCAGCCCCCCGTCAGACAGCCACTTGTAGAACGCCGTCGCAAAAGACCTCTTCGCGGGCGACGACTTGACCACAAGCTTGTGGTACTGGATGTCCTCGCCCAAGCCCTCCCACACAGCACCGTAGACGGGCTCAGCCGTCACACCCTCGGGGTCCCACGCGCCGGCCTCCTTCGACCTCACGACCGCCAGCTTGCCACCTGGTCTGAGGGTACTGCTGACATCCCTGACCGTCATAGCCTCCGAGATGGCATCGTACGCGAAATGCACGCCGCCCCCTGATGCCCGCCGTACCTGATCCGGCCAGCTCGTGTCGCGGTAATCAACGAGGACCTCGTAGCCGTAAGGCTCGCCCTTGAGCATATCCCAGTTTCGGGGGCTGGCCGCTCCGATCAGCCTGACCCTCCGCCCGCTCATCTCCGCGCTCCGACGTACTAGCTGCACGACGTACATCCCGACTGAAGTTGACGCCCCGGCGACGAAAAATGAAAGCTCTCCATCGCCGCCGCCCCAGTCCCCGCTCGTTCCGCTCGTCTCGCTCCGCGCGCGCCGCAGCACGCCCTCATCACTGTCGTCGTCCCACTGGAATGGCGGGTCCAGGCCCAGCCGGAAGAACAACCCCTGCGCCGCTGTCAACCCGCATAGGCTTACAACCCGCCGCCTCCTCGAACGTCACATGCCCCGGGATGCGCCAGACCAGATCCGCCGGACACACCACGTACTCGGCAAACGCCCCGGGCCTCTCATTGACGCTGCACGCGCCCTGCAGGAAGCCCGCGACGCGGTCCCCGCGGCTGATGCTCGCTGCCATCGCCGTGCTCGACCTCCAGAGCCGACTCGGCCCGCCGCCGCCGTTGGTCGTGGCCTCGTCGCTGGACGGTGGGGCGGGCGGACCGCGGGCGATGACGAGCCCGGCGAAATCAGAACCGATGATGCGACCTGTGCTGCCGAGGGGCTGGAAGGTGTAGAGGGCGTCGACAGGATTGAGGGCGATGGCCTTGACGGCGATGAGGAGTTCATTGGGACCCGGCGTGGGCATGGGGAGGGAGGAGACAGCGGCGGTGCGGTTTTCCGCGTCGAGTACGAGGGCTTTCATCTTGGCAGAGGTAGTGACGATGGGGGACTTGAGGTCAGAATGATTCAGCTGGAAGTGAGGGATGAGACACTGAATGATAGTCAGTGCGAAAGAAGAGAGAGCGTAGGTACGTAAAGCCAGGAATAGAGTGGAGCCAAATACTTACGGCCAAGCGAGACGTTCGTTTATAAGGACTCTGCGTCTGATCACATCCATCTCTAATACCTGGAGCACAGTTATGATGGTGAACTGGAAGCCATCCTCGATGGACCACGATAGCTCCATAGCGGCTGCCGTTGAACACTCCATCCAGACACCAGATTTTTGCTAGATTTGGATCTCACAGTGGCCGCTAGAATCAGATGGAATTTCACTTAGGCTTGAAAGCATGACTCAAGTCTGATACCTGCACTTTCAGGCCCAACTGAAATTCAATATGATTCTGCTAATTTCAGGTCAACAATCAGACCTTAATCTCCCTCTTTATAAAATTATCCATGTCTGTCTGAAGCCTTTTAAACTCCGCTTTTGGGAGATCAGGCACGAGGTTTGGAAGCGCTGGGTCCAGACCTTTGGAAGCACTCAATAAACGGCACTTTCTCGGGACTTTTGGCCCCATGATCAACTAGAAAGCGCCGCCCGCGGCGGCACAGCCCTTGCCCTGATGGATGTACAGATGTTCACAAATCATTCGTATTCTCTCCGTATGCTCAGTATCATCATTTCCACATATTCCTGTCCTGGTCGACATTGCGTCCCCTCCAAGCGGAACATTAAGTCTTTTCAATTTATATGTTGCTCTTTCATGGAGCTTTGGTCGTGAAAGCATTCGTTTGTTGAGAGATTTCAATGACGAACTGTTCATGCAAGCCCATGATCCGAGGTTGTTGGAAGAGGACGATAGATTGGAAAGTTTGAACAGTCGGACGCAACAATGGTGGAAAGAAATGCAGTAAATTTGAGCACAAGGATACATTTGTAACGATGTAGAGAGCAGATTTGTATCTAGTCGGTCAGCTGTGGTACACTGCTTGGATAAGTATACCATCTACGCACATAAATTGTCGGGACTCGGGGAGCTTTGTGCTGTCGTATATTTTGCGCAGTATGGTACAAGGTTTCTAGGTTTTGCAGTATTTTGAGGAGGAAAAAGAGCAAGAACATCGGTCTGCGAGAGAGTCCAGAGACTTCAGAAGAGATTGCGGATGAAGCGGAAGACTCAGAATAGGTGTTGTGGCTCGCACGTGCACGCTCAGTGTCGTGTCAATTGCGAATCATTATGACGCGGGACGACATGCGGCAAAAATGCTCTGTAGCTTTGCGTTAGTAATGACGGGGCAAAAATATTATGGGGTTAGATAACGGAAGAGATAACGTAGATCGGAAGAAAACGGGTTGGCGATTAGTAGTACCAATTTTGAGGGTGGAGAGCCCTTGACAGGCAAGGGAACTTCAAGCGCGCGCGCGCCTATAAAAGTGTACACAATGCCAAATTCCGTTTTTTGCTCACTGTTATAGTTTCCGAGGCGCTAATTTAAGCGCCAGGCACCAGTGACTTGAATTTTCTTGCAACCTCATCAATTCTGCCCTCGCTTTAAGGGATAGGCTGGCAATAAAATGCTGAACTTCACTGCAACCCCGAAAAAAGACCGCTCCGCGATCTCCCGAGCGCTTATCAATTCAATTCCACTCAACTGAAGTCAGTCCCACATGAAATCATGACCATTTGAAAACAGACGGGAAATAACCTCACAAAGGAGGTTGGGAGGCCGCGAAGCGGCCGACCAGCCCCTTGTGATATTTATCTTTCCTCGGTGTGATTGGCTCGAACCAAAAGGAACCAGATCGCAGGCCCGACCACGCGCAATTCATCGTGTGAAGGTGCGGGCTGTCGTTCCGTATGAGGTAGCCTGCGTGCTCCTGCGACCCACAGCCCTCACACCTCAGGCCTCAGTTTCATCCCTCAGCCTCTGCTCACTATATCCTCCTCATTGTCTTGGTCGACTCTGCCAGGTGCCGGTTGCGTAAACTCCGTGGCAGATTAGTCAATTTCAACCACAAAAAATGTCCCTATATCAATCTGACATGGATTCTGCACTCAAAAGAATGTTTTTTTTTTTTAAGTGAAACTGAATGCACTTCATCAATAGATAATAACGCTGCCGGTGGCGTGCAGCGCGAGGTCGCAACAAGTTTGACTCCGACAAGATGCGCCTCCGCTTCGCTCCGGAGATAAGATCCAAGGTGCATAGTGAGAATGGTATTCAATGTACACAACACCCGAAAGTAAAATGTAGGATATGTACTATGGTGAATAGAGCTATAAATTTTCTACGAGATGGTGGGAGGCAAAGGAAGCGATGATTTGTTCGTGAACAGCTGCCTCGCCTCGAAAATAGGGGAGTTCCCCTAGATTCCATAGAGGTGATTGCGACAGGAGCACAGACTGGACTTTGATAAATTGAGGTAGCCAGTGTTCAAGGATGCCAAATTTCCCGGGGAGAGGCACAAAACACAGCAGATCCAAACATTGAACGCTCAGAATCCAGGCCAGAGATCTCAAAGAGACATAGCTGGAGGAGAGCGAGGTCATCAGACTAACCCAGAGAAAATCCTTCAAGATGTACCTGTATTTCCCTCCGACTAAAATCATCTACCACGGTAAAGCATCCGGTCCCAAACTGAGTCGTGAATACTGGGGACGAAACGATGGTACGGCTTCGGACGAATCCTGGCTCTGGCAGCACATCAGGCGAAGGGCCGAATGCCGCGATGCACTGTAAGCACGTAAACACTAACCCTAGGAGAGTGCTCAATGCTGGGCACGTTGAAGACACTGGATCAAATCAGGTGCAGAAAACTCCAGTGGAGCGCGAATTTATGCAGCAGGGGTGTCCGCAGGTGAAAATCAGATCCCGGCGAGAGTGAGAAAGTCCCTCTGCTATAAATTGAGGCTGTTGAATCTTGAGACCACTCTGTTCCTCTGAACAATCCCAGAATGGATTGGATTCAACAGCTTTAGCTTTTGCGACACAGTTCGGAGACTGTTAATTTCGGGCACGGTGAGAATATCAACGACGAAAGGAGCAAGATATAAAAATCTTGCAATGCTGTGAGCATTGCGGCGCAGCCGTTCGTGGGTTTTTTAGGAACGAGATGCGGTGCGAGCACAGAGAAGAACAGGAGGGGTTGGCTCATATGGGGATGGAACCAAAGAGATGAGAACGGTTAATTGATGGGGATTAAAGTCAAATCAAAGGCTGTGTTTGTCAGATCTAGTTTAGGTCAAACCGCGGCGATCGAAGAGGACGAAGAGACGAAGGCGTGGAAGGGATAAGCTCAATGGGGATGAACCAAAGTTACACAAACGAAACCTCGTCATTTCGTTAAAGAAACGGTAGATCCCATCAATACTCGCTCCGGACTACCGAACACAGCCTCATGGCCCATGTCCATATATGGATACAAGATATGCCGTCGCTTCGCTCCGGCTGCTTCATGTTCACCCAATCACATGTGGCCAGAAGATATATCTTGTATCTTGTACAGCTTTGTTCTTGGTATAACTTCATTCGGGCTAGAACTAAGCTCGTGTACTGCGCAATTTCATTCAATTCGGCGGTCATACGTCACGCACCCCCTGTGCCGCGATGAATTTTGGTCTCGGTCACGGGTCACGGCGCCCAGTGCCGAATGTAAAATGCATGACATCAGGGCCAAATCTCCCTTGGAGGTGCAAAAAAGGGAGAATTTTCGAAAATTTTCGGCTTGTATGCCAAATTTTTGGAAGTGTCACGCCAAACTTCGTTGGTGCCGAATCGGTATTTTGGGTCACGGGTCACAACCCGTGCCGAACGAAATTGCGCAGTATTCAAAGTAAAACATATTCAAACACATTGATGTGAAAACTGAACCAAAACTAAACAGTCCCCAGGTATTGTAATGACCAATCTACGAACCGGTCCATGGAATGGGTACTGCGACATTATCGGCCAACTGATATACGGCGCGAAATTTTAACGACGTACTTAGCATTAGCGGCTCGCATATGTTGATGTTGATGTGTTTCACGATGAGTCGAGAGCGCAGAAGGCATAGTTGAAGCTTCCACGGTTGCGTGGTTGGAATGAGCCACGGTGAGGTAGAATTCAAAGAGTGAGGCTGCACCTGTTTCTGGAAACGATGGTCACTCACATGTCTGCCAAGCGGGGCTGCAAGTGGTTCAGTGGATCGGTAGAATGTTGTTCTAGAGAACCGCACCTCGAGTGTCCTGCGCCGGAGGCCAATAAGAACATTGAGAGCGTAATGAATAAATTTGGAACAATGTTAACGACACACCCAGGCCACGTAGCCCACCCGAATTCCGCGTTAATGCCCATGGCATCTGAGAACTGGTCATCATTTTGTCTGTGTCGGGAAGGTGAAGGTGAGAAGCACTCAAGCTGTGCGCATATGCCGTGCATGTTGGGGATGGCCGTGACAGGCTATGTGAGGGCGAAGAGATTTTGATGCTGTCAAGATGAGCTTCAGGCAGTGAGAGATACCCATTGTGATCTTCTGAGCCTATAAAAACTGCGCGTTAGCTATCAGATAAAAGGAGCACTGTGAATGGCCAGACATTGGAACTGCGCTTGGTTAAAACACTGTCAGCCTCACGTCGCGACTTCGCTGCATCTGTGCCGATTGTCTGGTGGGCAACAAAGCAAACATCTGAAGGATAAAATCTAGCTTACAGAATCTGACCTGCTCTGCTTAGTGTCGTGTTGCTGAGCAAACAAATACACGTACCATGCATGACCAGAGGATCCAACGGTGCACGGAAAGTCAGTAGGCTGTCCTCACCTTGTCCGGCATCTCCGAATACAATTGATGATGTACAACGACGTCGCACAAACATTGGAATATGCACTTATGAATTGAATAAGATTTGGAATGATAATATGAGACTTGAGGATGACAACACTACTTAGCGCATACCTGCCAGATGAGGTGTCATGTATTGAAGCCCGAGTTAATGGTGATCGCAAGGCGGGGGAGACACGAGAAATAGTTCTGAAGCCGAATGGCTGACCCGACATTGAGTTTGAGGCTTAGCTGCTGCCGGTACTTGGAGTGGAACTTGAGTGGGTTTCACAGGGACGCGAGCAGGTAATGGTTGACGGGCTCCGATATCCATGGGCTTGAGAAAGAGGGCAGACCCCGGGCTATGGAGGAAGGTTGAAATACAACCAAGAACACAAAGTGAGTACTTCATCGGGGCTTCATGCGAGGAGCCGAGTTGGAGTCCGAATCGCGAGCTAAGGGCAACTTGACTTGTAGTTTGGAAAGCCCTTTTGAGGAAACAGCCAAGAAAAGCGCTGAGACATAGATGAGAGCGGCTGGTGAAGGAAGAGATGGTGGTGGGGGGAAGCAAGCGATGAAACACCCAACGCCCCACATCCGGATGATCCCTCTTTTGTGCGGGCTCTGAGCGCTGATTTTCGGGCATGTGGTCACTCCAAAATGGAATACGCGTCATATGCACAGCCTATATATTTGCCCAGCTATTTCAACCCTCAAAACTTGGGGGGAGGCTGATGCTTTGCACGGCATGACTCGTACTTTGGATAGTGTTTTTTACTAGCAAATATCAATGAGTTCGACACACACGTTTAAGACAGCCTCTATTGTCGCATCCGGTCACCCCTTTCGAGTAGAACATGTCCGAAGAATATTTGATTGCCGTGATCGTCTAATTGATCTCGGTGATATCCGATGCCAAATTGGGCAGCCAAAGCGGTCTATACGAGGTGGTACCAATATGTGTAAGGCACATCCTTTAAAAAACACTGCTAGGAAAACAGCCCCCATAAAAAACCGATCCGATGGGCGCTAATAACATTTCTATCTTCTCGACTCCCACCATCCAAGAAACCGTAAGTTGTCTGCTCCGGTTTCTTTTGCACGTTTCACCAGAGCGTAGCATGCCGGCCCAGCGCAATCGGAGACTTGGACAGGTCGTCACCACCTCTCACACCAACCCAGCTCCCATCGCCGTAATGTAAGCTCATTACTTAGTTATATTCCGTTTCGGCTTAGCTTGCCCAGTCCTGACCCGTATCCCAGCGATGGACCCAGCGTCAACTACCTCGTAACACGCGACCTCGTCGCCGACGTCGACGCTTATGCGCAAGGGATCATCTATTACCAGAGTTTAATTGTGCACAGGGAAATCAAGTTAGGGGAGAGCAGGGATTTTGAACAGCACCAACACAGGTATGGGCAGTGCCAGCATCTGTACCGGCACGAATGGAAGGCACTGTACACCACTCCAGAACATAAATTAACAGGTGAGTCATTTCCTATTCTCATAATTTGTGGATTTATTCGATCTGCGTCCAGAGCACTTGGTGCAGGATGACATGTGCTTTGCGCGAAGGCCGTGCACGGTGTGTTCTTGCCACAAGCGGCATACAGAGTGGGTCGACTATTTGTCAGCGGGCGGGGAACAGGGCGTTGAAAACGACTTTTTCCATTGGATTGCATTGCTCTACCGCTACGTACCTTTGAAATTAGTTATATTCGTATAATAAGATGTAACACCAAATTGCTTCATTGTATCTGAAAGCCTGGCTGCATTGTATATAAACATTTACTATCGCACGAGAATGAACTTGAGCAGTGTCGCCCCGACCCCGGCAATCTATTTGCTCTCGTGGGAATGTTGCACCAGCTGTATCCGTTTCCTATCGACAACTCAGTTGTTATATAGATTGCAGCGGGAACTGAGCAATGTGTTTAGTTTGCAATATTGTCAGCGACATCAGATGCTAAAAAATTGGATGTATGTTTATACAACCATTTCTCATACCGGTTGCACTATGTATGCACCGTTTCGAAGATAGTTTGTCTATCCGTGATCGCATCAACAGAGACGCTTTTTCGGCTTCTCGGCATATGCAGCCAAATAATAAAGTTATTGATCCCGACAAAGTTCATCAGGACGCAAAATCGCACCAACTTTTAGAGTTCCTATATCATGTAGGTGCCGCAGTCGGACGAATATCTCGACCTCCCGCCACCACCAGATTTCGCATTCCCTTTCAACATGGCGCAAAGCGAGAGTGTATAAAGTAACTTGTGGCAACTAACTTGAACTTTGATCGCCGGTTCGATTTGGCGGGGCTAACTTTATGGTACTTTACTTTACTTTTCCCACGCTTGGCAAATCTAACTTGTTGACAGCTAACTTGTACGGTTCTGACATGACCATGCAAGGACATGTTTCCCGACACCTGCAGAGTACCTAGCTCTTAGTACCTATCATTCTCACTCTGCCACAGTGTTTAGTATAAATCCTTTCATAATTGTTTCAATGATACAGTGTAATTGGCACCGTACCCGTATCTAGATATCTATGGTAGTTTGGTTAAGTGTATACTATACACGCACCTGGTACCGTAACCATAAAAGCTCTCAGGAGCATCGTTACAGCTACGGTTACGGTGATGGCCGGTTAGTCACCCGTACTAATGAACCATCGACATATGGTCTGTAAGATCACCCGGTGACGAACCAATGAACCATCCAAGCGCGAAGGCGAGGAGGATCAAAGGCATATAAGTGTGCGAGTGGGCCAGCTCCTGCCAGGTACTCGGCTGTGGAGGAATGGTGTGGAAATAAGGAATATGGGGGATCGAAGCGTTCACGAGCGAGACAGCGGGGACGGCGAGGGACAAGACCGAGAAGGCGAGCATAGTAACAACGAGGGACTAACGGAGCGGCGGCATACGAGGCTGAGGCGAAATCGGGGGAATAAATCGTATATAACAGTAAGAAAGGTACAGAATAAATAGTGAGTAACTAAAATAGCAGCGCACAGGTATAAGGTACATTGGACAGGTTGAGGTACATGAAATCGGGCATTCCGGAGATCGGACTAGATCCGAGCGCAGCCGTGTGCGGAGCTCGACACCGGACATAACTGAAACCTTTTCCACAGAGGAATTCGACTGCGCCGTCATGCCTGAACACCGATATCTAGTGTTCTTTATTCTATCTGTATGTTTCCCTGAAAATTTCCCTGTAGACTGTTCGCTTATTTTTCCTTTCCGACATTGCATCTTGTTCTTTATTTCATCGAATCCCTCATCGTTCACCTCTTCTATACAGAACTTACCCAGTTAGTCTGATTCGTATGCACTCTGCTCATTTCCTCGTTCCTTTTCTGTAAGCACAACTTTCTATATAATCAAAGTGGTTCATTTCTTCAGCTCCACCCTAAGTCGTGCCATGTGCGTATCATTCTCATGTATTCTTTGGCCCATGAGTATATAAAACAGGCCTAGGGTAAGTCTTAGTCCATCAATTGTTTGAGTGGAGTCGAGTCCAGGCATGCAGGAGGCATAGATATGTATTTTCTACCTTCATTTAAATTCATTTCATTCTTCATGGCTGTACATGGTTGTAATATCTGTAAATGCACTGCACCGTAACTTTATGGGTGCCTGTAGCATGCTGTAGGCGGAAAGCCAAAGTGCTAGTCGCAGAATACCAAATGATTGGGATACACAAGACCCAGACCAAACTCACTTTACTTATTACATCCGCTACACTAGTTCCCATTACTTTGATTCAGTAACAAAAAAAAAATCAACCACAGGCACACCGGAGCCCGTAGATGTTCGGTGACGTCTTGAAGCTTAGTTTTAGTTGTTCTAACCCCGACTGAGAAACTGATCGAGATATTAGCACAGGGATGGCCGAACTCGCATTTTCCGCGAAAGAAAATCGAGTGTTAAAATAAAGTGCATGTGAGCACAGCCTGGGACATGCAATAATCACCGGTAGGGCGCTGTAGTAGGGCGCGAAAACTTGAAGCACTAAGGTAGCGGACAGACAAGTGCGGTTACCCCACGTGATGCATTAGTCTTATTGGGAAGATTGCTAAAGATTCACTGTAATCAGCCTGTTCTCATATTGAATTAAAAATTCTGGCTCAACAGTTCTGTGTGAATGTATCAGAAGGCTGCTCCTAAATATTTTGAGGAATTTTGGTTAAGAAATGGGGGACGAGTTCCTAAATTGATGTGGCTGGGAAGTGCTATTGATGTGGGCGGAGAATACCATCAATGTCTGATCATTTGGGAACTCGTCCTCCATTTCTCAACCGAAATTTCTCAAAATATTTAGGAGCAGTCTTCTGATACATTCACACAGAACTGTTGAGCCAGAATTTTTAATTTGATTTGAGAACAGGTCGATTACAGTGAATCTTTAACAATCTTCCCAATAAGGCTAATGCATCACGTGGGGCAACCGCACTTGTCTGTCCGCTACCTTAATTGTGAAAGCTGAATAGCGTGTGAAGAAAAAGCCATAGACTTGTTTCAGTTCACTTATTTATATCTACTTACACATTGACTTACTATTGCTCGAGGTTACTTCAAGTTACTTGGAAGTAACTTGCCCCGCCAAGTTAGATCAATGTGATCAGACAAAGTAACTTATGCCATCAGATGGCATCAAACCCCGCCAAGTTTGTCAAGCTATAGTCGTGAGGGCGTGAATTGGCACTTGACACAAACTCACAAGGCTGAAATAGATCCTGGGGTACCTAGTACACATGTAACTTGAAGTTACTTAAGTTACTTGCAAGTTACTTACAAGTAACTTTGTCGTACTTTACTTTACTTGTCTGCCACAAATAAAGTAAAGTTAGTTTTGTAAGGCTAAGTTAGTTTGTATAAGTAACTTTGTTAACCATCGTGCAAAGCAAGGTGAGTCCTCTATGCTTTACTTACAGTCAGCAACTCATTGCACGTTTGAAGCAAACCACCTGTAAAACTACCAGAGGCAAGTGTATTCGGTCTGCATATTGCGGCTGCTGAGTACTGCGTTGTTCTCACTAATAGGAAAGCCCCATGCCACACGGTTTCCGTGTATTAGTCCTATGCATGTCGCACCAACGCCCAAACCACGTCGCCCTCTTTCTGGCACTGTCGCCATCCGCAAAATTCGCAAATACCAGAAAGCGACCAGACTGCTCATACCAAAGACGTCGTTCCAGAGGTTAGTTAAAGAGATTGTGAAGGACTATGAGGTGTGTATTCCGCGTCACATGTAATTGATGTACCTAACGTGGTTTGCCTCAGCCGGACCTTCGTTTCCAGTCCGCAGCACTCCTGGTGCTTCAAGAGGCCACGGAAGACGTGCACTTATTTTTACTATGCAATTCAAAGCACTTAACAACTCCCACAGTATTTGGTTTCTGTGTTCGAGGAGACTCTATGCGCGGCTCAGCACGCTCACCGCAACACAATGTATGGGCCGCCTATATGATACTTTGAGCTTACATTGACATTCTTCTTCAGTCAAGCTAAGGACATGGTGTTGGCATTTCATGTCTGCAGTGCACGCTTCTGAATGTCACTGGGATGCATCAAGTGCTCAATTCGTGAATCCCGTTTTTTTCACTGCAGAGATCGGGCAGGAACTTATGCACCAAGCTATCCCTGATGATTAGTAGTCGCTAAAAATGTATATACTTGGCTGTACCACAGTAGTTTACTGTTTGTTCGGCGAAAAAAAAATGCCTTGCCGAGTTGGCGTACAATATCGACAAGTCCAACAAGCATGGCCACCACTTCCCACTTATGTGTCAAAGAAAGGTTATCATTACGCAGCCTCAACACAGTATTGAGCTTGGCCAACACCAGCTCAAACAACACGAGTTAATTGTGGCTTGCGTCTTTGGTGGCTGTGCACATGACACGTACGAGGCACTTCGGAAATTGCCGAAGTTTGATCTCTCTACATTATCTACATTAACCGTTCTTTAAGGACAAGATGATCCTCTGCTTCGCTCCAGGATCCAAAAGTGTGAGAGAAAGGCAATTTCATTCTGTGGAAACCAAAGAATGGGAGCACCACGAATGGTTCAGTGAGAAATTCACAGTCAGTCAAAAAAACAGGAGCAAGCATTCATTCAGCATTCAGTATAACAACACAATATCAGAGCTGGGAAGACATAGAGCTCAGAGCTCCGGAATACAGAATAAAATTGCGGATTCAACCATGCCAATGCCACAAACCAATAGACAGGAAGGAACAATGAATTTGAAGTGTAATCTGTTCATGGGCGAAGGTTGAAGGAATGGCAAACATCTAAGGGCGGAAAATGTTCACAGCACACAGGTCCAGAGAACGCATGTTGATATTGGATTTCATTCCGGTTGCAGAATCACAAATACTTTGAGGGTAGGCATGATGAGAAATCCCTGAGAGCGTTGTTTGAGATTTTTTTGCCCATGGGAACGGCAGCCAAATTTACCGGAGCAACCAGCAGTTTCCAAGATGAGCCAGATCAGACAACAGTCCCGAGCACCGACTAAACGTGTGCAGAGAAAGCAGAGTTTGGGCCCAGTAGTTTTGAGGATAGTTGAGGAGGGTGAGCGAAAAGTACAGGGCTTAGGGTCAGGAAAACTGTGTTATTTATGCTTGGAAACATGCATTGCAGCCGGATCTACTATAATGGAAATGAGCTGTGGCCCAGGCAGCAGTTGCTGCGATGAACTGCGACTTGTCAAACCTGCCAAAAGAGAACTGCGGGCTGGTCTACTGAGTGAATTTGGACTGTGCATACTGTGGCACAGTTCAGGCAGTGAACAGTTGAAGAAATGGAGAAGTTGAATGGACCTAATGGGGTCCAGGAAGACGGTGGGGATGAAAATACAATGGTGACTTGGCCAGATGGAGCAACAAAGGTCAGTGAGGCAGTGGTAAAAGCACGGGAAATTGAGGACAGATGAGCTAAGCAGAGACGAAGAGCAGAGGAAGAGCGAAAGAGCATGGATATATGGGGAAAGAGCACAGCGGAGGAGCCATTTCGTTAAAGAACGGTTAATGAATAGGGACCCACAATACTGCGCAATTTCATTCAATTCGGCACGGGCTGTGACCTGTGACCCAAAATACCAATTCGGCACTTCGGCAACCCACAAAGTTTGGCGTGACACCTCCAAAAATTCGGCATTCAAGACAAAATTTTTCGAAAATTCTCCCTTTTTTGCACCTCCAAGGCCTGATGTCACACATTTTACATTCGGCACTGGGTGCCGTGACCCGTGACCAAGACCAAAATTCATCGCGGCACAGGGGGTGCGTGACACGTTGAAACGGTTGCACTTCTTATATGACTAGGAATAGCTAATTGATAGGTATTGCAAACAAACACCCAAAACAACCAACCACAACCAATCTACCTCCAAAGATCTAAGTGCTTCTCTTTGTGAGTTTGGGTCCGGGTCGTAGTATGCGACCAGCAGGTTTGAACAAACACAAGTTTGATTTATAGGCTTCTAACAACACACTCTACAACGTACTAGCAATATGCAACCGCCAACAACAACACTGCTAGGAACCTAGGGATGGTCCAGGGGTGTGTTTATATGGGGTGGATACAAGATGGCTGGACCACTAGGTCGAGAACACCAGGGCAGAGTATGTAGGTTTGTGAAAATCCTCGCTAAGGGCAGCCCCAAAGACTACTGAGGCTAACAACAAGGGACTTCAATCCTCAAATGGCAAGACTCTCCTTGACCGCCGACCTATTCCTTAACCAAGAACAGGAACCTTTCCGCTTTTATCGGCACTAGTTCACTACAAGCGTCCAGCTAGCGACCCAACACACTACGACAGAGCTTCCGTCTATATCAGGGTGAAGGCGAAGTAACTGACAAGTTATAGCCAAACTAGAGGTGGGGGCACCTAGTCCGTCTTCTTCTTAGTGGGGTCAAGCCAACACACAATCCACCTAGCAAGTGATCCAACACACTACGACAGAGCTTCCATCTTGTCGGGGTGAAGGCAAAGTCACTAGCGCAAACTGCAGCTGGGTCTCGAAGAGAACACCCTTGTTTTATATGTGGAGGTCTAGGACCAACAACCCGAAATCCTCAACTTAGTCACTCGATGTTTCCAGAGTCCACAGTTTACTGATTCCAATATAAAGACTACTACAAGTGAAGTTTGGTATCAACCTCCACTAGCAGCCTGAGTCCACTAGCACCAGCTTCGTCCAAAGTCTGGGGCGTAATGTTCTTAGACCCTAGTCTACCCTGCGCTCCCTTTTATACTACTAGGTGTGAGTTACATGTGAAAGCGAGCTGAATAATACAATAAGCAATATTAGATGATAAGAAATATGGTCAGCCAATGAGACGACTGCCGTTTGGTTTTGGGACTGGTTTGGTATATGCCAGGTCAGCCTCGCTGACCGGCTTGTGTTCAACCGTGGGTATATCAATGGATCCTCAGCCCTCCGTCTATGCTGAGTACCCCTTCCGGACCAACCGGCGATGTAGCCGGTGATCTAGGTCATCTCTACTCCGTCGGAGCGTCGATCTATTACATCTAGGTGACACTGTGTTGCGACCAACATCAAATGGTCATATGTCATGAATCACCCTGACTCAGCATCGCAGATATCCTTTTTCGGGTTCTACCACATTCCTTTTTGGGAATAACCCGTCCTTGATCGGGTTTTTTCCCTGGCCCACAACACTCACTCGACCCTCAGGGACATGAACATCCCTTAGACCTTTATTTGGATTCCTCACCACTTTACCACCTGGGTTCTTATTGCAGTAACCCGGGACTCTATACGATGATGGCATGACGCCATACACATGCAACCCGGGCTCTGTGCGCTAGCAACCCGGACTCCTTTGTGCCGATGACCATATCCAATGGGTCATGACTACACTCCTTTATGTTGGTGGATATTCACTCCTGATATCCCTGCCAAGACGACTAAACTCCTGAATGGCGACAGGTGTCCCCTGGGTGCCACCTGTTGACTCCTTTATGCTCATGACTCCTTGGTGACCCCTAGATGCTGTGGTGATAACACATAGGGACTAGGAGCATCAGCATTAATGTTCCTTAATGCTGGATACAGTGACCGATCGCGATTGTATCTAATTTATGTAGAAAGGTATATAAACTCGGTAGAATCTCCCCTGTACAGTAGATTCTACCTCGTCTATACTCAGGCCTTACTTTGGCTGGATTGCTTGGTTCTCGAACTTGAGCCTGGAGTGCTCTTGTTCTCATCTCTTTGTTCTGGTCTTGCCTTTGCTCCCCTTTCACTCGACAACACCAGAACTCCTACTCTCTGTGTCTTGCCTTGGGATATCGACCTAGCAGTGTTGGATCTGGCCTGTTAGGTAGCGGCAAGGAGAGACGCTTACCTACCAAGGGGAAGAGATCATCACACTAGTTCCCTGGCAGGGTTGTACAGAGACTGGTTCGCCTGAAGTTCCCCCCAGGCACCCCTCAGTCTTGGATCCAGTTGGAACCCCTGTTTGGAGTACCCCTGAGTCGGTTTCCTCCTCTCGGGTTCTTGGGACGCAACCCCAACCCCCTATCCAGAACCCGAAGCCCCTATTTGAGCCACCCGGAGCGGGTTCCTCTCACTAGGGTCTGGGGCATAGTTGCAGTACTCTCGCTGCAATATCTTCGGGTTCTTCTGCATGGGTTGCTCACCACCTATGGATGCTGGCCTGGTTGGCCACATCCTCCTCTTGGATCCTCGACACACGGTCATGCACTATTCGAGCAGTGACAGATTCTCTCAACACCTAGGGATGGCTGCTGTTGTGTCTGGTGTGGACGTGGTCCAGCTGACCTAAGGGCCGTTGCTGACATCATAGCTTGTTGGTCAGAACATCGATCCGCCCTCCGGTCATCGGTACAGGCTGTATGATTGTCCCTAGCTCCGTTCCAATAGCCTGCTTGCTATTCCCCTTCACCCTAGCTGCCCAGATCGGGCACTAGCCTCATGTTGCCTCATCTTGTATGTCGTGGTATGTCTTTGTCAAAGCCCTAGCCAGTCGCTAGTCGGGTTGTTCCACCTAGCGCCGTCTAGTTGCTTATCTAGAGATTAGATAGTACCACTGGTTACCGTGCCGAGCTTCCTAGCTCAAGGCGTAGTCCCCTAGTTGCACTTCCATCATAGATATCCGTCTGCTAGACCCTCGCTAGCTCCATCACAAGTCATCTCTGGACTACTAGAGTCTCCTAGGTCATGTCTCATGAATGTATAGGCAGTGGTTTAATCCCTGGTTGTTTGTACACTCAGCTAGCAGCTAGCGCGTCACACTAGTGTAGCCTCGCACTACAGTCAGCAGTTAGGGCTCACTCTGACTCCTTTATATCACCTAACAAGTGGTCTGTGTACTAGCTAGGATGCTAGTAACAACAGAAGTGCTACTTGCTTCCCGTTGTATAAATACTGGTCATAGGAAATCGCAAAATTAGCACTAGATGCCGTGCATTTATGTTACGCGTTTCAGCGTGACCGCCGAATTGAATGAAATTGCACAGTAATAGAGATTGCACGGAGAGCCAGGTAGAAGCGCTGGGCTTGCTGATCGGAGAGAAAGATCAAGGCCCACAGCAAGTGAAAGGGGGAAAGATGCGGCAGAGAGGGTCAGAAATGCAGGATACATAAACCACAGTTCCCAGTTTGATGGATTGATCCAGCTCGGGAGACTTGGAGAAGTAGCCAGCCCTGAGAAGCATTGAGTTAGCCGAAAAATAGGTCATTTCAAGGGCCAGGATTCGCCGAAATCAGCCTCAGATTGCCCTAGGTTTCGGTAGGTTCAGTTTTGATCGGTCTTCGGACCAATTTCAATCAACCCTTGGTGATCTTTCCCTGTTGACCATGCAGGTCCATAGGTGAGATGCCAAGCGCGCAGGGATCGGCATCACCGTCCATCTGAGCGCAATGGTGTGACCGTGTGACTGACCTTTCTTTGTATCTCGCCGTTGAAACGGTGCACTTGATATACGACTAGAAATAGCTTAGATTCGGGCTTGCACAAAACAACCACAAAACCACCACTACAACAATCTATTCCTCCAAAGATGTAAGTGCTTCTCTTTGTGAGTTCGGGTCCGAGCCGTAGTATGCGACCAGCGGGTTTGGAACAAACACAATTTGACTGCTAGACTTCAACAAAGCCGTTCAACAACACGCTAGCACTATGCAGCTGCCAACAACAGTACCGCTAGCACCTGGGATGGGCAGGGGTTTATGGGTTGGATACAAGGTGGCTGGATTGCTAGATCGAGGGCACCAGGGCAGAGTATGTAGGTTTGTGAAAATCCTCGCAATGGGGTACCCAAAGACTATTGAGGCTAACAACAAGGGGACTTCAATCCTCAAGCGACAAGGCAGTCCTTAAGCCGCTGACCTATTCCTTAACCAAGAACAGGAATGTTTCCACTTTGTATTGGCAATAGACACTATAAGCATCCAGCTAGCGACCCAACACACTACGACAGCGCTTCCGTCAATATTGGGGTGAAGGCGAAGTAACTGACAAGTTACAGTCAGTCTAGAGGTGGGGGCACCTAGTCCGTCTTCTTCTTAGTGGGCTCGAGTCAACACACAATCACCTAGCAGGCGATCCAACACACTACAATAATATCGGGGTGAAGGCAAAGCTGCTAGCGCAACTGCTAGCTGGTTCTCGAAGAGAACACCCTTGGTTTTATACGTGAAGACTCCTCGAGCCAACAACAGGAACCTCAACTTAAGATCTCGACGTGTCCAGAGTCAACAGTATTGATTCCAATAAAGCTACTACTTGTGAAGTGTGTGTACAATCTCCACTAGCAACCTGAGACCACCTGCACCAACTTCGCACAAAGTCGGGGTGTAATAATCTCAGGTTCTAGTCTGCTCTGTGCTCCCTTTATACTACTGAGGTCCATGGTACATGTGATAAACAGAATGAATAATATAAATGAGTGAAAATGATGTGATAGGTACAACAGCCAATGAAATGACTGCCGTTTGGTTTTATGATGGGTCTATGCCAAGCAGAACAGCCACACTGATCTGCTAGCATCCATTTATGGGTATCGTGAGTGATCCTTCAGCTTGCCATCAGCTGCTGGAATCGCTATCCTGACAAAGCGGAGTTGAATCCGCCGCCTGGAGTCATCTAGCACTGGTCAGAGCACTGGCTAGCAGTCCGTTTATCTGTTACTGCATATGTGGTGACCCGCGCATCCGCACCAATAGCCTGCTAGCTATTCCTCTACTGTCTGCTTGTCTCTGTTTGTGACTCGCAACAGTCACATGCTCGCATCTGTGTTTCAGGTCTCGGGTCGGTCAGTAGGGTGCTGCATACTAACATCCTTGCTAGAAGGCTGCTAGCACATAGTTTACTACCCTTCAGATCTCAGACTCGGTGCTCGCACCTCCAGCTAACGTCCTCGCTGTTCCAATCTCCTGTGTCTCGCTTCCTAGGTGCTAGCACCTTGACTGTGTAGGCTTATGGTTATTTCCCCATGGTTTATGCCTTCAGACCGTACTAGCGCGTCACACTAGTCGTATCTGATGCTACAACCGGCAGCTTGGGCTCACTCCAGTTCTCCTTTATATCACCTACCCAGAGTCCTGAGTGATAGTAATAACACTTCAGAAGTGCTAGCGCTTTGCCATTGTATAATACTGGTCCTAGGAAATCGCAAAATAGCACTAGATGCCGCGTGCTCTTGTTACGGTGTTTCACCGTTGTGTCGGTCGGCGCTGCCCGTTTCTTTCCGCAAATGTACATCAGCGGTTCCAGGCGGTATCCGCTCCTAGCAACTCGGCTTCTCGCTCGTCAAATAGCACATTGACAATTTTATTTTCTTCCCACCCACCTCACCCTCTTATTCTGTTCATTCTTAGGCTCACAAACCTGGAAACATTGGCTTTCCTATGTCACCGTTGCTCTGCATTTCTTTCTATGATCTACTATGATTCTCACTGGCAGATCATCTTCCTTTGGTCGGAATGAATCTTTGTTTTACGCCAGCTGTCTTGGCCGATTTCCTGCTTGATGAACGTGAAAGTTGTTTCTGTTCTCTCTCGTCTAACCAAACATTCTGTACACTGGATGCTTCGTCCGTGACACTGTTGACCACACCTACACCAAGACTCATGTTTTTGTTTTGCATGTCTGAGATCTTCTCGTTTCTCTTAGTCGGTGCTACACGTTCCGGACAGATGTATTGCTAATATCTCCATACTTCATCAAACCAGCAATCCCAGTCGCCGTTTCATCTCGATCCGTGTCGTACATGCTTCATCCCAATCAAACTGATACATTTTCTGGTGTCTCTCAGTGCAAGAGTCTGGACGGTATATGCAACGATCTAAAATCTCAAATTAACATTGTGAAAACCCGACTCAAGGCGGCCAAGGACGAGCTTGTCCGTCTTCTCGAGCTTCCCTTGTCGGCTCCAGATGTGGCCGCCGTCGACCAAGAGCTAATGGCATACACGGAAGAACTCGAGGCTTGGCTGCAAAGCTTCACAGTGCTCATCATTTCGGAAACAAAGCTACACAATCTGTGGCCAGACAGTCTGTTTTAATTGCAAACATATCAACAACATCCCGAGCCCAAAACCATGCCGAACTAAGTTCAACAGCGCCAATCGACGCTATTTTATCAGCTTGGCGGTGGTATAGTTAGCCTGAGACATGGGCGCTACACTTGCACCGCTTTACGACTTGAGGCACTATTCTTGGACAGACTGCTCAAGATGTATACTGCTAATAGTGATGACAGCGCTGTCGTGGCGGCTTGGAAATTGGTAGCTACAAGCTCAAATGGCGGACCGCGCAACCGTGAAGCCATACAACAGATAGCTACACTCATTACCCTCCTCGATGCCTGCAGATATTGAACTGGAGAATATTCTGCATACACTTTATCTCTTATGTCTGGTATTGACCAATTCTAGTCGCAATACCAGGAACTACCGCATCGCAGAGTGCATAACCGGCATTCTTGGAACTTTACTACCTGTCCAATCTATCATTGACCATTAGGGGGTTTCAAGTTGAAACTTGGCGCCCAACTTGAGGCCCAACTTGACATTCAACTTGACCTCCAACTTACGGAGTCGGGAGACCAAGTTGGGGCCTTTGTCTGTGAAACACCTAAGCAGATGTGTGCAAGCACAACTTCGGAAGTTGAGGTGTCGCGTACCCAGTACCATAACCGAGGTGACGCAGGTCGGAGATCCAAATTAGCCGAAGTTGGAGACGAAGTTGACCATCAAGTTGGACGCCAAGTTGGACGTCAAGTCGAGCTCTTGTGCTTGACTTGACCTCCAACTTGGATTTTTGGGTTCCAACTTGACCTCCAACTTCGCAAGTTGGAACGCGAGTTGGAGCTCAAGTTGGAGCTCAAGTTGGGCCCTGAATTTTAACTTTGAAACCCCCTATTATATTTTAAACCTGTCAACATTGATTTGGAACTGCGTACCACCTATGGCTACAAGTCACCAAGTGGTGCTGTGGTAAACCTTCATACCTCGCTTGCTCAGGCAGTTAAAGCATTATTGTTACTGATCACCAATCATGTACTTGAAGACCGAGTCGGCAGAATGCACTGTGATAGTGTCCAGGCGGTCAGGAACTGCGTCTTTACGCTTGGACGTAGGACAGCTGGGTTTTCGGGGCTGCATGCAACCGTTATCTACATGTTTCTCTAAGTTTTCCCATTGTGCACAACATCAATTTTGACTTGAAAGTGGAAACCAAGTACGTCTGCTGGATCGGTCATACCATTCGGTGGCGCTGGCGCTGATACTACAGATTTCTCCAGCCGCATTTGCGCTGCGAGTTCCAGAATTCTTCGATTCAGACAACGGGAGAAAGTTCAAACTTGCTAGATTCACCACTGCGCGTCATTGTTTTCGCAATGATTATATTTATTCCCAGATCTCTACGGGTTATAGATCAGATTTTAGGCACCCAGATTATGTAGAATGAATACAGAAGCTAATGCAGCACTCATGACTTACACTCAGCCATCAGCGATTGGCACGAGACGGCGGCACCTCCGTGGATCACCTTCAAGATTACTTAATTGGATGCTCAACTTCCAAACTTACCCCATTTCCGATGCTGGCATCTCAGAACTGGTCAATCAGCGACTCAGAGAGAAGACAAATATCCGTTGAGCAAGCCCACCCACCCGCGGCGTGCTTGCTCCGCGTTCCGATTTTGAGCTGTTTGCTCAAGTACGCCCAACCTTCTACTAGTAGTCTTTTTACTGGTCCCTGCATAGACACCGAAAGACGAGGATGGACCAAACTGCCCAAAAAGTGCAAAAAAGACGAGGTGTCACGCAAAAATTCGACGGCTGCCAAAATCTAGGCTCTAGGGCATCAAACCGTCCCGTATTTTTACGGAATGACGCCCCCGTAAAAACGGTTACGTGCCCGTACCATCAACAGGTTGACAACATTCTTCAACGGTACGGGGACGGGACGGGGCAGCCCGTAAATGTCCTCCCGTAACCGTCCGTTTACGCGTGAATTATGGCGTCCCAAAACGGACATCAAGTCAGCATCCCGAAGATGTCAGGAGCCGCCGGGCCGCACATCGAACTGTTGCCCGACTCTCTGCCGCAATGTGGCAACCTTAACATGTGGTCAATGCGCACAGCCGTCATTGCCGACGTCGTTCCTCAGTGATCCCCACTCCCCCACTGACGGGCCGACATCTCTGGTCCAAGTTGAGGATTGAATCTGACCGATTTGGGTCTCTGTCAAACACCGGCTTGGATTGTGTTGAATGGTAAGAGACCTACGCCATCTTAACTCTGAATTCAGATCAAATTTCCTCAAACTTCCCTTGGGTTCAAGAGGTGCTTGATCGGCAGATCTTGGCAAATAATCCCACGACCCTACCTACCCCCAAATAAGGAAAGTGTTTGGCAGGGCAAATAGCGGCAGTATCCAGGCCATCAATATATCATTTTTCGCCTGCCACTTCCCCTCAGAATCAGAAGCGCGATGTGCGTCGCATCGTGGTCGCATCTACACATCTCACTCTCGTGTAGCCACCACCCAACACCCTGCAAACAGTATGGAACTCTGTGCCTGTAAATAATACACATACGTCTTGGACTACAAACACGGTTACCGCCGCTGAAAATAATGAAAGTCAGCAACAATTTCTTGAAAGAGGTGACCGCAGTATAGGCACCCAGGAATTCCAATGCCCGCCATGCTCCAGGTGGATCAAACATGCATTCAAAACGGGTCTATCGTCCACTGGGGGCGGTAATAAATGCATCGCTCCGGGTAGAATCAGGCCAACAATCATCTTTGGATGTCTTCACTTGATATATGTTGAATATAGTGTAGCTATGTTGAAATGGCAAAGAATGTGTACTTATTTCGCGAGTAAAGCTTGCCAGAGTAGTTATGCTGAACGAGCCATTGATGCTGCCAACATTTGATGCCGATGATCCGTGCCACCTCGCGTGGCCAGATCAAATGCCAAGATCTTCCGATCACTCACCTCTTGCTTGGGTTAGCAAAAGCCGTAAAATCCGGCGTATACGTACGGTACGTACATGACCCGTTCCGTTTGACCTTCCGCGCTTGGTCCCGACGTACGGGTAAAGCCTTGGCGTATAGAAAATACGGCATAAAAGTTACAGCCGTGGGCGTAAAACGGACGGTTTGATGCCCTAGTAGGCTCGTGACCAACCGCGTTCGCCAAGCACGTGGCTGCGCTTATCACGGTTGGCGAAGCGGCTGGGAGAACTGGTTGCCATTTTGGCTGATCCCGCCAAACGTGGTTTTGGACTTGGTATTTTCGACCTTCCCGACCTCGCGAACCTTCAAAACAAGTGCCGAAAGTTATACAGACAAAGTTGAGTATTTTTCGATTCTGAGTCGAATGAGCCTAACTTGTTTCCCAAATCACCCAAAAACAAGTTGCCCCCATTTGATTCCAAATCCAAAATGAAGCAACTTTCTCTATGCAACTCAGGCCTGGGAGGTGTTGTTCAGAGGATACAGAAAGGTGGATGAGGGGTGAAAACACTAAGTCCGAAACCACATTCGGCGCCATCAGCTAAAATGGCAACCAGTTGTTCCAGTTGTTTCCACAGCATCGATCTTCTTGCCCTTGTGATCGGTGCGTGGGGACAAACTAGTTGCGAGTCTAGCCAAAATCATAATGTCAATAAGTAAAATGAGTCACGCATCACACCTCCTGTCGATTTGAACGAAAAAATACAGTACTGCAGTATAGTTTTCGCAGTGGTACACTTCAATTCAATCCTGATTCGTGGCTCATGAAATCCTACATGAAAGCTTGCATCGGTTATGACTGCTCCGCTCGCCCTTCCTATGTAGTCTGTAGCTATTAGGTATGGTCAGAGTAGAATTTAAATAGGTGATTCTGACAACGATTCTGGATACGATTCTGGAATTCTTTTATCATGGGAGAATCATCATAATTCAGAATCGTCTCCGGAATCGTTGTAGAAGCGCCTCCTCCAGTCTGGAGACGATTCTGACTCGATTCTCACACGATTTTGATGGGAAAAAGAATTCCAGAATCAACTTAGAATCGTCGTCAGAATCGAGGCGAGAATCGTTCAGAATCGTCTACTCTGACCGTACCTATTACTACTAGTTAACCTAGTCTGTTGTTAAGCGCGGGCGATTGGGGTAAGCACTTATATAATCAGCACGGCCACAAGGCTGTTCTTTGAAAGGTGACCGTCTTCTGACCAACTTCTGACGCATCAACGTTCCGTGGCCTCCTCCATCCGCCCGATTCCAAGACAGAAGGTCATCGCACTACTTCTCAAGCTCAATTCCCATCTGCTTGTCAAAGTCGCGAAAGCCGGCCTGATATTTATTCTCCATCTGTTGCTCTGAGTTGGTGCTGAGAGGTTGTAGGTGTTTCTTTCGCAGCTCGAGGCGATGCTTGGCCATGGCAGTACGGAAGTGAGCAGAGACTTGGGACAAAAGGGGGTTAAGACGTAGGGAGAAGTCGACGAGGATGCGAACAAAGTGAAGGTCGTTGACATTGTCCATGTGCTCCCAATCAATGCTGCCGCACAGACTCTCCGCTGTCATCGTCTGTCACTCTTCTTTAAGAACGTGAGCTATATGATCAGAAGCACGGAAGTCACCAGGCTTGCAATCACTGAGGGTAGTGAGTGCATTGTGAGCAGTGCTGTCGCTGAGACTATAGCCAAAGCGGCAGAAAACGCGCTTCACATCGATGTGAGCCTGCTATGTGAAAAGCCAGAGTCCAGGTCGCCATTAGCATAACGATCTTGACTGGTGATAAAAGAGCTAATAGCACCCACTTGAATCTGCGGTAAAATAGGTGTCAGGGCAAAGAAAGTATTGAAAAACTTTTGAAGTACATACAATGGGATGAGGCCGAGTCTTCTTCACAATGACTTCACCATTCTTGCACGATGCTGAGAAGCACTCGGTTACATACCAAAGGAACGGATCCTCTTTCTTATAGAGATCGGCAAGCTCCTCAATTGAGAACTTGATGTCCTCCCAATCCACAACATCAACACTTTTCGAACAGCCGTTGCTTATTGCTCGCAGATGACAGCGGCTTCGGAAATCTGAGCGATTTTAGTGTGCCAGCTTGCCGACTCGCTGGTATATGTGCTTGTATGGGGAAAATTCCGCAGCGCGCTGGTCAGCTTTGGGCGGCTGCTGTTGTGATTGAAAACGAGGGGGATTATATTGGCCATGGTGGTCGTGCATTGCCCTCGTAGAAATTCGCTCACGGCCTGCCTATGATGTTTTGTTCTGTAATCCTTCTCTCTGCGGATACGAGGATAGAAGAGTACGGAGAGAAACTCTCCGAGACTGTCAAAGCCATAGGTGCGCAAGACATCATCCATTTTGCACCATTTGGAGCGCTTTTGGGCTCGCAACAAGCCCTGAGTGGATGCAGAGGAGGGAGATGGGACAATTGGACTGTTGGAGGAGGAAGCAGCGCCACGCGCACGAATGGATTCAAGAGATGGAATTTCCAGCGACTCCGGCTGTTTCGTGTATTTCAAGTTTCACAGGTTGTTGTGGCGTATTCCCGTCCATTTACAGACACAAGTTGAGGTTTGGAGTGATTATACGTGTCAATTGAGGTGCATGCAGCTGTAAGAGAAGGTAGAAACGCGAGAAGACGCATCAGCGTCACCTGTAATGAACGTGGGAAGTTTTCCAAACTCCGATGATTTGTAATAACGCGCAAATAACGCGGCCGATCATTGCCACGACCTTTGCAACAACAAACGAGGTACGAGTTGATAATGTTATAGCGTCTGTTTATAAGAGACTAGAAGATAGCCCGCACCTTGGCTTCTGGGTGATTGCGTAAGTAATGTTAAAAAGCTTGTCCATCAACCAACCCCATCATAATCACTGGCACCCTCAAGTGTCCCGAAATTGCGCCAGATTATTTAAATCTTACGGGAAGTCACCCACTCGTCGATAACCATGTCATCTGGAACGTCTACTGGAACTTCTAAAACTGTTGGGACACTCAGGTTCCGACCAGCCAACCGGATAAGGTCAAATAACATTTCGGACAGCTGACCGTCTAGCAAGTTCCCGCCCCCGAGCCTTTAGAACTAAGTTCCTCCGGACGGCGACGAGTTTCATGTCCTTTACCCACAAGTGAAGATCATAGTATGCAAAGCAAGTATTCGAGATGGAGGGACATGGAAATAAACGTGGAGGTTCGCGGACGACAACTATCATAGGGATGAATCTAACCGTGTAAAATAAGATTCAAATGCAACGGTGAGCCACAAGATAGAACTTACCACGACCTGCGGGTCGTCAGCCACTGCCAGGCACTTGTCGCCGTTGTCTGAACCCAACGAGACGCAGGCTGCAAGGCACCCGTGACCTTAGCCAGAGCCACGGCCCCACTACCAGCGACCGCAACACCCAAAATAGGGATAGTTACAAAATGAACCATCCCGACGGATTGGAGGAACGCAAACAGACTTCCAGCAGCCACGTTTCCGATAGCGGCCTGCCAGCCCGCGGCGATGGTCCCTAGGACATTTTGAGCAAAAGCTTCTCGCATTGTGCAGCCAAATTCCTACGTACCTGCTACGGGTCCCATCGCGCCAAATCCAATCGCCGCCACAGGGTTGATGATGAGCACGATTCCAACGATGGTGGCCAGAGACCAGAGAATTTCCCAACGGTGCGCCTTAATAAACGCCATCACCGCTTTGGCGACTCGCACCAGATATCCCTTCTTGACGAAATCTAGCAGCAAGGCGATCTGCCCGGCACGCAGCGGTAATCTTTCGAGCAAATTTTGGAGAAAGGCGCTGTTACGAGCGGCGAGGGCAGTATTCCTGGCGGATGCGCTGCTGATGGGGTTAGAGCGTGAGCTCGTGGTGGTAATTGCAGCGTCTACGTCCGGACTCGTTGAGTGGGGTGAAGGATTTTCCGCAAAATTGCTTTACCAGAGAATGAGGACCGGGACCAACGGGGTCTTGGTGCGGAGGACATTGTCATGGACAAGTCGTGGGCGTAGAGATCAATATGTATACACAAGCGGTCTTTAAACGGGGCTCAAAGTGTTCTGCACGTAATAGTGGCCACCGCGTGCCGAAGTTTAATGGAGCATGAGAATAGGGACCCACAATAATAGAGATGATTGCACGGAGAGCCCGTCGAATTTTGCGTGACCTCGGAAATTTACACATTCGAACCAAAATTTTGTCTTTTTCGCACTTTTGGGCAGTTTGGGGACCTGCGTGGTCAGGGCAAGATCATCATGTCAAGGGTTGGTTGAAATCGGTCTGAAGACCGATTAAAACCGAACATGCCGAAACCCAGGGCAATCTGAGGCTGATTTCTGGCCCTTGAAACGACCTATTTTTCAGCGAACTCGATGCTTCTCAGGGCTGGCTACTTCTCCGGGCTCCCGAGCTGGATCAATCCATCAAACTGGGAACTGTGGTTTATGTATCCTCCATTCTCTTCCGACCCTCTCTGCCGCATCTTTTCCCCTTTCAATTGCTGTGGGCCTTGATCTTTTTCTCCGATCAGCAGGCCACAAGCTTCCTGCTGCCAAAATGTTTAATAAGTAAAATGGGTCACGTGCCACACCCCCGGCCACTCACTTTCATTCTTTCAACTCGACAGCAAGCGGCGGGGCACAAATAAAAAGGACTGGCACTTTGGACATTTTTTTTTTGACCCAGTGGTACCTCAATATCAATGTGAGCTGGTCGGCGCGCAAGGTGGGAACTGCAGAGTGCCGAAGTGGCCGAATCAAGGTTGTGCTTGTTGAATGATCCAATGATGCCCCTAGTCACATGCTAATTTTGCGACATTTTCGGTACCCAAGAACACAAAAAAAACTAAAGTTTTTATTTGTGAAAAAATACAGGTCATATAGCCAAAGCAGCAGAAAACACGCTTCACATCAATATGAGCCTGACACGCAAAAAAGCCAGAGTCCAAGCAGCAGTCTGAGGTCGCCACTAGCGTAACAATTTCGACTGGTGATAAAAGAGCTAATAGCACCCACTTGAATCTCCGGTAAAAAAGGTGTCAGGGCAAAGAAAGTATTTGAAAAATGAAGTGCATACAATGGGTTGAGGCTGAGTCTTCTTCACAATGAATTCACCATTCTTGCACGACACCGAGAAGCACTCAGTCACATACTACAGGAGTAGATCCTCTTTCTTATAGGGCCCAGACCATGGCCGTGTCCCAGTTAAGTCCTTGCGATTCGACTTTTTCTTTCGAACTCGTTGCGCGCCATCGATTTCTTCCGCCGGCAATTCAATCGAGATCGAAGAAGATAGCCCTCACCTTGACTTCTGGGTGATTGCGCGAGGTGGATTTCGAACTTACATTGCGACTAACTTCGGTTCAAAAGTTGTCCCCAATCCCCGGTCGCTATGCAACTTCCGATACTGTACTGGATAAAAATCTGAGAAACCGCCTTCAATTGAACCACTGATTCATTCTTGATGTACAAGGCTGTGGGTGGCATGGACGATTCCTTCAAGAGTTTATCGTAATCAGAGATCAAGGGAGTGGATTAAACAACTTGCTGCCGGTTCTGATTCCACGCATACAGTTTATGATGATCCGGATTGCCGCCTTGTTGCCGACTGCATCTGGAAAGGCCGGACAATCTATGTAGGCCTATATAGGCCGCATAGGAATATAGGCCGCATAGTAAGTCGGGGTTTATGTAGACGAGCATAGAGTCAGACCGCATACATAGAACCGCGTAGAATCGCCTAGAATCGCATAGTTCGGCTAAAAACCGCTACGCGAACCATCAACGCACAATCAAACACTGAAACTTACCAGATTCAATCCCAGATCTTGGCCAGACCCTATGCCATTCCAGACGGCTGCAATTGACAATCCATTGAAATAAATGTATTGGATACAAAGGTGCAGCTAAACAACACAAGAACAGGGAAGTGTACCAGTGGGGCGGCAATTAAGACCATAAACGCACTCTCGTTATAAGCTCGGGCGGTCGGCATGAAGATTGTTGCGGAAGGGTTGAGGGGGGATAAGGATGTATAACTGGGGCGGCAGGCGGTGACGAGATGGGTGTTGACGTGAATCTTGAGCATCGGTGTGTCATGGGAACCTAGAGTGCAAGCAGCTGAAGAGAGCGGGGCACATAGCAGGTGCTTGAAGTCAGAAGGAGAGCTCGACAAAACTTGATGAGGTATATTGAGGCTTGCGGGCTTTGGTGTGAGATATGCGGCACTTTGAAGGCTTGAGTCAAGGCCTGTGGGGCATAGGGAACACGTTGAGGCCTTGAGTACAAGTTCAGGCTTCGACGGCAGAAACTAGACACCGGGATGTCGACGCGATGCGGGGTGAAATGGAAGTGGGAGGGTGTGGCTCCTGTGGTGGTGGGTGGAGAAAAGAAAGAAGATGCGGCGACGTGGCACTGGTTCATCTTGATGAAATCATTTCGGCTAGGTACGCAGCCATGCGCTCGGTGTGATTGGAGGGCTGGCTATCGAATATACCTCTTTCGGAACCCAGTCTACGCGTCTATGCGAATATCGGTCTATGCGGCCTATCCGAGCCTAGCCGACCTATATAGAAAGACGGGTTCTATGCTGCAGAAATGTGTTTCCAGATGTGGGCTCGCCGGTGTTCTTGTTTTCGGAGCTCTTTGGCATAGTTCTGAAGTTCAGCATGTACCCGGACCAATATACGTGAGTCTCGAGCAACACCAGGTGAATTACTAGTACTTACTGGTAGGGCAATTATCAGGGATGCACCGCCACCGCACAGCTTTCACTCAGACTTCATCATGATGCGGCCTGCTGTGGCCTCGGCCTTATCCTCTCCCTTCTCGTCCTTGTCCCACACCCATCCATCCAGCACACTATCCATCCAACCGGCACAGTAGCTCTCCAACATGGCGGTCGAACAGCTCAAGGCTGACATCCTTACCTGGCAAAGTGCCCTAAGCGCGCACGACGCTGGCGATTTCAGAACCTCTCTGCACCTCTTTGAGGTCTGTGCACCGTCCGTTATGCATATCTCAGGCCACAACTCACTTTCTGCCAGCCAATTGCGGACACGGCAAAGATCTTCGTCAATGTCGCGCTCATACATGACCGGCTCGGGGAGCGGGCCCTCGCAATCGAGAATATCAGCAGAGCCATAGAACAGGATAAGTATCTGGCAATTGGGTGTGTGGGCTCTTTACTTGTAAGTCTTCTTTCCGCTGACCATGTACCCGGCAGATACTTGCAGCGAGGTGTCTACTTCTTCCATGGAGGACAATACGCGGAAGCCTTGCAGGATTTCTCTGAAGCCCAGGCCATGATGCGGACCAATCTTGAAATGTGCGTACACTTGCCTTCCCTTTCTCAGTCTACTTCTCACTATGCATTCCAGCGACTACGACATGCTGGGTCTCCCGTACAAGCTCAAACTCCAGGAAATCCTTTACAACAAGTTGCTCGCGCTTCTGCGCCTGGAGAACAAGAAGGAGGGTCTCATCGTTCTGCAAACCATCATCGCCGGTTCCCCCCCTCCGGATCTCGCCGCCAAGGTCCTCCGGACAGAGCACAGCGTGGCGGACGCCGTGCCCGTTTCGTTGGTGCGTGGCGCTCGCCGCTCATTAACTCATTTTGATTTCATTCATTGCATTGCATAGCCAATAGGCACGCTCTTCCGCCCGACTGCGGGAAGATTGGAGCTGCTCAAGTCCGCAATAGCAGCACAGGCCATGCACGACGCACGAAGTGCGGCGGACACAAGCCCAAATTGCCAAAGTCACTCTGCACCGCCTCGTCCGACACCGATGCGTCCAGCACGTTTGCGCCGAGCGTCAGCAGCCGGAAGGGCAAGGACTACGGGAAGCACCGCTCTTCCATCAGCAGCGCCACGTTTAAGGCCTCTTCATCAATATCGGAGGATGACTCTGAGATCAGCGCCGGCCATGGTGCGTCCGTCCTCCTCCCTCTCTATTACTACTATATGGATTTGAAACCTAACTATCTAGCAACGCCGAAACGGACGGAGCTGAGTCGCGTGATCGGCGCCGACATGATGACGCCCATGAATGAGATCTCCAGCATTCCGTGCGCAGGGGTGCGCATCTCGCACGGCCATCTGTCCGGGCTCATGGCCTGGCGCTTCGTCCTCCGGCTCGACGGCTCTGGGTCAAAACGCTCAGTCGTCACCAATTTCATCCTCGACACCGGAAACAAGGATACCTACATCCCTCCGGAAGCGCTGACCGCTCTTGGCTATCGCGGCAAAATGAAGAGTGCGTCCTCCCTCCCGTATTACCACAGCGTCTCACTCGACTCGCCCCTTTTTTCTGTAGCTGGCGCAGAAGTCACGTTGCGGGTCCAAAGCGTGAGGACGAAATGCATCGTCGCGGGCCCGGATGACGCGGGACGCATCGGGCTGTCGTTCATGACCGCCGGGGCGTTGACGTATTACTTCGACGCGGGGCTGGTGGCGCCGGTACTTTATGGTGCGTCCTGCTTGTCTATAACTCCAATCTTCCTTCATTCCTTCCTTCGTATCGAAACACCTTCCTATCTTCCTTTCAACGCAATTAATTTCACGTGTGCTGACTGGATTATACGCTACGCTAGATGGGAGCGGTGAGCGGCCGTCGAACGTACCACGAACCATCCGTGCGGAGGGATCTGCCCCGACGCGGGCTGCTGGCGATCTTGCGGGCGTGGTTTGGGTTTGAGCGCGGTGGGTAGGTGCTGGTCGCGCGTTGTTTTGGGCTTTTTGAGGGACATTGTAGCGACATTGTAAGATCTACGGTTGGACTGGCGAGGTAGATGTGTATATCTATGTGCTGGATGGATGTATTGTACATGGACTACGCAACGCGATTCAATGCTTAATTTAATAATTAACCACGTTATGTTCATCGTTCGTCTTGTCGTCGCCATCGGCGCCACCTTCAGCTGACCACTACGGGAGCGCAGAGCTCATCTTTGTATGTCCACTCCCCCTTCTTGGCGTCCACACTGAGGGGGCCCCAGGGTCAATTCCGTGCATCGCTAGAATCTCTAAGCTCAATCCTAGGAGCAACCAAGTACTGTGTTTTTAAACCTGTCGAGATCTCTAGAGACACCGTCGAGGCCGTAGTGCGCGAGCGGATGGAAAGAATGCGTACCAAAAAAGTCGACCTGCTTCAGGCAAGTTTGCCTCTTTCATTCAACTGCTATCTGCACTCCTTGGCTGACGGACAATTCTAGTTTCATTGGCAGGACTACGCAAATCTGGACTACATCAGGGCCATCGAAATACTGTCAGACTTGAAGACAGAGGGCCTCATTGTCGCCATCGGCCTCTGTAACTTCGACGCTCTCCACACCGACAAGATCTGTGCTAGGTTCCCCGGCATAGTTGTCTCGAATCAGATTCCTGTGCGTATTACTCGTCGCAGCTACGCTGCCGCAATGCTGAAGCTAATATCGGCACTAATATTCCCACGCCTAGTTCTCGGTGGTGGATACACGAGCTCTGTATGCGATGGCCGACGTGTGCGCCAAGCACGGCTTGAAGTTGCTGACTTATGGAACACTCGTTTGCGGCCTTCTCCGGAGCCTCTGTTTATACAGCTGACGTACAAGTGGATCGGTGAGCTCGAGCAGGATCCATACTCTGGCTCACTCAATCCTTCGCAACGCAAGGCATGCACCCCTGTTTAATTTGCCCACCGTGCACTGACGGTTAAACGTCAATTTATCACATTGATCTTCTCTTCCGGCCTGAACAACTCAGTACCTTGACCTCATCCTGAAAGCGTGGGGCTCCTGGGCACTGTTTCAAGAACTCCTGGTCGTCCTGCGTGGCATTGGTCAACGTCACAGCGGCGCGAGTGTCTCTAATGTTGCCACTCGTTGGGTCCTGGATCATCCAGCGGTCGGCGCGGTGATCGTCGGTGAGTAGCTTTTGGTTCATCGTGCTCTCCTTGCTACTGTATTCCCTCTTTCCGCCCTGTTCCTTTTTGCCCTCTTCCTTCCACCCCATACCCTTTCTCCCACATATCTCTGTTTGACTGCTGCACGACTCCTCGCAACGAGCTAATCTATCATCAGGCGCGCGCCTCGGATGCACCGAGTATCCCGCGGACAACCTCAAAGTCTACAGCTTGGTATTAACCGCAACAGACCACACAGAGATTGAAGAGGTGTTAGCAAGGAGCGCGGGACGGCATCTCATCGAGACGATCGGAGATGTTGGGGCGGAATATCGTTGACCAAGTGTCACCACTATGTATAGGCTACCTCAGTGCTTCGTCCACTGTGTAACTTCGATTTTTCTCATGTGCCTCCCTTGCCTGCCACTTGCTACAAAATATTTTCCCCTTGACTTTAATCCCAATGGCGACCTCCATTATTTCGTATTCGCGCTGCGTTGGCGGAGGGATCCTTGACGACGACGAATTCAAGAACCGGCAAGCCATCCTTCTCACCGGCGAATTGTTTGAAAAGTTCCCAATCCCGCGTCGAGTTCGATTTGGTAAAACACCCACACGATGTTTGCACGTCAAAACACGGAGGGGAAGTAGACCCGCAAACTGTCATTTTTAATTCATTGCGGATTGAATACGGAGTTACATGTCCATCTGATCGTCAAATAATTGAGCTCGGGCTTTGCTGTCTCTGAATTTATCCTACAAGTAAGCATGGGAGGGACATGATCAGGTACCAGGGGCAGCTAAAGCCCGCAAAGACGAGAGGGCAATGACTTCCAGAACCACACCATCTCACACCCAATAGAATGTCAAAACACTCCTTGGTTGGAACGTTAGAACTAGAGAGAACTCCAATATATATATCTCTTCTTGCTGAGAAGAATAGCCATTTTAAGCACAGTTTTTCTCAAGTAAGTACTGTTCAAGGACTAGCTGTAGTCCGCCTGAGAAGTCCTTTACGAGAGTGATATATCCAAGTTGAACATCAGAAGATCGAAAGGCCGTCAGAACAGTTCGGTGATCTTTTGGTGATCTGCCTCTTGACGGGATTCAACACATCTATTTGCCGTATTGATGTCTTCATCCCCACTAGGACTAACTAAGATTTAGGAGAGCTTCGGAGCCTTCACTATGTATCTGTCAATCTTGTCAATCATCGTCCTGAATCCCACAAGCGCGAGCGCTTAAAATGACTTCTGACATCGGGAGAACCATCGCAGTACCTTCGGAGCCTGCATCCACGAGCGTGTAGAAGTGTTGGATCGACATTAGGGGAAGTCAAAGCGCTCGATTCGACGGCCGATTCTGTTGCCGATTCAGCACGCGATTCTGGTGCCAGAATCGGACCAAGAATCGTGATTCTCAAGAATCGGCGAGAATCGCAGTTCCTCCTCCGAAGGAGGAACAGCACAGAATCGGATTTGAGAATCGGAATTAACCCTAACCTTACATTTAGCTGTGGCATATCTTGTTTGTTCCACGATCTCTTTCTTTATGTTATGCAAAAAATCTTTATTCCCTGTCTCTCCATCCTCTTACATGGGTACCGTTGAAAATTCTGCTACAGCATCAAAAACAGCGCCGAAGGCCGTCTTCTTTCAGGACCAAATTCCCTTGAGACGTGCTGCATGGTGCTCGAGGAAGATTTTGAGAACATCACGAGCCCGACTCTGCCGCGAGGAAAGCCGGGGCATATAGCCGTTTGCATAATTCCGTGAACACACAATTTTTTTTAACGCCATCACGTGCATATGCCGAGATCACCGAAACTGCAAAGCTTGACTGGAGACCGTCGGAATTTTACAGGTAGCGTTTGAGGATATTTCCTACAGTGCTGCTGCCCAGTCTTGTCCCAGACCAACTCTTGTGGCCTGCATTTTTAAGCCTCGAGGTCTCAGATCAACACGTGACGGCGAAAACAAAAAAAATGTGTGTTCACGGAATTATGCAAACGGCTGTAACATGTAGCGTAGAGGAGAAAAAGACAGGGAGGCCACAAATGGAAATGTCGCGTAACGCAGGCAATAATTATTGAATTGAATAAAAAAAATTACACAACTTGTATACAACACTAAGTCTACGCAGAATCGAGGTCAGAATCGTGGTGAGAATCGGGGCGGTCAAAGTTGATTTCGATTCTTGCGTGATTCTCATTTCAGAATCGGCCGTAATCGGAAACAGAATCGGCCGTCGAATCGAGCGCTTTGACTTCACCTATTGCATTTACATCTCAAGCCCGCTTTAAGTCGACGTGTCGCTCAGACTGTCATATCTAGATCTATATCAGCGTTTCGAGCATGCGATCATCGTGTCTTTCTATTTCATTCCAAGTCCCAAAGGGGAGCGCACGGCGCTTGAGAGTAGCGACACTTGGGCTCGAATTGAGAATAAGCTCGGACCAACCCGTCTTCAAAGACTTCCATGGATTGAATGATGACACCGCGTTCGCAGAATAAACGCCGGGCTTGATTGACCACTACCTTGAAATTCTGGCGACGCCACAGCATAGATGTTAAGGACTGAAGATAAAACCGCGCGGCGGTCACCGCCGGATAAACGGATATCATAATACTCACTAGGGGTTACCATGCGCCTGAGGCATGAAGCCATTGAAACCACCTCCCCACGAGCTCCGAGAACGGATTCAGAACAGTGCTGCTGAGAAATTCAAGTTCAACGTATGCTCGGCGCTAATCCCCGACCTGTCGGAATATGCGTCGGGCGTTCAGTCATATCCGCTGCGCAACATCGAAGGCTACCTGTTCGTCGACCTCAGAGAACTCGGGGTACGACATGGCAATCACGACCGCAAACCCTTTTGTTTGACAGCTCCGAGTGTACTGTGGACCTGCCACACAATTAATCCGTCTGCCCCGGCAAAAACGAAAATCCCCGACTTCTCCTTGCGGATGTCGTATAGTCCCCGATTCTCCGAATCGCCTCGAAAAGGCTGAAACAGGCAGAAAACTCTGTCCAGTCAGCCGGCGGGAGTCACAAGGTAATTAAGCTATAACTTGCCCCATGATGCCTGTCTTCCCAGCTGAGAAACTTCCCCCTCGAGCCCCTTCCACACCCACTAAAAACAAGAAAGAATGATCTAAACCGACAACACAATGATCCAGTAAGGCATCGGCCATGTGTGCGTACCCTGCGGCGCGCGCCTTAGCACGCTCTGAAGACAATCCCCTAGAAACATGATGGCAGACGTAGTCTTGGTGAACGCCAGTCCAGAGGAGTGAGTGTGTCGCTCGTGCACCGTAGAATTGCACATCTCATGCCTTGCCTTGGAACAGCCTGCACGCAATCCTGCGCAACATGCTTTCATCAAAAACCCCGGGCTTATTGCCGCTTTCCTCGCATCGACACGCACGCGCCTGCACCACCGCAGCGGAGGCGGTGCCGTAGCCGAGCTCAAGCAGCCGTTGTTCTCCGAGGCGGGACCCGACGCACCAGCACCGCAGCTTCTCGCGAGCCTCGCCCGCGCACGAATGCTGTACGGGAGCGGGCTCGGTTTCGCGAGCCTTCAGCCCCTGGCGGCGGTGGTGCGGTCCACGATTGGGCACCGCTGGCTGCCCGAAGGCCAGATCGCGTATGCACTGGTCATGGCCGATGCGGACCTCGCGCAGGGATTGCAGGTAAGCCTCAGGCTGCGCTACCCGATAGTTCCAGCGAATTGATTTGATTCCCCTCCTTCCCGTAGAGCTGCAAAGAGGAGGGGCAGCAGTGGACTACGCAGCGGGGAGCGCCGCGCTGAAAGAGTTGGAGGCGGCCCTGGAGGCAAGTCGGCGAGATGTAGAGGAGTGGGGAGGGGAGTTTCCGTTCGAGCGCGCCATGTTCAGCGTGCTTGATTTCAAGCTGTAGCATCCACTCTTGCTTCAAAATTCATTCATCTGTGTAATATCATGTCTATCGATTTCGGCTCACTGAAAACGGGCTCTTTCTATTCGTCGGTCGAGACGAGAGCAAGGCGGGTACGAGTACACCGGGCTTCTGCGCAGTACGGGGGTCCAGAGCTGCTTTGGGAATAGCAGTCGTTCTTACATCCCTATGCGCATCGATTCCCCGGCAAATTGACCAAGTCCGCAGGCCAGAGAGCGAAAAGACGGAATGAAGCGCTGTATCCAAAGAAGGCATATGGCTTCAGAATGTATGTAAGTCATTGACGAATTGAGGGAGGCGGATGACCAGCGCAGAATGAGACGGCCTTCTGGTTGTTAGCCACGGGAGATAGCCGACTTCACGTCCTCGTTCGGCGTTTGGCCCGGCAGATGAACGAAATTCACCCAGTGCCGGCGCGGCATATCCAGGATAACCCAGGACAAGACTCCCGGAGCGATATCGCGGATCCTGCGTCGATAGGGTTCATGGACCGCGGTAAATGTGTAAGCCATCCGGAAGATATGCAGTTGGGGAAATACTCTTGGGTATTGTTGTAGTACGTAGGTGTGGCAAGTGTGTGGCCTAGAATCACGACACCCCGGAAATCTTGCGGAAATCGGTTCCATTAGTTATCCCGGCACTTGAAAGCGCCGGGGCCAACTTGGAGTCTATAAAGGATACCGAGGCAGAAGAATCGGAAGAGGCGCCGGTAGAATGGGAGGAAAACGAGACTGTGATCACCATCAAGCGGCGGCGGCGTCGGTGGTGGTAGTGTACTACTACTAAGTAGTAGAGAAGCAAGCGGCACATGTTTGCACTTGGTTTGTCATCGAGCCGAGTCGGCATTGGACGCGGAAAATCACACGGTTTAGTTACTACCGCCGGCGCGGCACATCCCTAGCGCATCCTTGCAAGTCGACCAAAACACAGCTATGAACACCTGTGAACAACTCTCTAGCTCAGGCAATTCAGAAGGTATTCAAGGCACTTCAAGTCCAACCCACCCTTGCTGCCGTTGCCCGGTTGATAACAGCTGGATGCTCAGATGCCCATTCGTCGTTGATACGGACATATTACACAACCCTGTTGGACTTGATCCCATCGCTACGAAATCCTCTATCGACACACCACAGCAAGTACGCTGGACCACACCAGCAGCAAGGGAGGAGGTCCACGTCGTTGCGCGTTTTGGGAATGGGAATTATTCGCAGCCCTGAAGTAGTAATTCAGTGTTAATAACCATTATTTACACGTTGATAACAGTTAGTAACAAAAGTGGTGCTAACAGGTATGAATAATGCCACGTCAACCGCTCACTGTTATTAACATTTGTTACGGCGCGTTTCGAGCGGTGCAGTAATGGGCCTAGGCATGGGGTGGGTGAGGGTTACAGAGATCCTCACGCTCGGAGAACAGGCGGAAACGATAGTGGGACCACGATGGCGTCGCGGCCACGACTACACGGGTTTAAAATGGCGCGGTCGCAGCCAAGGTGATTCGAAATGTCGAGCAAGCAGCACGCGTCGCGCAGTGCGGTGGCGCACGGCGCGCGCTTAAAGCGCCCATTGAAATATTACTATCATCTACAATTAGCACTGTATAATTCTCATCTGCTCTTCAAATGCGACACGAATTTCTTGGAGACTTGCATTGTCCGGAGAGTAACGAGCTTTCACAAACCAGCCGACGAATTTTCGTCAAAGTGACAAGTTTTCTACCAAATATATCAATGTGATCCACATGCTCAGTTTTAACCGACCTGACGAAATATAGATAGGGTCAAGTACTTTTGGACATTGAGAACTTGCAATTGTACACCAGCTCGGTTTCGGCAGGATTAAACTAGGCCCTTTTCGAGAACTTGAGCTAACCCTGCATGATTTTCCATTCACGGTCTGTGTACTTTCCAAAAATATATCCGGCCTAACAATCATCCCAATCCCCCTAAGCTGAAGCCATAAATTTCAGGCCAAATAATCTACCGCTCGGCCGTCGGGGCAGTGGCGCTCTCTCCATTCCTCTATGAATATCTCAATGACGGATATGACCCACCCCCACTCAGGGTCTCCAAGCGAGGGTCGGCCATTTCAAATGGCCATTTCAAATCTAGTCTCTTGTTCCCTCGATCCGTCCTCCGATTACAACCGCACACCAAGAGAGACCGCTTTGGGATTGTTGGCACATGCGCTCCTTTCTGTCCTCGCAAACAGGGGAAACTTTTCTCTCTCAAATACCCCTAATTCCGCTGAAAGGTTGAGGCGCTAACGAAAGCCCCTGTAATTCCGAAACATTCCAGCCGCACGTTTATAAGAACCACCGCTGTTCTGTATCGGCAGACTTCATTTTTGATGGGTGTATACGACGACCCATTCGGGTACGGGAATCTTACTGTTACTCTCATCTCTGTCTTCTGATGGTATTACTGTTATATTTCAGGTCAATCCTGATCGGCTCATGGCTGGCCTCCATCCTAGCCGGGCTCGTGCTCAATCAGGCATACCGATACTTTGCAATGTATCCCAAGGACCCCATAAGCCGCAAGGCCATCGTCGTGTGCAGTATGCTCTGTTGCGGCGCGGCGCTTATAGCGGACTATGCAAACGTTTACTTGGTGCGTATCTCTGTTCATCTAGCCCTTCCTCGTTGGTTGAGACATTTCGCAGCCTACAGTTACCTTTTGGGGTACGCGTCGTTTTGTATTAGATGAGAACCAGACTAATATGTACCACTGACAGGGAACACAGAGCGCGTTCAAAAACAGGTGTGCTTCCTCGGCGGTGCATACTTCTCGGTAGAACTCAACCTCATCAGTATTGGCCCGTTCCGATGTATGTGACCATGAACACCTGTGTGGGGGTCATCGTCAACAGCTTCCTCATCCATCGATTTTATACTCTGTGAGTTGACCCACTCTCTGTTCCTCGCCCTGGCCTGTCAGGATTATCTTACACCACCGTCAGTTCGAAAAACATCGTGATTTGCATGGTGCTATCCGCGTTCGTCATTCTTGGGGTAAGTTTGGCCTGGCTTCTTCGGACCAATACTCAATGATTGACTTGCATATATTATATCAGTTTGCAGGCTCCATTTTCGTCGCTGTCACGATTCAAATGTTCAGCGCATTTTCCGCTGTGAGCGCGTTCATTCCAGTGCACTTCTACCATTATACGTTCTGATCAATGCCCCCTCCCAGCGAGACAAAGCCGAGATATCAGCACTTATATGGCTAATCTCAACGGCGATGGCAGGTACGTCCTCATTTCTTCTCAACATTTCCAGCTTAATAAATACGCGCAGATATATCCATCGCATCCGCTCTGATCTGGAAGCTGCGGACGCTGAAGATCGGATTCAAAGGGACACAATCGTAATTCTTAGCCAATTTACCCTCACATATTTGCACTGAATCCATTCCTTTTCCTTCTATAGTCTGGTCAACCGACTTATCATTCAAACGGTCCAAACCGGCTCCACCACCAGCGTCGTCTCCATCGTCACCCTCGTTTCGTATATCATCAAAAACGATAGCAATGGTGTGTTCTTCTCTGTCTGCGCAGGTGGTTTGCGTATGTCTCAACAATATTATGCTCAGTGCCAACGGCTTGCTGCTATCTCATCGGCCCTTTATACCTCTTGACGCTGTTTTACAACCTCAATCTCCGGCAGCACGATCTGAACCTCAGTGGATCGGGGCGTTCTACCTCGGAAGGGAACGGTATCAACGGCGGGATGCGCATGGATGGGATCCGTGAGTCTCGCTTGCCGTACTATTGTCTTCGCTAAACGTAACACAGATGTTCACCGCGTAACGGTGGAAGCAGTAGATCCGACTCGGAGTGTCCCACAGGTGAGTACCCATCTCTATTATGGACTCTTGCAGCCACTAACCACCACCGTTTTATTTCTATTGAGCAGGCGGGGTACAATAATTCGAGTATGAAGGATCCCGTAACCGAATCGTATGACGGGAAGAAAGTACCCGAATTTTAGAGTGCCTCTTTTCCGTTGGATGCTAAGCGGAGGGAAGTTGACCGTGACCAAAGAGGGACTGGTGATGCAGGCCCACAATCTGCAGACTCGAGCGCAATTAATAGAGTAGATAATATTTTAGCCCCAGGGAAGACGCCTTCGACGTTCCAGAGAACCTGCGTCGGACGGGGAGGCGATGTAAATAGAGCTATGGTATTATCTCACGCACCATGAGCTCGAGTTTGGGTATCACTACCGCAGGTCTGCTCGCGAGCGGGCACAGATTTAGAAAATCTTTCTTTCGAGCTCGAGAGAAGCGATGGGACGGCAGGAGTTGTGCACGACACGTCTATGACAGTGGGTGGATACAACTAGATATTTGAAGCAAAAGATCAAGTATGTGGTCTCGCCGACGGAAATATCGAAGCTTGTGGGAGCTTGTGGGAGCGTCGTCCAACGCCACACTGACATTTAGCGGAATCTGAACACCACAAATGTTCCTCGGCAGGGACGAAGGCCGGTCATTTTGAGGTTCCGAGACGCCGCTTACGGTATACAACAACGCACACAAGCCACGATTCCGGCCAGAGAATTGAAATTGTAGGCTTGACTTGCAAGCATGAGGATTCTGAAAAAAAAAAACCACGAGGTGGTCGACCCATATGCACTCAGCCAAATCGATTGTATTGGCAGGCCCAAAGATGTTCCTGATATCTCATGTTCCAGCCACAATATAAGAGCGACCAATATTGGAGAAATCAGGTATAGTTTTGGACCAACTGAAACTGGTGCCCGCCCGATACTTAGCAAATCCAAGCGACTGATACTGCTGCTGATACTGCCGGATCACCCGGGCCAGGGCGAGCCGCTCCGGACCGGCGACTGATACGCTGTCTGATACGTTGCATACCAGCCACAGAATTACGAAGTCGGATACTCATTGTTTCAGCGAGGTAGATACTAACCCTGAAATTTCTAGTTTAAGCTGTGCTTATTCTGTTGCTGGAATTCAAGATATCAGGAACATTTCCAGTAACTCTGAAACAACAAAATTCCCGGAGTGATGGACCTTGATTTGCGTTCCAATTTTTGCGTTCGACCCGTAGTCAACTCGACGACTTCCGGGGTCAAATTGTGGTTGAGGACTGGCTTCCATCTTCCGTCCTTGATCCACCTCCGATCAGTAGTACATGTCCTGCTTCGTCCATCCATTTGCCATACTCCAATCCTCCCTCAACGAGTCAATCCCATCAACTCATTCCTCCGATTTGGCTCGGTTCGGCAATGCTGACGAAGCGTTTGGATAATGACGCAGTCCAGATTATGAATTTGAACGGAAGAACAATACCTATTGACAGGGGACATGCGCTCTGGTAGGTAGGTAGGTAGGTAGAATTACACGGCACGGTCCCACTCAGGAACGCCGGTCTGGATTGACAGAAGTACTTAGTTTCAACCACTTCGGCAATCAAGACCAAGCTTGATTGCATCTTTTCCTTTTCCGTCATGAAAAAAGTCGACAAGAACTACACGGCTGCACACAATTCTTAGATTCCCTTAAGATTGATGGCACTCGGATTTCTTGAGATGTATTCCTAGGAGATTGATAGGTATCTCTTGAAAAAATTATCCAGGTTCATGTTTTGTGAGATTTTCAACGCCGAATTCCAAGAATTTCTTGAGATGTCCGGCATAATTTTGAGCCGGTCGGCAAAAAGCCCACATCTGTCAAAATATAGTGATCTTATCAGTTAGCCGACTGACCGAGAGTCGATAGTAGAACAGGACTGATTTGAGTACGGTGTCGAGTGTACGGTGTCGGCAAACACTACGTAACCATCATTTCGAAGGAAATCTCAAGGACGACTCTCAGGATTCTTTTGAAAGTGCGAGCGTTAAGAATCTCTTGCTTCTCGCGGATGTCGAATCTCATGAAATTTTCCTGGCGGTTTCGATGTACCCATCAATCTGATGATTTTCTTAACTGAACGGTGCAGCCGTGTAAGTATTCGCTCTTTGATGCACTGGGGATGTTTTTGACGGCGGCTCCTCCGTACCAGAATCGTAATTTGACGGCTACTGTCCCCAAGGTTCTTCCAAGGATTATTCTGCCCGCTCGCCGTTTTCGCATGCCTCCTTCAGCGTTCGTCTTGTCGCCCCATCAGCGCCACCGTGGAACGACGCAACCTTCCGTTAGACACGTGCCCGAGCGGCCGAGTCCATCTTCCTTCCCATATGGACCACCGCTTGGTGGCGGCGGCTTCCCCCGCTGCCAGTCTGCCGATACCAGAAAAAGTCGCACCAGCGCTGCTCCACACATTTCCGGTGAGAAAAGCTCCACAGTCTTATCGGTGGTACAGGTCGTACACGTCCCTCCTCCCTTCCTCTGCCACTGGCTACTCAGATGGCTCTCCGTAGGACCTGGTCATTCCCGCTTGCACTAGCGATTCTCCTCTGCGCGCAGCTGACACGATGCTTCTCCATCCCTAACCCGTTCGGTTTCAGCGCGCGCGCACCTGCACCTGTGCTGCCGGACCTGTACGAAGCGTCGGTACCCGAGCTGCAAGCCGGGCTCGACGCGGGCCACTTCACCAGCGTTGACCTCATCAAGGCGGGTCCCAAGTTGCGTTCTAGGGCAGCATCCTGACTCGTTCGTTGCAGGCATATTTTGCGCGCATCGAAGAAGTCAATATCAAGGGCCCCGGGCTGCGGGCGGTGCTCGAGCTGAACCCCTCTGCGCTCAAAGAGGCTGCCCTGCTCGACACCGAGCGCAAGCGAACTGGGAAGCGCAGCGAGCTGCATGGGATCCCTGTCCTACTCAAGGTGAGCGCGGCTAGTTTGACGGCCAGCGACTTGACAACTGATAATTGCGATAACTACCACCCAGGACAACATCGCGACGATTGCAGCCGAAGGTAAGCATTTCCCAGACCAATGTGTAAGTGGAAGAAGGCTCTGAATAGATTCACCTAATAAGGAATGAATACCACCGCGGGGTCCTTTGCTCTACTGGGCTCAGTCGTGCCCGAGGACGCGGGAGTCGTGAAGCGGCTTCGCAAAGCGGGTGCCATCATCTTGGGTATGCTTTCGTTCCATGTCGTGTATCGGCTCTCATTTCTCCGTAGGCAAGGCAAATCTTTCGGAATTCGCCCACTTTCGAGGGAACATCGCGTCGGCATGGTCGGGGAGAGGTGGTCAAGGTCAGACTGTCATGTCGCAATTGCTATCAATGTCATTTCTTGGCTGATACCAATTCTTATCTCCAGGAAGCAACGCCTACTTCCCACACGCAGACCCATGCGGCTCCTCATCCGGGTCTGGTGTCGCTGCCTCCATCGGACTCGCTGCAGTGACTCTCGGCTCAGAAACAGACGGCAGCATCACTTGCCCTTCCAGCAATAACAATGTTGCAGGTATTAAATTTGCTCTTAAAGCGATAACCTGCGACCTTCAATCTTTTCTTCGCAGGTATCAAACCAACTGTCGGTTTGACCTCGCGTGCCGGAGGTAAGACTCAATTGATGCTTGGCATCGAGCCCCTGATCTCGATTCGATGCAGTCGTCCCCATCTCCGCGCATCAGGATACAGTTGGTCCGATAACGCGCTCGCTGACCGACGCTGCGATCGTTCTCACCGTCATCGCGGGCAAGGATCCCAACGACAACTTCACCCTCGCGCAACCGTCGGTCGTTCCCGACTTTACCAAGGCGCTGAACAAGAACGCGTTGAAGGGGAAGCGCATCGGGGTTCCTCGGCGTGTGTTCTTGAACGACAGCATCACGGGCAACGATCCCTCGATTGGTGTGGCATTCGAGGAGGCGCTACGAACGATTAAAGGTCTCGGAGCTACAGTTGTCGACCCGGCTGACCTCCCGTCCGCTGACGAATTTGTGACGTCCAACAACGAGACGATTGTGCTCGACGTAGATTTCAAGGTGCATTTCCATGTTCTGCTCTTTCCTGAGAATTTGTACTTATTCTTTCTGCAGGTCCAGTTGAACCAATATTTGAAGGCTTTGGTGAAAAATCCATCAGGCGTCAGGAGCCTCGCGGATCTGATTAAATTCGATGACGCCAATCCAACGCTGGAAGAACCGGCGGGTTTCGAGGACCAGTCTGAGTGCGTGCTGTTCGGCATAACTATAAACGACATCTCAGTCGGTGTGCTACCTATAGGCTTATCCGGTCAGAAGCGACCAATGGCTTCGACGCAGAATATTTTGCTGCCCTTGCGGCAGACCATGACCTCGGGAGTACGCGCGGCATTGATTTCGTTCTCAAAAAGTTCAACCTTGATGCAATTGTCTTACCGGCCCCTGGGTTCACGACCAGTCCAGCGGGTATGCACTTCTTTCTAGATTCACTCCATTTGTTTATTCACTCGACCAACAGCGGTTGTGGGATACCCTATCGTCACCGGTGAGAGCGGTCCACTCGTTATCCACCAAGCTGCTCACGCTGTCCAAAGTCCCTCTGGGATTTTTCCCAGACAACGTTACGTGAGTACCTAACTTCTCCACAGTTCGTTCCTTAATGTTGCGGCAGCATCGGGTCGGCAGGTCCTGAAACCGTTTACCCGGCCCCAGGCGTGCCCTTCGGGCTGTCGTTCCTCGGCACTGCATTCTCAGACTTCGAGCTGATCGGGTTTGGGTATGCCTATGAGCAAAAGACGCAGACGCGCCTGTCACGGAAGGCGTTCTCTGCGGCGATCCCCAAGACGCAGCTGAAGGACGTCATTGGGAAGTGAGAGGTTTTGTGGTATCGTGTAGCCTTCTTCCGTCCATCTCTTTATTCATGAATGTTAATCGATCAAACGGTACTCAGCAAGGGGACGAATTCTCCGGGGACAGTTTGGAAACGAGGTAGATCGCCCATGGAAATACCATTGTTCAACCTCGTTCAGTTGTTACGTGATAAGCTGCGCGCAGCGCCGCTGGATATATACCTCCACACTACGTACATGAGCCCCTGCAGGGCGCCTACGCGACGCGATCATCCGAGATCCTTCGGACTCAGAAGTCTGGAAGCAAGTCAAACACGTTAGCGGAACATATCCGGAACGCCACAGAAGGATACTTAAAACCACACTTCCTGCGCTCATCGATATCTGAAAGTTCTCCCAAAATGCCAGAGACTCTTAGTGTGGCAGTTTGTATCTCGCATGGCGTCACTCTCTCCGATTTCGTTACGCCAATGGAAATTCTCTCTGAGCTCGATCCCGGCGAGGAAGGCTCCTGGTCCAGCGCTATGATGGGCGATGTTCCTTACCGAGTCAAAATCGACTACCTCGCTCCCACTATGGATCCTGTACTGGCTTCCAAGGGCCGCAATCCGCCAACCGTCAACCCAACACTCACGTACGCCGACGCTATGGCAAACGGGAAACAATTCGACATTCTCTGGGTGCCCGCAGGTATTTACTCCGCTTATGTTATCTGCCAGCTCCTCAGTGTGCTAACAAAAACGGACAGGGCCCGGCCCAGATTACGAAACGGGGGAGAGTCATATCCCAGAAGAAGAAATTACCTTCATTGCACAGCAGGCCCCCAAGGCTAAGTACGTGATGTCCGTTTGTCTGGGCGCCTTCCAGCTTGCGCTCGCCGGTGTCCTAAACGGAAAACGCGCCACGACGAACAAGCTGTTTTACCGCACCATCGTCGTGTGTACTAAATTCAACACCCGAAATCCCAAGGCTGATTCCGTCTCTGTTTTGAGGCTGCGACGTCAAAAGATATCGAGTGGGTCCCTGAGGCGCGATGGGTCGTAGCCGAGGGCGGAAAAGTGTGGACAAGCTCGGGCGTCACTGCAGGTGAGACTCCCAAATATTTGAATAATCAAGTGTCGGGTGACTGAAGTTGATTGAAGGTTCTGATATGGCCCTTGCCTTTGTGGAGCATCTCGCTGGCGCGAAGGTTGCGCGTCACATACGTGGCGGGTTTGAAATTCCTGAGAGGACGGAGAAGGACGATCCGTTTGCCGCCTTCCACGGGCTTGTTTAAAAGGTTACTTCACTCTGCAAGTCACAAGTTCAGTAACAGGCCGAGGGAAGTCGTTCGAAGGTTTACGTATTGGACTGGGTGTTCAACCAGAGCCTCTGCTGCAGTGTCTATGCCTTTTCAATTGTTATATCGCTCCAAATGTAATGTCGAAGATTTCAGAAACAATTATAATGAGGTTGCCGATGTTCTCTGTAACATGTTCACAGGTTCAGAAATCTACTACCTCTCGGTCCGGAATGATACAATAATGTTTGTCTTGCATGGAAGATTCAACTTCGTTTTCATTACAGAGCCCCAACAATGGTACTAGTAGTAGTTCAGCAATATTCTACAAGATTTTTTCCCACCTCTCCCAAACAAAAAATCTCCAGTTTAATGGGCAACTCGGCAGCTGATGTATCCTGGCCCTCGTTCAACGCCTCCTCCACGGCTGCGCACATACGATGATTTCGTTCTTGTTCCCTCGGCCTATCTTCAAGGTGGAAGGCGTTGTGTTCGCGAGAGCGTCCCGCTGAGTCTGCGCCGTGCGGTCGTATCGAAAGGAGACTAGCAGTATTCTGGATTGGGCACAGCATATAGCCCATCTGGCTCTATGCCAATCATATCAACCACAATGTCCTCCTCGGTGCGCTCGCTCTCTCGACGATTGCCGATTATGCGTTCCCTGATCTGCATGATCAGCAGCACCAGATCTATTCCCAATACCTGGAAATCGGTGCTGGTCAACGCCTCTTCCCGCGTGCACACCTTGATATATGCATCTTTCGCGTTGTAGCGACAATCCTCGCAGAGCTTGATTTTTTCAATGGGATCAAGGTTTTCATACCCCAGAATATGACCCCGCGCGATTCATTGTATGCGGTACATCTGCCACATATCGGCCAGCTTGAGGACGTCGCGCCAAACGGCAATATTTGCGGAGTGAGAATTGATGGACCTTGAGTTAGATTGTCAGCAAGAAGGCATATGATGGGAGACGAGCTCCTTACGGGTTGTAATACACCCAGAGGAGATGCTCCAACTCTGATTTGGTGACATCGGAGAGAGTCCATTCAGGTTCTCTTCCCGCCCCCTGTTCTTTCGGCTTCGAAAACATTTCGCGCAACACAGGAGAGTCACGGGACAGGAAGAAGCGGTGGATTTTGTATTTCGTTCCTTCGACCTGGGTCTTCTCAGTGGCGGACGAGATCGAAATCTAGATCACCCACAATCAAGTTCACATTGGCGGAATCAAACGAATCCAGCGAGCAGCTCGTGTCTGGGTACGAACTCATGTCGCAGGGAGACAAGTGTCAGGTCCGAGTATTTGAATAGGGAATACGGACCCCGCAAGAATCGTCAAGAAGCCAAGTAGTCTCACAAACTGAGTGGGTGAAGTGTTGGATTCGAGAAAACTACTGAACTACCTACACACAGTCTAATTAAATATTATTCTAATGTCCTTGTTCTAAGCTACCTTGTTCCACATATGTAACCTCCCTTGTATCCGAAACTGTATCTGCCCTTGTGTCCATAAACCGAACAACGGCCGCAGTTGAACAACATCGTCAAGTTCAACTGCCGAGTGCCGCTGATCGGGAATCACCGAGATCTCCGCATCAGCGACGCCGATAGGGCCGTATCCGTTCATAAACGATCTTCTCCACACTCCGCTTATCAAAGAGAAGATTACGTGTTTGGTCTGACTAGGGAGACTAGTATCCGTTACAACAACTTGGGGCTGAGCGTCTAAAAGAACCAATTTAGGGCACGAGGATGAGGGCGCGCAGGCCTTGAATAGCCCGCATGAGAAGATGTTGGAAGTAAGAGTCAACGATCCGTGCCAACCTAAGACATGAGTGGACAAGTTCGCGGTTTCTGGTTCGCGGTACTACTGTGCACGGCTTGAATCATGTCTGGGAGCCCAGGCGGAATTCAGTTCAAAAATAGAGCTCATCGCAATCGCTGCGCACCCAAGCAACTAAGCATGTGCGTCTGAAGAAGTGGACGAGAACACGCGGATTTTTGTGCCATAACTTGAAGATACCAGGGCGCCGGTTCTAAATAACCCTCTCGACGCTCTTAGATGAGGTTTTGAAGGCCGAAGGGCACCCATAGTCTTCCCAGAGCCTCACTCCTGCACTGGCGTCTTGGCAGGGATTGGAAATTTGCAATGCGGCACTACCGGTCGGGAGCAAGTCGGAGGAATAGACAGAAACAGCTGAAAAGCTGCCACTGAGACTGCAGGACGCTACAATGGCCAATGGTAAGAAGAGAGTCCGCCTTTGACCAGGAATCAAAAGACTTGGTAATAAAGTTGTGTTCAAGCTTGATTTCCGCTTTTCGCTCCCATGCATACTAGGAGTCATCTTAGTCGCTGAACCTTTTTTTGTTTGCTAAATTTCAAATCCTCAACATTGAATAAACGAACTCGAAAGGTTCGGGTTGAGGGTTGTCGAAAAGAGGAATCAATATCCCTTCGTTTTCCACGCTCGCTTAGAAAAAACCCACCCGCTGTCACCAAGCCCTCACTCCATGTGTTGATTCCGCAAATCATAGAAAGTGCCAGGATATAAATCTAAAATGATCCAAAGAGACATGTTAGATGGCTATCCGGATCTGTGTCAATGGAGTGTTCAGCGAATCCTTCAAAAGGTGAGAGAGCAATATCGATGTTTATTCCTATTCTCTTCCGCCTTCCTTGTGACCGGTACCTCCGCGAGGTTTAATCGTTGCACTTCTTGACGATACCGTTTATTCACCCACTTGCCATTATGTTTTGGCGATTTAGCTTCGTTTTTACCATCTTCTTCCTCGCTCTGCCCTTCGTGGTCACTGCTCAAAATCTCACGAAGTGCACCACCCCTATCCGAGACGACTGCACCTTCTACACCGATTGCCTGGAGGCAAAATACCAATGCGGCGCTGACGGCTACCCCATCGGCTACGGCTTCCACTTCTGCACCAAGTTCGCAGAGTCGAAGTCGATCCTGTCCACGGCGGGGAAAGCGTGGATCTCAGACACCATGCTGTGCTTACAGAAAGCGCTCGTTCCAGAGGCTACAGGCGCTGCGGGGGCCGTCACCACGTGCGCGGACCTGAAGACGAAGGCGTTTGCGACGCATGCGGACTGCTATGTCGACAGCGGGCTCTGCAGCCTGCCTATTAGCGACTGGGAGAAGGTCGCGGTGGACATTGTTGGGCCTGGGACGCTGGTGGAAAGTTTTGACGCGCTCAAGGCTACTGCGAGCGTCGGGGTGCAATGCACAAAATTCTTTGCTGAGCTGGTCGCTAGTGCTGTCTTCCCATTCCGGATGAGGCGTGTGAGGCGCGGTCTGTTTTGAGATGTGAGTGTACCCTCAACATTATTGTGCTCGTCCTGGACTGAGTGTTCGCAGATTTATCAATGGGATGATTAGTCGCAGCTGCCTTTGCAGTTGTATATATTCCGCCGTACCAATAACAATTGATATGATCATGGCTGGCGATCGATATTTCGACTGCCATATATTGGATTGGATTCCAGCAATTCGCAGTTTCTAGTAGTGCGGGCCTAGCACACGATTCAAGCATTACCCGCAGTCCTGAATGAATTATCACATCAGTTTATTCCCAGTTACATAGACATCACTACAGTTGTGGTTGAATAGAAAAAAAGAAGTCGGGAGACTTATGTCGGATGCGGGGAATCGAACCCCGTCTTGCGGCGTGGATCATGACCATTCTTTTATTGGTAGCCGCCGTGCGTTACACCACCCGATTCTGATATGCACATGGTGTGTGGGCCGTGGTGAATGTGAGCGGATTTCACATCTCTCATCTTGTACGAATGTGTTTGCGACTTCTAGGCTGGATTCTTTCTTCGGACTATTCAGCCACATATATGCTTCAACGGCTCATCTATATCCCCGCCTGAGATTCATTGTCACAACCATGTACGAGAGTTCAAGTGGTCGAATCAGCAAAGAAAACGACAATTTATCCAGTCAAGTACTAAAAGGCACAACCCCTCGACGCAAATGTCGGACGCGAGGAGTTGAACCCGGTCCTGCAACTGAAGTCGGATTTTCGTGCGGTAAAATTAGCTGCCGTGCACTTTCCACCACACTCGATTCTTGTATTGTATGTGAGCCGCGATGAGCGTCAGACTATGCTATCTAATGTTGCGGCAAGTTACCCGGTAACACATTTGTGGGATTCTTTTCTTCGAACCATCAATTGATGCGCTCCCATATTGTGTTGAACCGACAAAAGAACGAGAATCATTTTCTGTCGGTAAAAAGTAAAAGAACCACACAACATTGTATTGTCAAATTCGGGTGCAGGGAATCGAACCCCGTCCTGCAGCTTAAACGACCTATGCTTCCGTAACGATCAATATTAGCTGCCGTGCGCTTTACACCACACCCGATTCTTGTGCTGTGGTGGGTGTGAGTCGATTTCCCGCTATCATCCTGAATCGATATCTTAATACTCATGTTGTGGTAATTAAACAGGATTCCTTTCTTCGAACCGTCAGTTGATTCGTGCAGCCTCATAGCCAACCCTCCGATCGATGTTGCAGTGCATTGAATCGACAAAAGAACGAGAATTATTTCTGTCGGTAAAAAGCGGAAGGAGGTATCCGATTCGGGTGCGGGGGATCGAACCCCGTCCTGCAATATAAATGAAATATTATTATATGACCAACATTAGCTGCCGTGCGCCGTACACCACACCCGATTTATGCATTGTGTGTGAGCCGTGGTGGGTGTGGTCGATGGTATACGACACTTATGATATTTACTTTACTTCGTCTGTGTCCATGATGGGTACATATTGTCTGTCGTCCCCGGGGCTCAGCGGCGTAGGAACCCGAACATTTCTGAGATCGCTACACAAATATTAAACCAACTAGTTATATATGGTGAACTGAACTCCAGGCGATTTCGGAAAAAAAAAAAAAGAAAAAAGCTGTCAGCAGACTCAGTCATTTCGGGGTAGGGAGTCGAACCCAGTTCGCGTTGGCAGCCTGCGGGACGAGTCGCTGCCGCCGCGGTGCGCCACACCCGATTCCTGATAAGTACTTAGCTGAGGAGTGGAGTATCACAATTAATCGCAAGTGGGGACAAATGTCGAGGGGAAACCGACCCTCGCAGGTGAGTATGTATTTTTGTATTTACATCAATTCCACGCTCAGCAGGGGGCCCATCCAAACTCGGGGGCGGAAAATTCGACGTCCGGTTGTTCAGAACAGTTCCCGTTCTCGTTCTTGCGATGCCCCGCGGCTACATAGCCCTCTCGAAAAAAAATTGCTTTCGATCCAATCATACTTGTAACTTATTTTCATGGTGGCACGCACGATCACATTAATCGATGCGCCATCGACAATCGACAATCGACAATCGACAATCGACAGCGTATATACCGCCGCTGGCCATGGGATGTGTTTTTCTTCGCGCATCGATATCGATAGTTATCGTGTTTAGCGGGTGATTAAACTGAAGGGAGGAGGAGGGTCAGGAGGGTGTGTGCGTGTTTTCGATGGGGCGGCGTTGTTTTTAGGCTGAATGAACTCTGAAGCTCTATATTCGAGACGGGCGGACCTACATACGTAGCCACGGGGAAACCGTATGAGCCTTGATAGTGAATGAAGTGTGGGTCCACCCGCGCCGGCCGTACCTTGGTCTATAAGCTATACAAGTCATACTCAAGAATCGAGATTTGAGATTTGAGATCCACGGGGGAGCTGTGGAAACGTGTCGAATCGAATCGAATCGAATCGTGGTGGATCTAGGAAAGCTTGGCTGCGGATTATCGCAAGGCGGAAGCAACCTCGTATATATAGTCTAGTTTAGTCTGCCAGAAGAGACGAGACGTGGCAGGAGGCACGGCGCGCGGAGATCGCTCCCCGGGTTGCAATTGATGGACGATGGACGATGGATTGATCGAGGTTGGAATGTGGGGCAGACAGGGTCCATTTTCCGTGTTATAAAAAGGAAGACAAGCGCAGGCCAGGGCCGGGACGGGGACGGGGATAGTCCGGTGTATATGGGAATGGGGAGATCGACGGGTGCATCCGAAGAAGCTATTTGAGGGTCGGTGTAGGTCCGCGAGCCAGCCACAACCCCGGGTGAATTCGAAAATAGAAATAAGACCCGGAGCAGTGCCTGCGGGGAAATGTCGCGTCGGGCGGTGCTGGGATGGTCCGAGTCCTGGAATGTAGAGTTAGACCCCGAGCCGCGCGCGATGGCTACCAGGCGGGTTGGATGCGGCTCGAGTAGAATTAAAACCCAAACTGTGGGCGGAAGATCCAGGGCGAGAAGGGAAGTCGCGTCGCTGGCCTGTCCTCGCGGGAGAAGCGCGTCTTAACCCCGTGGTGGCTGCACCCTCAGGCTGCTGCGCAGTGGGTATTTGAGGAAAGCTGCCGGAAAAGGGGCACAAGGGCCGGAGGACCGTTCCAGTTAATTAATTGAGCACGCTGCGTCATGCGGATCCGGATTTCGAGTGTTCGACGTCGAAGTCGCTGGATGGGTATGGGGCGCCCGACAATCAGGGTGCAAGGCGGGTCCTGTGGCGAAAAACGCGCACCGGGGATCGGCGCGATAGGTATCAGCTGCAGCCTGCGTCCAGGTCGAGTGGGCGTTGTGGACGTTGTGGACGGTGGCGGCCGTATTTTGAAATTGACTACTTATGGGCCCGCAGTTGCCATCCACCCACGCATGGTTGGGGTGAAACCGAAATCGGAAGTAGCATCCGGGGATATGCGAGCCGATAGCCGGTGTTTGTTTGGGGTCCGTGCGCTGGCTTAAGGCGTTGTGTGTGGTGTCAACTGTGGTCAACAGAACCCTCACCCCCAACCACCATGATCCCCCGTATACACCGTCTATAGCGATGTACTTGGTGCAATAACCACACGCCGTCCGTCGCTGGCGGGGCTTGCTTCGCTCAGCTTGCTCGCCGTCTACAGCATCCACCACAAAAATGGTATTTTTCTCTTTCTTTTATGACGAGGGGCTGACAGTGCGCAGGTTCTAATCAGTAGCAAGAAGTACGCCTGGTGAGTGTCTTTCCGGTGCTGAGCGCAAAGGCTGAGGGGTATTTCACCAGTGAAACATGCATAAAGGGTCATCGGTCGTCCGCCTGCAGGCACACCGACCGGCCGCTTTTCGAGATTAAAAAGAAGGGCCGGCCAGTGACGCAGTGCGAACACTGCAGAGAGTTACGAAAAACAAAACAAGTCCATGTCAAGTGTATATGTGAAGCGAAGGAACCATCCCCCTCCATCGCCCCAAAGAAGAAAGGTATGTTTTGGAGATATTCACTGGCGGTGCTAATACTTTTGTTGCAGGTACGTCGACGCTCCCGGCGCACGCTGCGTTCCCGCACGGCGTGCCCGACGCAGGGTCGGCGACCACGTCAGACTCGGACCACGGGGGTATGCCTGCTGCTTGCTGCCCCTGACCTTCCCAGCGTCCGATTGCTGAACATTCTATAGGGTCGACTCAATCGGCCTCAGCGTCGGGCTGCAGCTGTCTAGTCACCGGCGGCGCGTGCCACTGCTGCACCCCGCGCACCCGCCCCGGTGCCCGCCGCCGCTCCGAACCCCCGCTCCCGACGGGCCTCAGCGCCCTTAGCGCCCCCACATCCAACAGTCCGACCCTCCCATCCCCATCGAACATCATCCAGAATGCACAATGCTGCAGCACCAACACCTCCCCCGCCCTCCCGCCCACGCCACATCCCACCCCGAACCCGTCCCCGAACCCCGCCATGCCCGCCCGCGCGCAGAGCCACCACATCCTCGCGCGCCTCGCCGAGCTGCGCCCCGTGCTCCCGCGCCTGTCCGCGCGCGACGCCGCGCTCATGCAGGGCGCCGCGGGGCAGCACGACCTCTTCCACCACTCGCCCGGGCACCACCACCCCGCTCACGGCCACGGCCACGGCGAGAACGCACTTCTCGCCGTACGGCCGCGCGTACGAGCACGCCTTGGCGATGCACCCCGACGGCGACGCCAGCACCGGCAGTGCGGGCTTCTATCGGCAGGTACCATTCCATTTCATCGATTGCGAGATTACGACGGTGGGCTAATGGATGACGTGGATAGGACGGCCGGAGCGTCGAGTCGCTGCTGAGCATCAGCTCGCTCGCAAGCGTTACGAGCCACCGCAGCGCGGGCGGCGGCGGCGGGCATCACAGCCAGAAGAGCGTGAGCCAGAAGAGCCACAGCCAGAAAAACCCCTCGTTCGACGGCGGCACCACCACCTCCGCCTCCGCCTCCGCCTCCACCTCCACCACCTCCACCTCGTCGTTCTTCCCGCCCCCCAACCCCAAGCCGGGCGAGACGGGCATGGACTGGCGCCTCCCGCCGAGCCTCTCGCGCTCCGCAGGGGACGCATACCCGGGCGCGTCCGAATCCCGCGCCATCGTACGACGCCGCGGGCGCGAGCGCCCGGCCGCGGTCGGAAAGCGGCGTTGGGGACCGGGATCGCGATCTTTGGGGGTCTTCTTTCGGGGGTAACGCGGGCACCGCCGCCGCCGAGAACAACAATGCCGTCTTCGCGCCGCGGCCCCGCTCTGAGGCCGCGGCGGGCTCCAGCGCGCAGAATAGCAATAACGCGGGCGCGGCGTATGTGCGCGGCGGGGGCGTGCGCGCGTGCGGGTGCGGCGCGGGGTGTGCGTGCCCGGGGTGTGCGCTGCACGGCGTCGCGTCGTCCGGCGGGAGCGGGAACGGCAGCGGGATGCGCAGCCCCGCGGGCGGAGGGAGGCACTGCGCGGACCCGGCGCAGTGCGGCGGCGCGTGCCTCGACTGCACGATGCTCGGGCTGCCGGACTACGGCGCCGTGGTGGGCTTCGGCGCGGGCGGCTCCGACAAGGACGGCGGCGGCAAGGCGGGGGCGGGGTACCCGTTCGGCGTCGACGGCGACGGCGGGGGGGAAGCAGCTCGCGCTGGACGGGTACCCGGGCGACGCCGCGCTCGCGTACCGGAAGGCGTACAGCGCGGACCTCGGCGAGCTGGACGGGTACCCCCGCGACCTGGAGCTGGAGGGGTACGACCTCGAGCTGGACCTCGCGCAGGAGGGCGGGGGCGGGTACGCCCTCGACCTCGGCCGCGACATGGACGCGCTGGAGCTGCAGCGCCAGAGCGCGGCGATCGACGAGTGGATCCGCGAGGTCGGCGCGCTGCCGCTCCCGCCGCCGCCGCCGACGCCGTCCGCCGGGCAGCAGCCGTTCGAGTTCGAGCACGGGTTCGACGGGGGCGCGGGCGCGGGCGCGCGCGGCGGGGGGGTGAAGCTCGAGTTTGATGTTGATGCGATGGGGATGGACTTTGATGTGGGGCCGCCGTGGGTGTTCGACGTGGGCGTGGGTGTGGGCGGCGCGGAGCCCGACGCGCCGGACGGTGCCGGGGACGTGCCCATGCGCATGCAGGGGCTCACCGGCGCCGACGCGCCCGTGCCGCACGCGGCTGAGCACGCGGCGTTCCTCACCGTCCCGGGGCCCGTCGCGGGCGCGCACGGGCGCAGCCGCAGCTCGAGCTCGGCGTCGTCGGAGGTGTCGATGCCGGGCGGCGGCGCGGGCGCGGGCGCGCACATGGGCGCGGCCGGCGCGGGGCTCGGGCACGGGCTCGGGCTCGGGGCGCGCGGCGGGGGCGCGGGCGCAGGGCTGGGCGGCGCGATGGTGCTGCCCGCTGCGACCGCGCCGCCCGTGCCTGCGCTGCAGTTCTCCCCCCCGCTGCCGGCGGCGTACATGGACGAGCAGATGCTGTTCTTCTGAGCGTGCCGTGCCCCCTCCCCTCCGTCTCCTTCGCTTCGCCGACGTATACAAGGACTGCTCACGCCCGTTACGCCCTCCATGCACATAATCGACACATTACACTGCAGCAAACCACCATCATCATCTTGCCGACATATCTTTCTTTCTGCATTCTCATTCCCTGCACTGTTCCAGCTACGATACCACCCGACCCATGTCTATAGTTTTCTTTCTCTGCTCTTTGCATACTCACTTTTCCTGCATACCTCATCTGTCTGTCTGTCTGTCTGCCTGTCTTGTTCTTCTCGCGTTCCGATGTACTTACTATTAGTCCGTGTTAGTTTCGTTATAGGTAGTTAGTTGTCGTCCCGGTCTGCGTCTTGATTCAATAGTTCTTTCCTCTTCTGAGGTGTAATACGTAGTAGGCGTGTATGTGCATTGGCAATGGATAGACTTGTAGAATTGGAGATGGATTGTTTTGTTATGAAGAAAGCTGGTCCTAAAGTGCCCGAAAACCGAAAACCGAAAGCAGACCTACAGGGAAGCTGGGATGGCGTGTCTGAAAGCGGGTCTGGACTTGCATAGATTACACGGGCATTATTTTAAATTATGTACCCTCGTTTTCTCGGTTCATTTCGGATGCCAGTGGCTCGCTCGCTCGCTCGAAACCCACTTTAGTACGGCACACGCTGCGTCAGAGTAATCTCCCTGTCGATTGGATTCAAGGTCGCGACGACATTGCGCAGGAAGGAGTCTCCTCTACAAAGTCGTTTTGAACATCAGCCAAAAACGTAGAGCGAACGAGAGATATTATAGAAAAAACGCACAGCAGGTGGAAGTCCGAGGCAATAAGCGGCCCGCCCTGCGCCTGCGTCCCGAGAACGCAGGTCACACCCCCCTCAGGTGTGTCGTTGCCAAACGGCACAAGCTGGTCCCGCGGATCCATGCTGAACGCCTGGCCGCCGATCGTGACGCTGAATGGAGGGACCGTCGCGTTGCACTGCGCGGCATAGAGGGTCGCGCCGGAAACCGTGACGAGCTCTGCGGGCGGGGCGAACGCGGGCCGCGTACCCCGCGGCGACGGGCGCGGGGACGAGGTTCACCGCGGTGCCGGTGTCGAGGACGGTGGTGCCGTTTCCGAGGGAGGCGTTGCGCGCCTCGGGGATGTTTTCGCTGCCGGGGAAGTTGTACGAGTCGATGGGGAGGGTATACCAGAAGAACTGCCGTTTGGATTCGGCGATGGTGGGGGGGTAGGCTAGAACAGGGACGGTGACCGATGTGTTTGTGGATCACTGGAACGGGGGCGATGCCGCCGAAGGCGAGCAATCCGAGATTGGGGGTATAAAGGTCGGTTTCTGCCTGCTCAGTGGTGGGGCGATCCAATGCGATGGAAAAGTCTGCGCGTGTGGTAACAAATGCAAGGTCTGGGGGAATGTAGAGACGTACAAGGATGTTCAACTTTCTTCTGCTTGACCGCGGTAAAGAAGAAGGGGATCATACAGAATACGGTTTTTCGTAGACGCCGTAGTTGGGTCGGAGGTGTTGAAAAGACTGGTCACGTTTGGGAAGGCAAGACCCTGCGACCGCGAAATGAGACAAGAATTGTTTCGTTACTCGGTCGACCGACGCACGAGAACACCCGATAGAACGCCGTCTCCCGTCCACGCTGCGACATCTGGTATCGGTACCACCTGTCGCGACACCTCCAATCCACCGATGGACACGGTCTCCAAGGCGATTGGTCCCGCAACGTACTCAGATGTTCCATACGTTTGATTAAAGCTAACATTTTGATACAACTCGAAAGTTTTGGATGAATTCGGATTGAAGCCAGTCGAACCGAAATTGCACGTCGTCTGCGGTACCGGACTGCCGGTAAGGTTGAAGCAGGAAAACCCTGCCTGCGGCACCCAGGTGTCCGAGCTACATGGATAAAAAAACGATGAATGACTTCCAGGATTCCATTTACATCTACTCACCTTCCGCTGTCGATGATGAGGCTGAAATTTTGCCCACCGATGGTGACGTTTACAAGGTAGTCGGTGTCCATGTTACTGCCCGCTAGAGGAACAGTTGTATACGCGTGACGTGACACAACGCCGCCGCGGAGAGCAGAGAGCGCGTTGACTTTCGCTTTGCGGTGCGGCACCTTCTTGGACAACGCCACGGAATAGGAGGCGGCTGGGAGGTCGCTTCGAGAAGACAACGCGGGATGGTGTGTGTGTGGTTGCGGCGCCGGGCTTGCGAGATGCCCAGGAACGGCGCACAAAGAGTCAAGGCAAGTGAGGAAAGAGACAGTACATTCATGGTTTGTTGGGTGTTCAGTGAAGCGGATGGGGTATTTATGCCCACCGAACGTAAACGTCACGCATGGCTCGCATAGCAAACTCAGCTGCACTGCAGTGGAGCTCCTGGGCCCCGACTGCGGAGCATCTGTCGCCGTCGGACAACGTTGGTATGGGCGCAAAAATCACGCGCCGTGGCTGGTCACTGCCAATGATGGATTCAAATCATTCACCTCGGGCTGATCTCGGGAGTGACATCGCGATCCTCAACGTCCAACGCCAGGAAGCCAGGAAGGCGAGTCAAAAGTCGAAAACAAAGTAATGATGGCAGTGGGAAGAGAGGGCAATGCGGCCTTGCCCGATCACGTGTACAGTAAAGTCGAACCTCGGTGATTGCCGCTCTTTACTCGTTCAAACCGCGCTCAAACTTAGTCCGCGTCTCTCGTGGTTGAAAGTATGTATTCACCCAGGAAATTGCCAGAGTGTGATGCAATACAGCTCCACCTCAATTTGGCACCACTTTTTATCTCACATGCGGAGGTGATTCCGTGATGGGTTGCGCATTCATCACAGTTGCAACACGGTGCCACTGTGGTTCCGAAATTCCGACCCCTTTGAGCAAGAAGGTATCTTTTTTTCTCCTCCACCGCATCGTCGCGTCGGTACATCATAGCACCGTTCAACCAAACGAGGTACGAGTTGTAAGCATCTGCCTAGAGGACTAAGTAAACCTGACTAACGGTCACTAACCGCGGCCTTAATATATTTTATGCGGAGTTGGGTTGGTCGCTGCGTGGAGGCAGAAGTTACGTCCAAGAAATTAGCCTGACGTCTGGGCTCGGACTTTGGTGTCTGCGAGTCGAGAACCACGGATATGCTGTTCCAAAGGACCGGTGTCGAGAGTGCAAGTGCCCACCAATCGCGGCAGACTTGCATGAATAGCAGCAGGGCAATGGTGGGATCGGGTTCTCGCTCGGAGATGATGCCTGCAGGGATGAGACTGAATATGTGGCTCGTAATCGCCGGAGGAACTTGGAGAGCCATGGTGACAAGCCAAGGTGCGGTGTAACAACTCCAAGGACCTCGCCCGGCCATGTGGTAAACAGTCACTCCGAGTCATAAATTTTGATATACAACGGTTAAACCAGTACGGAACTGGGCTTGCCTTCGTTATTTGGGAGGAAAACCTGGAAAAAAGCGGCAATGGGCGAGTATTGGACATTTATCTGCTAAAATGTCTCGTCTGCTGGGCACAATCGAAACGGTGGAGCGCCCAGAAATCGTGATTTTGAGCACGAGTGAGGACAGGGTCCCAATTCAGACAGCCAAGTTGGACGATACTATTCTCCAAAGAGTTCCTCTGGTAAGCATGCATCCTGAGCAGATGAGCGCCGCTCGCAAGAGACGACTGATGGATCATGGCATCACCTTCGGTTCCTCAACACACCCCTCAGAATCTCTCCTAAATCTTTAGGGTCCGAAGCGTTACAGAAACTTTGATTTAGAACAACAACTTCCCTCGTAGACCGACACACTTATGTCTTAGACAGAATACTTCCCTCGGCCTGGTGCAGAGCTGGTTGAGCACCATTTTCTGCGCAGGTCGAAGTCCTTTTTTAATATTTTAAACAAGACCGTGGAAAGCGGCGAACGGATCGTCCTTCTCCGTCCTTTCAGGAATCTCAAACCCGCCGCGTATGTGACGCGCAACTTTCGCGCCGGCCAGATGCTCCACAAAGGCAAGAGCCATGTCGGAACCTTCAATCAACTTCAGCAACCCACACCATTTGATTATTCAAATTTTGAGAACCTCACCTGCAGTGACGCCCGAGCTTGTCCACACTTTTCCGCCCTCGGCTACGACCCATCGCGCTTCAGGAACCCACTCAATTTCTTTGGACGTCGCGGCCTTGAAACAAAGGTGGAGTTAGTCTTGGATATTTCGGGTGTTGAATTCAAACATACAACGATGGTGCGGTAGAACTACCAAGGTACGAGGTTCTTTCATTTCTGGCGTCTGTCTACGAGAGACTACGGTAGAACAGCTTGTTCGTTGTGGCGCGTTTTCCATCCAGGACACCGGCGAGCGCACACAGACATCACGTACTTGGCCTTAGGCGTTTGCTGCGCAATGAAGGTAATCTCATCCTCCGGAATATGGCTCTCGCCTGTTTCAAAGTCTGGACCGGGCCCTGCCGACACCTTTGTTAACACTCTGGAGAATCTGATGACAGAAGTGGAATAAAACCTGCGGGGACCCAGAGAATTTCGAACTGCTTCCCATCCGCCATAGCGCTGACGTACGTGAGTGTTGGGTTAACGGTTGGCGGATTGCGGCCTTTGGCGCCACCACAGGATCCATGGTGGGGGCGAGGTAGTCGATTTTGACTCTGTATGGAATATCGGCCACGATGGCGCTGGACCAGGACGCCTCGCCTCCGGGATCGAGCTCGGAAAGAATTTCCATTGGGGTCACGAAATCGGAGAGAGTCACCCCATGCGAGATGCAGACTGCGACGCTAAGGGTCTCTGGCATTTTTAGGAGAGTCTGGGATGTCGGCGAGCAAGAGCAGTGCGGTTTAAGTATGGTTTCTTGCAGATCCCGATATGTTCCGGAACTTCCTCGGTTAACTTGTGTCGGGCAATCCCGCGCGTAATACGACTGCGGAGGTACTTAGGAGGTACTCACGACGGCCATGACGGGTATAAGCCTTCCCATCAAATATTGGTGGCTCACTTGATAGGTTGCGAGTAGAAAGTCGGTATAAGAGACTAACTGGTTGAAATGTCCTACTAAGTATTTATGATTGTTACAATTGTGAACCACGTCTTCTGCCAGAGTACACATTATTCGCACATTTAGCCTTGGCTCTCCACGCCGAAAAGACACCGACCAAGCGTACTCCTTGCTACTGATTAGAACCTGCTCCCGTCAGCCCCTTGTCAGAAAAAAAAGCGGAAATGCAGGAGACGGCGAGCAAGGCTGAGTGAAGCAAGCCCCGCCAGCGACGTACGGCGTGTGGTTATTGCACCAGGTACATCGCTATAGACGGTGTATATGGATCATGGTGGTTGGGGTGAGGGTATCACAGTTGAAACTTGACACCACACACAAAACCTTAAACCAGCGCACGGACCACGCCAAACACTGGCTGCCGGCTCGCATATCCCCGGATGCGCAGGTCACAGTCACGTCCACAGCTCGGTTTCACCTCAACCATGCGTGTGTGGATGGCAACTGCGGGGCCCAAAATAAAAAATGCGGCCACCAGAGTCGACAACGTCGCCAACGCCCACTCGAATTTGAACGCAGCTGATAGCTATCCCGCCGATCCCCCGTGCGCGTTTTTCGCCACAGGACTTGCACAGGACCCGCCTTGCATCCTGATTGTCGAGCGCCCCATTCCCATCCAGCGACTTCGACGTCGACGTTCGAATCCGCATAACGCAGAGTGCTCAATTACCCCTGGAACGGTACTCCCTTCTCCGGCAGCTTTCCTCATATACGCATTACGCAGCAGGCTCAGCCACCACGGGGTTAAGACGCGCTTCTCCCGCGAGGACAAGCCAGGAAGACTTCCTCCCTGTCGCCCTGGATCATTACACCACTGATTAGATTCCCATCGCGCCTCAGTCGATAGGTATGCATCGCGAGCGGCTCGGAGTCCAGCTCAGACACGACACGACTCGGACCATCCCAAGCACCGCCCGACGCGACATTTCTCCGCAGGCACTGCCCTGGGTCACAGTCTGCTAGCTATTTTCGAGCTTAAATACTCGGGGTTCTGGCTCGCTGGCTTGCAGACCCACACCTACCCTCAAATGGCTACGAACGCACCGGTTGAGCCTTGCCATTCCCGTCTACACCGTATTATTCGCGGCCCCATTCCCGTCCCTAGCCTCGCCGCCATTCGTTTTCGTGTCTATACCAAGGAAAATGGAGCCTGTCTGCCCCCACATTCCAACCCCTCTCGATCAATTCATTGTTCATCAATTGCAGACCGAGACGGGAATATATGGAGCTCGGGTACATGCAGATGTGATCGGAGTCCGATCAACATCGGAGATTAAGACGGCGTTATTAACGGTACTTGAACGGTACGGTCGCCGATTGAAAAGGGTGTTGTTGGCACCTCCTCGTCTCACAGGTTGGACTCCATTTCCAACACGAGCACTCCAGTTCATTGCCTACATGCCAATTTTTCTTTTCTAGCTTTGAATAAGAGCCCAATATTGAATCTTCGCTGGCTGCGAGATGAAAGATGGCTGTCATTGCCGAAGCGCCACTGTCAATCCTAGTATGGCACCCACGTAAGTACTGCACCCGAACAATACGGCGACCATGCAACACCCGCAAGTCCTCACTCTGGGCACCGCAGCAACTACCCTCCAGCTCATCAACAATGTGCTGCAGAATCGGCTGATCAACGTTTTGAGTGGGACTGCAGCAGTTCTTTCGGGAGCCTGATAAGGAAGTGTTGCTGTCAGCTAGCTGTCATCGTCCAAGCGCTACATCAATATAAGTTCGACATTCACGTAAGTACTGGACGAGGCCCCGGATCTGCTGTCACAGCCTTCTGCCAATTTAAAGCACAACGTGGCCTGTGTGTGTTTCTCCCACCCTTCCTCTTGCACTTGTCTTCGCTCGAATACATTCTTCCCGCTACCACCCCTAAGTGTACTGTAGCAATATATCCTCTTCAGTCAGTCCTGTCTCCTATGTGAACTTTGACGCTGGCTGATATGGTGCTGTTCTTCATACGTCAGATCCACACTTACCCAGAATGGACATGCCTCTCCCACCCAGTGAACTCCGCCTTACCATCCATGGTGCGAGATAAATTGATTATTATGTCAACATCATATTTATTTTACCCAGGAGGTACAGGAGGCACTGGTGGAGTGGGCACTGGACAGGGACAGGGTGGTCAAGGAGGTGCTGGGCAGGGTCCCACTGTCAATTTTAATTATGGCAACAAGGAAGAAGAACGCAAAAAAATCATTGACTGGCTTTCGCCAATCAATTTCTTTCTACGACAGGCAGATATTTCACAGCTGTGGGAGAAGGGAACTGGTGGATGGCTGCTTGCAGATCCTGTCTTTAAAAAATGGGAATCTGGTTCTAGAAGCACCCTTTGGTGCTGTGGAATTCGTATGTGATTCATGCCTTAAAATGCTCCCAGACTAAGCAAGATGAAATTTACAGCAGGTGCAGGGAAAACTGTCCTTGCGTGCGACCATTTTCCACACTGAGTGACTGCCACTAATTATGACAATGCTAGATCTATGGTTGTAGACCATCTTGGCACCCAATTCACAGGCAAAAATATTGGTGTTGCTTGCATTTATTTGAACCACAAGGAAGTCGACAACCAAACACCATCTAGGCTGCTTGCAGGTCTCTGGAGACAGCTTGTACTTGACAGGGACATTGGCTCTGTTGCAGAAAATTTATACAAGCAGCACCGGGAGAAGGGCACTGCACCGTCTCTGGAAGAAGTTGTCAATGTGCTCAGTTCTAGCCTCAAGGAGTTTTCAAAGGTCTTCATTGTTGCTGATGCTATTGATGAATATCCTGAGCTTCAACGGGAAATTCTACTCCAACATCTGGCAGCAATAGGGAGCAATGTGAACTTGATGGTCACTTCTCGACCCCATGTTCCTGCAGACCCTTCTCTTCTGAGTGTTGAAACTCTAGAGATTGAGGCAACACCAGAGGACATTCATACATATGTTGAAGCACAGATCAACTTGCCACGCTTGAGAAAGCATGTTCAGAACCAACCCAAATTACGAGAAGACATTCACTCAAAAATCAACACCCAAACTGTGAATGGAATGTAAGCACTGGTGAAGTGCTGTCTCAAACCAGCTAAAATGACTTTTAATCAGGTTCCTTCTCGCCAAACTTCATACTGAATCTCTCAGCACAAAGAATACAATCAAGGCTGTGCGAGAAGCACTGAAAACTCTACCAAGCACTCTCCAAGACAGCTACAATATTGCAATGCAGCGAATCAAAGACCAGAGTGGCGAAGACAGGACCACTGCTTATTCAACAATTACTTGGGTTGCAAATGCAAAGAGGCCATTGACAGTTGAAGAATTACAAGTTGCTCTTGCTGTTGAACCTGGGGCACAACAGCTGGATGAGGAGAATTTTTTGGACATCGAGAGGATTCTTGCCGTCTGTGCTGGGCTTGTCATTGTAGACAAAAAATCTTCTGTGGTGCGACTTGTTCACCACACCACACAGGAATATCTGGACAGCATTCAGGCCAAGGAGTTCCCAGATGCACAAACTGTGATAACATGCACTCTGCTCGCAGTCCTTGCCTTTGAGGGATATCCAGAACAATCCTGGAGTCATTGGAGGGGCACACCACCCCCACTTGTTGAGTATTCTCAATATTGCCTTGCACATGCTGCTGGGCAGCCTGAAGATCAGCTCCGAGAAAATATTCTGGTGTTTCTTGATCAGGCCCCTCAGTGGAATAAAATAATGATGGGGGTATGGGACTCTCCACCATGGAATTATCCAGATTGGCCATCACAACCCTCCACACTGTGGATTGCTGCAGCTTCAAACCTTAGGAAAACCACAAAGTTTCTAGTGGAGGGTCCACTTTTGCCCTACTATCCAGGAACAGAGATCATTGCAGCATCATACTATGGCCATCTTGATATCATTCAGTTGCTAGCAGAAAATGGGGTGGTTGCAAATGCACAGAGTGAACAATATATTTCTGCATTTTATGTAGCATTGGTCAAGGACCACCAAAAAATTGCAGAGCTGCTTCTCAGCAGCCTCAACAAGTACATCTCCAAGCACAGAGATGCCATTCATCTGAGTCCAGACAGTCATCCAGATGAGCTTCCCATCCTGAACAACCTTTTAAATTCTGTGCAAACTTCCACCTCACTCAGCAGCCTTGCTTCTGCACTTTTAATGCGATTTGAGCAGACAGGTCAGCTGGCAGACTTGGAGGAATGCCCTGCTGTTCACCGAGAAGCCTTGGAGGGGAGCCCTGGATCTCACTCCAACCCATGTGGCTCACTCAGCAGCCTCGCAAATGCGCTTTTGATGCGATTTGAGCAGACAGGTCAGCTGGCAGACTTGGAGGAATCCATTGCTTTTCACTGGCAAGCAATGGAGCTTTTGCCTGGATCTCACCCCAACCAATCCATCTCTCTAAACGACCTTGCAAATGCACTTTTGACGCGATTTGAGCACACAGGTCAGCTGGCAGACTTGGAGGAATCCATTGCTTTTTACCAAAAAGCATTGGAGCTTTTCCCTGGATCCCACCCCAACCGATCTGGCTCACTCAACAACCTCGCACTTGCACTTGGGACACGATTCAGGCAGACAGGTCAGCTGGCAGACTTGGAGGAATCCATTGCTTTTCAGCAACAAGCATTGGAACTTTTCCCTGGATCTCACCCCAACCGATCCCCGTCACTGAACAACCTTGCAAATGCGCTTGGAATGCGATTTGAGCAGACAGGTCAGCTGGCGGATTTGGAGGAATCTATTGCTTTTCACCAACAAGCATTGGAGCTTTTGCCTGGATCTCACCCCAACCGATCCCAATCACTCAACAACCTCGCACATGTGCTTCGGATGCTATTTGAGCAGACAGGTCAGCTGGCAGACTTGGAGGAATCCATTGCTTTTCACCAACAAGCATTGGAGCTGAGACCTGGATCCCACCCCAACCGATCCAGCTCACTCAACAACCTTGCACTTGCACTTGGGAAGCGATTTGAGCAGACAGGTCAGCTGGCAGACTTGGAGGAATCCATTGCTTTTCAGCAACAAGCATTGGAGCTTTTCCCTGGATCTCACCCTAACCGATCCAGCTCACTCAACAACCTCGCACTTGCACTTGGGACACGATTTGAGCAAATAGGTCAGATGGCAGACTTGGAGGAATCCATTGGTGTTCACCAACAAGCATTGGAGCTGAGACCTGGATCCCACCCCAACCGATCAAGCTCACTCAGCAACCTTGCACTTGCACTTGGGACGCGATTTGAGCAGACAGGTCAGTTGACAGACTTGGAGGAATCCATTGCTTTTCAGCAACAAGCATTGGAGCTTTTCCCTGGATCTCACCCCAACCGATCTCAGTCACTCAACAATCTTGCAAATGTGCTTGGGATACGATTTGAGCAGACAGGTCAGCTGGCAGACTTGGAGGAATCCATTGCTTTTCACTGGCAAGCATTGGAGCTGAGACCTGGATCTCACTCCAATCGATCCGAATCACTCAACAACCTCGCAAATGCACTTCGGATGCGATTTGAGCAGACAGGTCAGCTGGCAGACTTGGAGGAATCCATTGCTTTTCACCAACAAGCATTGGAACTTTTCCCAGGATCTCACCCCAACCGCTCCATCTCACTCAACAACCTCGCAAGGGCACTTCAGACACAATTTGAGCAGACAGGTCAGCTGGCAGACTTGGAGGAATCCATTGCTTTTTACCAACAAGCATTGGAGCTTTTCCCTGGATCTCACCCCAACCGATCCATCTCACTCAACAACCTCGCAAGGGCACTTCAGACACAATTTGAGCAGACAGGTCAGCTGGCAGACTTGGAGGAATCCATTGCTTTCTACAAACAAGCATTGGAACTTTTCCCTGAATCTCACCCCAACCGCTCCATCTCACTCAACAACCTCGCATGGGCACTTCAGACACAATTTGAGCAGACAGGTCAGCTGGCAGACTTGGAGGAATCCATTGCTTTTCACCGACAAGCATTGGGACTTTTCCCTGGATCTCACCCCAACCACTCCATCTCACTCAACAACCTCGCAATGGCACTTCAGACACAATTTGAGCAGACAGGTCAGCTGGCAGACTTGGAGGAATCCATTGCTTTTTACCAACAAGCATTGGAGCTTTTCCCTGGATCTCACCCCAACCGATCCATCTCACTCAACAACCTTGCAAGTGCGCTTCAGACACGATTTGAGCAGACAGGTCAGCTGGCAGACTTGGCGGAATCCATCGACAAGCATTAGGGAAAGTCAAGCAGTCAGGGGGGTCCAATTCTGACACCAATTCTAACAACTTTGACCACCTCAATTCTGAACTTGATTGTGACCTCAGTTTCTCAACAATTCGAGTACCATGCATCATGTTAATTAGTGAAAACAAATAATATATCTCCCTGACAGGATGCCTTGGCAGAAACAGGCTCCGGAGCCCCCCCATCAGCACTGTCCTCACTGCTGTCCAAGGCATCAGCCCCCCTCCCTTTTTTTCTTTCCCGCTGAGCTCTTGCTTTTGCACTTGGGTGGCAGGAACCTTGGGTGCAGTTGGGAAGGCTTTTATCTTTGCAGACATGGTCACTGATGGCTGGTGTAGTACAATGCAATTTGCGAGGCAAACCAGTGAGGTACACTAGGACAAGTACTCTAGCTTTTACATGTAAAGAATATCAAATAAGTGGTGTGATTCATGAGAGAATTGAAATTGTAGCTACGGGAGCATGTGGTGGTGGAGGGTAACGAGGGGATGAGCAAAACAGAAGGATAAATAAATAGGCAGAATAACAGGGTGAATGGAACATCCAGCTTGTATTTCCAACACTGTGAAGACTTCAAGGACAAGCACAATAACATCCAGGGTACACTTACATCTCAAAACAGACCGCACCCCACACACCTCCAGAATGGGAAGATAGCACTAGCGACCACCTTAGCAAACAATTTTGTGCATCACACCCTGACACTCGCAGTAGCCTTGACCATGTCAAAACTCTCCACAAGTGCCCCAGACCCAACAATGTCCACCAGAACCTTCTCCCAGTCGCTAGACATCACGTACTTGGCCTTAGGTGTTTGCTGCGCAATGAAGGTAATCTCATCCTCTGGAATATGGCTTTCGCCCGTTTCAAAGTCTGGACCGGGCCCTACCGACACCTTTGTTAACACTCTGGAGAGTCTGATGACAGAAGTGGAGTAAAACCTGCGGGGACCCAGAGAATGTCGAACTATCTACCATAGCGCTGGCGCACGTGAGTGTTGGGTTGATGGTTGGCGGATTGTGGCCTTTGGCAGCCACCACAGGATCCATGGTGGGGGCGAGGTAGTCGATTTTGACTCTGTATGGAATATCGGCCATGATGGCGCTGGACCAGGAGGCCTCATCTCCGGGATCGAGCTCGGAAAGAATTTCCATTGGCGTCACGAAATCGGAGAGAGTCACCCCATGCGAGATGCAGACTGTGACACTGAGGGTCTCTGGCATTTTCAGGAGAGTCTGAGATGTCTGCAAGCGAGGGCAGTGCGATATAAGTATGGTTTTTGCGGGTCCCGATATGTTCCGTCAACTTGCTCGGTTAACTTGTGTCGGGCGATCCCGTGCGTAATACAGTGCCAGACAATCGAAGTCGACAAGTCTGATTGCCGGCGAACGCGAATTTTCCGAGTAAATCTGAGCTCAGATTCAGATTCCCAGACCTTGAAAAGGGCCAAAAAACCACCTCCGAAGTTTTCCCCACGACATTTTAGCTGCGGCCAAAATTTTGAGGTCGAAAAATGAAGTTTGTGTACCCCTTTCAGGCTCGGTACAGCAGAAAAATATTTAATGTACCTTAGTTAGGAATGCCCCCTGGAGCAAGCTTCAGCATAGCCGTCTGTGACACCTTTCGATGCCCCTTTTGCTGCTTTACTGCCCATGCGGCAGTGTCCCCCGTCAATCCTTTACGATATGCATCCATAAAGCGTCAAGAACGATTTACAAACTTTCTGATGACCTCGGTTGGGCAAGTGTCAAGGCAATCAAAGGCAGCTTTCTTTGCTTGATCAAAAGTGTTCTCCTCAATCTGGCGGTAACGGTATTTGCACCAACCCCAGTACTGTATTTTTCAGTCAAATCTGAGTTAGAATAGAGAAAGAAATTACTGACCATTTCAATCAGATTAAGGTCGCAATGGAACTTGGGAAGGAAAATACAAAGGCATCCAGCTGACTGTGAAAGAAGCTTCTCCAGCAGCACCTCGTCGCCGAGAGCCTCTGTGGCGAGGGAAAATGTGTCCTGCTCATCTTCCACTTCCACATCTGAATCAATATCAACATCTGAGGCAGCTTTTGACCTCATCCCATCTTCAAAAGCCAAATTATCTCCTCTTCCTCAGACTCGTCATCGCTTGCAAGGTCTGTTGGCCAGTCAGGACTGTATTCTGGCTCAGCCAGTGCTGGCTCGGGCTCAGGGGTTGGAGTGCAAGGCTTCTGATTCCGGGGTCCAGATATGTTGGGTTTTCTCTTTGCTGGGCAGCTGCGCCCAGGAGCCATATTGTGGTAGTGAGTCGAGGTATCCACAACACACCATGCCTTGAGGTATCCACACTGCCCTGGGCAATCTAATCTTGGTCAATCATGATCTGGCCTACCTGCTATCCCAAAAAGGAAATCGACTTTTTGGAAGAACAGCTTGTGGAATTTCTCAGATTTCAACGGATTCAGATAGCACTTTCAAAAAGGAGTCAATTGGTATTTTTTTCGGTATTTTTCAGCTAATTTTCAGTGCTTGGCCAAAATTTTGAGGTGGTCAAAACTTATTTTTGAGTTTGAGGGAAATCAGCTTGTGCCAGATGAACCATTTGGATGTAAAAACACCTTTCCCATCGTTTAAAAGCTTACTGATGACCTGCTGAGACCTAGGTAAATGGTCCATCAAATCTGTCGACTTTGATTGTCCGGCACTGTAGGAGATCTGATGTTCGGGTTTCATATTTCTTAATGCCATTGTCTCCAGTGGTTCAAACCCCGATCAGTTTGCAACCATTCATGCACTTTGTGTATGCCCCTGTGTCAGCCATGATGCATCCAGGGGCTAGGATCCATCTGTATGGGTTCCTAGTCCTTAACATCTTCTGTATCCCGTGGTGAAGACCACCCTGGGTCTGCAGCTTTAGAATCTGTGGTCAGGTTTCAACCCTGAGAAGGTCATGTGGTGGCGTCATGAGAGTCCCATGCTGCTAAGACATGTCTGCATCTGTACAGACACGTTGTGTGAAAAATAGAACCCGGGTGATTCATGACACCCGTGTTTACGAATTTGAGATTTCATACTTGGGTTGGGGAGAGTGTGACACCAGATTTTTTTTTTGTAAATTGGCTGCAAACTGCCAGCAGATCTTCCTGGCTCCCAAGATGCTTTCCAGAGGGTGCAACACACTTTGAGAATGTTGCAAAATGCGGGATCAAGACACCAGACCAAAATGGAATAAGTATTGGCATCAGTCAGATCAATTTCTCGCATAATCACATTGCAATTTTCTGCTGGAACATGCACTACGAGGCTTTCTGGAGAGATGCCAACAATAAGAACGAGGACATTGACGTGCTGGGTATTGATGTGCCTGGAAAGTAGTTGTAGAATGCCTGTGTGTTGTTGCAATTTGTATGTAGATCCTGAGTGAATGCGACCAGAGAGATAGAGAAATGGTGAGAGGAGGGTTGATGGGAACCACCACCTTTTTGCTTCTGCACACATCAAAATGTGAATGCCATAGTGCTGCTCGGCACCCAAGCAGTGCGGGAGGCAAATATTCGATTTTTTGAGTCATTTTCAAGCAATTTCGTGACCTGTTCGGAGGTTTCATACATGCTGTCAGTGACCTGTGACAGGTACAAGATATTTCGTAAATTTTTGGGCCTGTGACTGTGGCATACGAATTGAACAAAATGCTATAGTAGTCACTGACCTGAGTTTTTTTTGCCAGGTTTCGGATCCTCAATATTGAACAACCGAACTCGAAAGGTTCAAGTTCGGGAGTATTAGTGTCAGCTATCAATGATTTGTCTTTTTGTATTACTACTAGGATATCAATTGTGAATACTGCCTACTCAATCTTCCAAAACCTCATAACATGTGCGGATAGGAGCCTGCATCTGTAGTCTCAGTGGCAGCTTTTCAGCTGTTTCTGTCCATTCCCCCAACTTGCTCCCGACTGGTAGTACCGCTGACAGACTTGGTACTGGGGCACCCAGGCATTTATTCAAAATCACTCAAGTTGCAATGTACTATAATGTGCTACGCTACATTACAATGTCATCTCACGAGGGCTAATGCTGGCCTGGGCAGTTAGCTAAGAGGGATATAATGTGTCTCAGACCATTAGAAAGGCGCTGGACAACAATTCTGGTAAAGGGTTGACATGAGAAGTCGCTAATGGAGCAACCACGGAAAGTGCCTAACCATCCTGGAAATGGATTGAGACTACTGCACATCCCTGACTAAGGGTATATTATGAGGGATTATCCTTCTGGACAAGAGGGCTCACTGTTTGACATCATCTGATGTCTTCAGGACTGCCAAGAAAAGGGTTGAACTTGGTTGATCCCACAATTGACTAAGAAACCATAATCAGGTAGTAGGAAGCAACAGCTATCACAGCTTTCAGACAAATCACTTAAGCGGTTCAAAGAGGAACCGGTTGAGGTGGATGGTTACCAAGGAGGGTAATGGTGGGCTGACGAGGTAGTCGGCTAAAAGTTGACACATCAATATCCCATCACGATTGTTCTAAGCAATGTAGATCTTGACTCATCACTGAGCTCAGCTCGTTGATGTTCCTTATAAATCTGTTTGGTTTTTACTAATCTCTTGATATCTAACAGGAGTTCGTCAGCTAGCTGCCAAACCACTAGTCATATACCCTGAACCCTGTTGCGTGTTTGTATCTGTCTCGTTTATATTTAGAATCCTGTAAAGCATTTAAGTGAATAGTGATGGGAAGGACAGGAGTGAATCTCACTCCACCTGTTGGATGCGAAGCTACTAGGCTTCTTGCTTAACCGGTCAAGTAGTAATTCATTCGGAGACACCCAGAAGCTATACCAAGTGTCAGCAACGGCCTCTGGGTTGGCTCAACAGCGAGTAACCCGGCAAGAACCCCAACCAGGATAGACCCATGTACGCTTCTGTGTCAGCCATGGCACGTCCGAGGACTAGGATCCTTCTGTACGGGTTCCTAGTCCCTAACGTCTTCTGTATCCCATGGCGCAGACTACCCTGAGTCTGTGGCTTTTAAAATCCGGGGTCGGGTTTCAACTGTGAGAAAGTCACATGGTGGCGTCATGAGAGTCCTGTGCCACTAAGACGTGTCTGTATCTGTACAGACGTGTCGCGCGAAAAATAGAACCCAGGTAATTCATGACATCAAGTTTCGTTTGTATTCCCTAAATATTATCTGTGTTGGATTTGGATCTTTATAAACTACACGTGGACATATTGGATAAATGGAATGGACACGTGGAATATAAGGAAACAGATCGGGCTTGACAATTGGTGTATAATCTCACAAGGATTAGTAACTGCAGATACTATTACAGCTAATGTTGGAACCGAAGATGCGGTCAAAAATTTCGTGTTTTGGGATGTTTTTAATGTTAATAGCTCAACCAGTTCTGTGCCAATTTGGATGAAACCAAGGTAGATCTGTCGGGCTAATCCATGCGCAATTAGTGACAGGAAGCGATTCATCAAAATATTATATATTAGGTAATCTGTGCTTTTGGACCATTTTCATGCCAAATACCATCTTGCATGTCCAGGACATGTCCCAGTGACCTCATATTTTGGGAGGGACAACTTATATACAGTAGGGGACAGTCAAACACCGCCTATTTTGGAGCCGTGAGAAATTTGTATACCATCGCCGCGGCAGGCGATCCAAGGCCACGGAAACTGTGTAAACTGTCAATTTAGACACTGTTTGATAGATCCCCACGAGCAGAATCCCGAAATTCTTCCGAGTAAGGTCATGTGGACCCGAAAATATTGAGAAAAGTCAAAAAAAAAATCGGAAAAATACCGGAAAAAGTGCCAATCGACTCCTTTTGATCAGCTGGTTATGATTTCGGAAGAATCTCGCAAATTTATCGAGCCATTTCATCGATAAAAAATGATCTTTCCCTTGTCTCCTTCACCCACAATGCCACCCAAGAAACAGCCGAGACGAAATATGGCAGGTCTCCACAACCAACCAAAACATCCTCCCCCTACTCAAGATAACTCACCAATTGATTCTGATAATGAATCGGTTCTTGGTGTCCATTTCGACAGTATGCGAGTCGATTGGGAGCATGAAGATGAGTCCGATGTCGAATCAGAAGTGGATTTAGATGACTACGATGATGAAGAATTTGGTGCAATTCTTGCGGAGATGGTTGAGAAGGAAGAAGCCAAGGATCTGGACTGGCTGCCACCAAGGCTGCGAATTAAGATGAAGGAGCGCAAAGGTGCATGCTGATTTTGAAGTGATAATTATGCTGTACTAATTTATGCTCCCAGAACGTCCCAAGCATTATAACACCACAGCCGATGCTATGAACAAGGCACAGAGCACGGCATATCAACATGCAGCTAGGAATAAAAATCAGGGATTACTTGATGGATTTGGCTTCTCTAGCACCCCGCCCAGCAACTTCAACACTTCCTGTGACCTCCAAGAAATTACCTCCTGCTTTGAAAGCTGCCATGCTTGCTGCTCAGTCAAAGGACCAAGATATTCAGGACACAGGAGATTTACTGGACACTGGCTCTGTACAGATTGTCTCTGGTTCCATATCCCAGGCTCCCAGCCCCATTATTCTAGATGATTCTGCACCTCCATCCCGGGCCCCCAGCCCAATCATTCTTGATGATTCTGCACCCCCATCTCCCCGAGTGCCAGCAATATGTCGTGCTTCAAGATCACTGGAGGGATCAGAAGAAAAATTTCCCTCAGTCTCAGAGCAGGTTTCATCAGCAGCAGTTTCAGACAATGAAGATTTTCCTCCAATGTCTGAGCCTGTTTCATCTGCTGCTGCAAGCGATGCTGGCAATGATTTGCCAGCTGAACGGCTTTCTGCCCAGGAGGAGGCTGAAGAGCAGCTGGGGGAGGCATGGGAGGACGAGTTGGAGGAGAATTTAGCAGGCACTACAGGTCCCTTGCGTGGTTGGGATGAGATCCGGACAGAAATCAAGGCAGAACTCAAGAAGAATAGCAAAATCTTGCCATTATCTCGGATTAACCAGCTCATGATTATCCGCAACTTTGCCACTCTCCGACTCAAGGGTGTATCTCGTATTCAGGCAGGTGCAGAAATTGCACACCAGTGGCATGAGGGAAAGGGGGATTGGTTTGCACGTCGGGTCAGGTCATTAGCAAGACATTACCAGCTCTTTTGGAAGCTTCCACGTGAACTGCGTGGTGGTGCTCGTCCTGCACGATCTTGGCTTCATAACGAGCAGGTTAAAATCCGAGTTTTAGAATATTTGCGGAATGTTCCAGCAGGCAAAGTGACCCCGGCAGCACTACAGATTTATATCAACTCTTCTCTTTTTCCGGAACTTGAAATCACCCCAAAAACTCCTCTCAGTATCCGCACTGCTCGTCGTTGGTTAATCAAGCTGGGCTGGACACATACAATTGTTAAGAAGGGAGTTTATATGGATGGCCATGAAAGGGAGGATGTTGTTCATTATCGCCAAGAAGAATTTTTACCAGCAATGTTGAAGTTTGAAAAACTAATGGTTCACTATGTGGCACCAGATCTCACTCGAGTTGAACCTAAACTCAAGCCAGGGGAGCAGGAAATCATACCACTCTTTCACGATGAATGCTGCTTCCATGCCAATGATGATCCAAATCGTACTTGGTACTGTTTAAGTTTGGCCCACATATGCAACATGCTCACATATTTTAACAGGCTGAATACAAAGGAAGGCCAGACTGTGCTTCGAAAGAAGGGCCAGGGCCGTCTGATTCATGTTTCCGACTTTCTCAATCCAGAGTGTGGTCGCCTTGTCATCCGGGATGGTGATGGAAATGTGATTGAGGATGCTCGGATCATCATCTATCCAGGTGGTGGTCCCAGCGGTGACCCTTGGTGGGAGACACAGCAACTGATTGCCCAAATCAAGAATGCAATCCGCATTTTTGAGAAGGCACATCCTGGAAAGAAAGCCCTATTCATTTTTGATCAATCCTCTGCTCATGTGTCTCTTCCTGAGGATGCCTTGAGGGCATTTGAGATGAATAAATCTGATGGTGGAGCACAGCGAAAACAGCATGACACTGTCATCCCCATGTCCAACCCCTATGCAGCTTATCGTGGAAAGCCCCAGTCGATGACCACCTCAGAAGGAAAACAGAAAGGATTGCTTACTGTCCTTCTTGAACGTGGCTTTCCTCAGGCGGAACTTAGCAAGCTTAAAGCCAAGTGCAAGCCAGTTTGCCCTATTGAAAGTCAAAAGTGCTGTCTTGCACGTCTACTTTCCCAGCAAGATGATTTCAAGAATCAGCCATCACAGCTGGAGACACTAATCAGGGGACTTGGCCACGAAATAATTTTCCTGCCGAAATTCCACTGTGAACTCAATCCAATTGAAATGGTATGTGCTATTTTTTGTATAATCCGTACTCAGGTATTTGCAGTATTGGGGCTGGTGCAAGTATTGATATCGGCAGGTCGACAAGAGTGCCGGATTTAAGGCCGCAAAAGAGGCAGCAATTCAATACCTTGATGCATGCCCCACCGATGTGATCCGTCGATTTATTAATCGGTCGTGGCGCTTTATAAGCGCCTATCGGGTTGGATTGACAGGCAAGGCTGCTGATTGGGCAGTTCGGCAGCAGAGGGGTCATCGTTCTGTCTCACAGGGTGCTTACAATGCACTGGACGCTGTTATTACCAAGTAGTTATGAAAAATGTATTTTTTTTGCTTCCCTGGGGCCCAGATAGGTACACACAATTTCGTTCAACTTGGCTGAAAAATTGAGAAAAACCAACGGCTCGTGGGAAAAACTTCGGAGGTAGGTTTTTGAGCTCCTTTTGACAAGCCGGATCTGATTCTGAACTCAGAATTACAAAAAAAAGGCCAGTTCACATGCTATAAAAAAAGCGGTGTTTGACTGTCCCCTACTGTACCCGTGAAAACATCCCAAAACACGAAATTTTTGAGTGTGCCTTTGGTTCCGACATTAGCTGTAAGAATCGGAATTTCATAAGAATCACTTGTTACACATCGGAGTACCAACCCAGACCCACATCATACAAAGCCGCTGAACATAAAATCTCATCTGACTATCTGCAATAGCGCCTAGAACAGTTTCGAGTAATTTATCTATATGCCTTGTGGACCTATAAAGTCTTGCTTTCAGAAGAGGACTAGAGTTTAAATTGCCACAAACTATACTGGATTGGAATCCCAAACTTGCACAAGGATTAGTGTTTGAGTTGATATATTACATTACCGAACCACATATTCATTTACAAGGTTTGGTTTGTGGTTATTTCACTGCTAGCCCTATAGTCACAGTCCCTGTGAAGACCAAGCGAAGACATCAATGCACTTGTGAGGCTCTGGGACAACTATGGGTGCCCTTCAGCCATCAAAATCTCATCTAAGAGTGTTGAGATTATTTATAACCGGCACCCTGGTATCTTCAAGTTGTGGCACAAAAATCTGTGTGTTCTCGTCCACTTCTTTAGACACACATGATTAGTTGGTTGGGTGCACAGCGATTGCAAGGAGCTCTATTGCTGAACTGATTTCCACGCTGGGCTCTCAGACACCATTCAGGCCATGCACATACCACGAACCAGAAACTGCCAATTTGTCCACTCATGTCTTAGGTTGGCACAGATCATTGACTCTTATTTCCAACATCTTCTCATGTGGGCTATTCAAGGCCTGCACACCCTCATCCTCGTGCCCTAGCTTGGTTCTTTTATTTTAGACGCTCAGCCCTTGTTGTAACAGATACTGTACTATTACGACCAAAGGTTCACTATTTTTAGAATTTTTACTCACCGAGATAACCAAAAAAAATTCTTTTGAATTAACATGATTTTTAAACACATCAAAAAAATCTGGGTGTCACTTGAACCTGAACCTTTGGTCCTAATAGTACAGTACGGCCGTCTGCATCGGCATCACTGATGCGGGGATCTCGGTGATTCCCGATCAGCGGCATTCAGCAGTTGAACTTGACAATGTTGTTCAACTGCGGCCGTTGTTCAGTTTATGGACACAAGGACAGATACAGTTTCGGATACAAGGGAGGTTACATATGTAGAACAAGGTAGCTTGGAACAATGACATTAGAATAATATTAATTAGACTGTGTGTAGGTAGTTCAGTAATTTTCTCGAATCCAACACTTCACCCACTCAGTTTTTGTGACTACTTGGCTTCTTGACGAGCCCCCGTGCCGTAATCTGGCCGCAATTGTTGTCGTGATGTTCAATCCACACACATCAAGCACCCCCGTGACGCGTGACTGGGGAATTAAATTTAACAGTACAGTTTTTCCGCATTTTGGGGCTGGCATGAGTTGCAGGGCGGAATGTCGCTCTCAAATCTAGCCAAGACATGACTGCAGATTTCCTTTGGTCAAACATGTCGGACCGTGATCTCTAACCCCTGACCAATATTCGAAAATCTGGTTAGCAATATACTGGACAATTTCGTTCAAATCAACAGGGGGGTGTGACACGTGACCCATTTTACCTATTCGACAGTTCGGCAGCCGCCGAATTTTTGCGTGACACCTCGAAATTTCGGCATTTGAACCGAAATTTTTGTCTTTTTTTGCCTTGTTTTTTTTTTTTAAGGCAATTTGGGGCCTGTGTGGCCACTTGGAGGTTCGACAGAGGCTCGAGTGACATGTGACCTCGACCAAAGTTCGTGATCGATAGGGGGGTGCGTGATGCGTGACTGCCGATTTGAACGAAATTGTCCAGTACTCAACTTGGGATGTCCATATGTCAACCTATCGATAATGGTGGATTTTTCCATTCCAACGTACTCTGATGTGTTGAAAGAACCCGACTAGGATGCAGTGACACACTGCTGGCGATTCAGACACACAGTTTTACAAGACATGAAAAATATCAGCGGACAATAAATGCAGGTCATGATGCGACAAGAGTAGTATTCGAGGGTTTGAGAGGCTAAAGGTGTTTCACCGATCTTAACTCGTGTGTGGCCGTTCAAGGGCAGAAAGTGACCGTGTAATCCGCCCTCTTGGGGGTCGGACAGGTCCAGAGAGCACTCTCAGAACGTTCGTCGTAGGCATACGCGTAGGCATTCGGGCAGGCATCCTCTAACAAAGGCCAGTGGATTCAGCACGCCACCTCCGGGTGACAATAAAGACTGACTGAAGTAATGATAGTTGAGAACGCCGGAGGAGGGGCATGTCTCGGGCTTGTCGAATTGACCAGAGCAGCAGTTGGGCGAGTTGCCTAATGCACGTTAATTGTGTTCCAGTATGATAATGAAGACACCTACCGGCTCTACCGTTCAAAGCGTCTATGTTGCATGAGCTGCTGCAGCCGACAGGGAACCCGCTCGCGTCGAAAGGCCCCTTCTGGGATGCGGGACCTGAGAAGGTCTAGTAGGCGGTACGCTCGCGGTTTCTTTACTCTGAAACTCACAGTTGGGTCCGAGATCCACGTTGCACCCGGGAGCGGGACATCCTACGGAGTTGTCGATACGGATCCTAATGGCGAGTCAGTTCTCAGAACGCGTATAATAAAACAAGCATACGGCAAGTTATATCCATCGACGAAGGAGACTGTTGTGATGTCAGCAAGGGTATCACGGTTAAGTAAGCTCCTACTGTCGTAGAAATCGGACACAGGGCCCTGGAAATTGAACCTGGATGATCTCAGCCGACCGACCGAAGAGTAAGAAATAAATCTTACTCCGCAAGTGAGGCCGGAGGGACACCCTATTGTATGAATTAGAGAAACATTGCGGATCGACCAGCGATAAAAGTTCTTACAGTACCGGCCGAGACATCACAGACCAGACCTCCGAGGCACCCACCGTCCAGACAAGACGTTGGTCCTGAAGTCTTGGAAAAGTCGCAGTTGCGGCGCGCCTGGGAGGCGTTGAACGCCGGTTCATATTCTCAGAAACTTGACATACCCAAATTCGTCCAAACTGTGTACTATTAAGCAACATAAATCGAACAGGAACAAACCAAACAATTCCTCACCCAGCCCTCGTCGACGGTAATCACCTCTTTGGTGAAGGAGCCTGCGGCCCAACTGTGTATCATTTCTGTCTGATTTGGCAGGAGAGGAAGTTCGTTTTCGTTGCGCACCCGGTGACATGCGAAGGACGTGCTCCACCTGAGGTGAAGTACTGGTACTGAAATTAAACACATAGGTATTGAAGTGAGCGCTTGCATACCGCCGGCCTGCGAGAGAGTGAGAATGTTGAAACAAAACAACTCGAGACCGCGTACCAAATAGTGAAGGGGCATCCGTTGTAAACCTGACGCAGGGAAAGAAACGATGAGCTTCGAGGAGGAAATCAACCACGGCTCCCACCGTGATGGAACGGGCCGCGACGCCGGACACCATGGCCAAGGATACAGTGATAAAGGACTTCATGTTCGGAAAGGGGGCGGTAGATTGTTGGTGCAGGACCGCTATGTGTCTTATATACCATTGCGGAGAGATCTTTCGGCAATTCTTGGGTATCAGTTATGTAAATAGCCGATTCCGTATGGGTTAAATATCCGTTCCGATAGTCAAGGATTCAACTGATTTTAGACTGCTAATCATCTTTGCATTTCTATATTACATATAAACTTGAAACACTCGAAAAAGAATTGAAGCTGCGATTCGGACATGCAGCATGACGCTTGCGCGCGTGCTGTGGAGGAGGATAAATTATACTGGCACGGTCCCACACTTGGAACAACCAGTTTACTAAGGACAAACATGTAGTATGGGTGGCTATCCACATTTAACTCTGACAAGCCCTTAGAGGACAACACACTACCACCGATGAGTGAAGAGCCCGCAACATCCGGTAACATTTCACTGCCCGACACGGACGAACATCGGGCCGGCGCGTGCGGACCGCGGTCAAACAACCCAGAGGACAAAAATGCCCGCATGGCCAGGAGTGGTTCCAGTACCCTTGAAGCTTGGGAACCATGCGTCAGAATCGTTGTCAGGGTGGACGTAATCTACTTGCATAATCACAGCACTGTGAAAGCAGACTGTGGCATGTCGCGGCATTACGTCTCCGGAAAACCTCGTTTGTAACAACTCACCATTTCTCGTCGGCACCAGTAGTCTTCGTGAGAGCGAGATCGCCAGCCCCCACTGGTATGTTCCTGCCACCTACCCACCTACGGCTCTTCTGCTCATGCTGCTTTTTTTTCTATCCGACGGTTCCTACACTTCGGAGTTCAACCTTTCCCCCGTCCAGTGCTTGTGTAATTTTGCCTCCCCTACCTCGTGACCACGGTGTATTCTCTGCAAGCCAAGCATAAGTCGCCAGCGAGCCTGGCTGCAACGAAACAGCGCAGACCGTGGGTGGCGCATGTAGTGGATGATTAAAATGACCCGAATCACTTCCGGCGACGACGGGTAGGTGGGTAGGTAGAATCACACGGCACGGTCCCACTCAGGAACGCCGGTCTCACAGATTACTCCGGTGTACACGCACTATGTAACTACACCATCTTCCGTGGACCTCTCAAAACTCCGTTAGCCGAGCTCCCGGTCGCAGCTGTCCGTCATAACGTTCATACTCGCCGACGTAGAGCTAAAAGAATAAGGAGAAGCACAAAGTGAGTTAGCACATCAATATGGTCAGCCATTGAATCAAGCATTTAAATGAGACACGAGAACAGCGTAGAACACCCCCAGGACGTGCATGATCGACATATCACAAGATTTCCGCGGCCAGAAAATGTGTAGAGAGTAACATGGAGGTAATCGCCTCTCGATGTTTCTATCCCTTCACCATTTTCAGGTAATGCCGCATGCAGGAAGTAACTTGGGTCGGTCCTTGTCCTGTTAAAGTTCACAACGTCTGTGTAACCGATAAAGCTTGTCAGACGAATCAATTTCACCTTGTAGCCATTCCAACATGCACCGGATTTGAGTAGTCTTCAACACGGGCTTGGCGGGCTTGACGCAGTCGTGGATCCTGTCCCTACTCGGATCCCAAAGCCACTTCTCAGAAAGCCCGGACAGGCCGGAAAGTGATACAGTTCGGATCGGATCCGCGCCCCGACATTTTGGGTTCCCGCAGTGACTGATACACGCGGAGAGACCAAGTCGGAAGTTGGAAACCCCAGTAAACAGCAGAGGAATGCTGTATATTTAGAGATCTTTTTGTGGTGGAACCTATCGAAAATGGTGATGAAAAACCTTCATGTCCATCTGACAGCGGACGGCCTTTGAAGTGAAGGTGAAATAATATACTGTACGGGGAAGGAATAATTACACAACCAACTTCTGATCTGAAAATCGAACTCAATCTCCGAACAAGGGGAACACCACGAGTCATCATAGTCTGTTAGTTACCGCGCCTTGATTACCGTTGCTGAGGGTTATTATGTAAGCTTTCCGTTTTGGGATCTAATTGATGACGCGCGAGACTTCAAAGGACGCGTTTTGAACCACGGAGACGCGTAAAACTTGATGCAAAGCATTCTCAGGTACATATAAACTTATTTATTTGAAGAAATAACCCTCAATGCTCTCTGTCTGTCCGAGTCGGGGCATCAACCCATCAAATAATGCCGAGCACACACATCTTCATGTTGACGGCTCTTATAAAGTACCTCTGTGGTACAATGGAATCAATTCAAATCAAACACAATAAAAATGACATAATATGGCCAGAACCTGCAAGAAACGCGTCAAGAACGCGAACAGACGCGTCCTGGGCAAAGCACGCGAGTTCCCAAAACGGAAAGCTTACATAATAACCCTCAGCAACGGTAATCAAGGCGCGGTAACTAACAGACTTCAGAACGAGGTTGCGAGTGGGAAGTCAGTGCAAGAGACTAGAGTCATCAGTACTTCAGCTCGACCGATCTGATTTCGCGCGAAGTCTGATTAGGGGAGGTCAAATAAACTGCTATTGGGAAGGCACCGCCATGAACGGAATGCATCCCTCCGCCGAAGCCAAAGAGCTCTTCCGTCTGGCTTGCGAGGTGCAAGCAGACACATGCGCTGAGACTCGCGATTGGAGCTTGCGATCGGAGCTCGCGAGATGACAAGGTCAATTGGGTGAACATTTTCCCGTTCTTTGATGCCGCCAGCCGGAACCCTCAGACAGACGGATGAGCACGCGGATTTTGAGGAGGTATGTTCGAGATTTTAGACAGAGTCGCAGGGCCTTGACTGATGCGGAAGCTCGTTGAACTGCGGTTGCGACAAATTTAAACCAACTTGTGATGGTCGCCGCACAGGCATAACGCTCGGGCTGCGGGAAGCCGACTGTGCTTTGGTGAAGAGCTGGGCTGTGTATCGCTACCTATCGGCCTGGCTGCGTCTCCGACTGCGTATTTGACTGCGCCGTTACCTATCGGCTTTGATACAGCTGCACACCCAATGGGACTGTATCCGTTAGACTTGATGTTTCTGCCAAGTATATAACAGCTGCCGTTGTCCTCCAAAAACTATCTTAACTCTTTTCCTTCAAACCATTCTTTCTTCAAATGCTTCACAAACCTTCCTTCCCGTTGCGCATGGGTCTTCTCCCGCTTCTAGTGCTGCAGACACTGACTGCTGTTACGGCTGCCTCTGCCATTGCATCCGCCCAGCGCAAGGCCCAAACGATTCGATGGGTCGACTGCCACAACAAAGTCCCCGACCCAGTGGCATCTCTGTTCTCAATGCCACCGGCGGAGTCTTCACGGGAACTATTCCTTCCAACCTCTTTTGCGGTGAGATGGATGTTCCGATGGACTACACCAAGCCGTTCGACGCAGTCACCAATAACATCACCATTGGCTTCGCGATGAACCGCCCGGCTAAACGCGCGGCCGGCCTATAACAAACCGAGGTACGAGGTTAAATGTTATAGCGTCTGTTTATGAGAGACTACGGCCGGCCTGATTCTTCAGTTCGTTTCTATTTCTTACTTCTTCTATCAATATTCACTGCATTCAGGCCCTTCCTCGGCTCAGCTTGCCGAGCTGCACCGCCATGAGGCGCGCTGAGCCGAGGCGTCGCGACAGAGTCTGCCGTGATGATCTCGGCAGACATACATCGCGCTATATCGCCATCAGTCGAGGCGGGGTCGGCAGACCCTGCCGATCATGCCCTACCTGCACTTGCAGATTTTGTAAAATGTCAGCACAACATTTCTGAAGCTTGGCTGTGCTGTAGAAATGTACCCCGTACATCCCGAGTGCCCCGGCGAACCTAGCGCTGCGATACCGTAAGTTGGCATTTGACGGGAGAAGCCTTAGGTGAGGGCTGTACAGATCATTACGGTAGCGCCTTTTAGCGCCTAGATCTCGGCAATTGATGGCTGCCGTCAGGGCTGAGTTGCAGCCAACAACAAAGTATGGCATTCCAGAATCATATCACGCAATCTCTGAAGGAACTGGGAGGGATAGCGAAAAATTTCCGAATTTCTAGCTAGGTAGGCACAGCTCGGCAGACTCTGCCGACCTTGGGTCCACCGAGCTGAGCCGAGGCGCCTCGGACGCAGCATGGGCCGAGGAAGGGCCTGAATGTGAATGACTAATTCTACCCTTGGATAGCCATGCCGGTATATCAACTTGAGCTATCCCAACTTCATACTTATCTGTATCTTCGCAGGTAGTCCAGGAGAAAATGCGGCAGCCCAAGCTTGGGCCAATGTGTTCAATATCTCCATTCTTGCACCACTTGCTGCAGGACTAGAGGACTTTGATTTTCTTGGTGGGTGGCAAAAAAAAGCATTTTTGACATCCATCTAACCTTGATATGTACTATAGCAGTGAACTGTTGCGGCCTTCAATTCTCAAACCCACTGAATCTATCTTCTGGTGTTTTCTTCAACAATGTATCCTTCGCTTTGTCAGTGATTATCTTCCGCTCGAAGTTCGAACTGCTCACACCCCTGTTCACATTGGCAGCCCTTCCACGCAGGCTGAATTCGACCAATACCAAGCGGCGATGAAGAACTTCATCGATGCGGCCATCCGAGACAGCACACCCCCCGGAATCATGCAACATCTCAGCGCAGTGGAAATCATTCGGGACTGGGATCTTATGCGGGCTGCCTTTGGATACGACAAGGTCAGTTTCACCGGAGTCTCATAGTGAGTGTTTCCTTGCTCTTCGAGAATTCCCTGCATGTCTTCATTCCCTCTATCAGTGGGACATTCGTGGGCATGTCCTATGCAGCTCGCTACCCGGAGCGCGTTGATCGATTCGTCCTTGACGCAGCTTTTCCACACGGCGTTGTATGACGTCCTTCATCCATCCTGTTGCCAGCACACTGACAGAGCCAACCAGGATTTGAAGAGCATGGTCAAATTCCAGGTTGGCGCGGCCAACCGCCTGGTTCAGCGTTCAGACGCCTTTTGTCTCACCAACCCTTCCTGTCCGTTCCATGGGCAAGGCAATGGCACCGTCATTAAGGTATATCTATATGCGCCACCTCTGACTTGAAGCGCAATCCGCTCACGTATGAATATTATTAGGCCTGGGAAACCGTTCTCGTGCGGGCCATCCAGTCGCCGCTCCCCGCACTCAGCTGCGGTCCAGGAACGGGTTGTAATTCCCCCATCACACTGACGGATCTCCGCCAGGCTGTGATGTTTTGGTTGAGTTTGGACCCCGATTTCCCTCTCTTTAATGTGCGCCGTCCCGCCTTGCGCCTTAACGCCTCCCCTCGCTGAACACCAGGAATTGTTTTAGAATGCCTTGAATGCGTCGCTCCACGGGGACACCAGTCTTCTCGCATATCAACCCCAATTCGACATTCGCGAGACGAATATAACACCTCTGCTTTTTTCGGATTTCCGTGAGTTAAACCTCCTCCTTGAATCCCATGTCGTGCCTCCGACTAACCTAGATCCACTCTCAGAAGTCACTGACAATGTCAATATGTTCGCTAGATGGTACAGCCTCAGCCCTTCCAATGACACCGACCCGCTCCAAATCATCTACTCGCTGGCCTGGCAACTCATGCTGCAGTGCTCTGTTTGGCCTTACTCTACCCCCAAGAGCGTTACTCTCCCGACGAAGCTCAAGCTCATGTGGATGACGTCCGATTTTGACTTGAAGTGTGCGCTGTATCCGTTCAATCTGTGTCATTCTAAATATCTGAATCGATTTATCCTCGTCCATATAGCCTCGCGACAGAACTCACGACCTTTGCATGGCAACAAGCTCCCGAATCTACGCTGGTCATTCGGCACGGCGACGATCATGCCAGCCTTTACAGTGGGTCTCTTCCTTTCTGCTCTGGAATATACACCAACCTAACCGAATGATCTTGTCTTTGTGATACAGTCCCACCTGGCCCTGCAGCCTTGGCCGGCGACATTGCGCAGAAATTCCTGCACACGGGTGTGATGCCGGGGCCGCGCTCGGACGCACAGGTCACCATTCTTGCGCCCGGAAGCACCCGCGGCCCTATTCTGGGTGCATATGATGTGCCCACCGGTGCGTTTGCTGGGGATGTTAGCAGTGTGGAGGATATTGAGTAGCGGAGGCGTGGTATTGCTGGTACTGCAAGTGATTTAAGTCTTGCATCTATTGCTCCGTTGTTACCAATTGAGTGCTCTCCTGTTGCCGCATACTCGACCGTTTAATTTTATTGAGTGGAGTCTCTCCCATTATATGTTCCTCATTAGGACCGCCGCAGTTATCCAACACATTGTGGATGCAATTCTCGGTCGCTCGAACCCACCCGAGGACATGGGAGTTCTAAATTGCTCCCTTCCTCTTTGAAACTACCTACCCAGCATTCGGCACGCCCGCAGACTGGTGGGCTTTGAGTGGATCCGATAATGTGCGCGTGGGAAGACTAGAATGATAATAGTGGCGGTCAGAGTAGAATTTAAATGGGTGATTCTGACAACGATTCTGGACACGATTCTGGAATTCTTTTATCGTGGGAGAATCATCATGATGCAGAATCGCCCTCCAGAATCGTTGTAGAAGCGCCTACGATTCTGGCTGTAATTCAATTAAAAGCTGATTCTGAGCGATTCTCACACGATGTTGATGGGAAAAAGCATTCCAGAATCGACGTCAGAATCATTGTCAAAATCGAGGCGAGAATCGCTCAGAATCGTCTACTCTGACCAAGGGGTACCCGCCGGAGAATGCCGAGACACCGGCTAATAGGGTAGGGAGGGTCGAGCAACTCTTATTTCAGTTTTTGGAAAAAGTTTCTAAACTCCTCGAAAACACGTTTGCGGATGGTAAGAAAAAAAATGGATCTTTTACGGTTACTTTGGAGGAGTTTTCGCGTCGTCTCCGGGTATCACGGCGAGATTGGCAGTCAAGCTGTTGCCAAAATCTCTCAGGAAATGTATCAACTTCGGGAAGGGTGGAGAAGCAAACTGGATGTTCCATGTCGAAAGTGTTGATCACCAGAAGAAATTGAACACGGCCCTTTCCAACTTAGATTCCAGCAGATATACTAGCACCCGGGTAGATACAGGTTACACCTTTCCGAATGAATTTTGTCCGACAAGCCGTCGATGAGATCATGGGCCTTATGGGGACGGATACGTAAGCATTACGTAGGGAGGAAGGGTCTGCCGCCGTCTCATTTCACTTTTTGTACCCCGTGTAGAGGATTTCTCCAGTGGGTACCCCTTGACTCTGACCGCCACTAATGATGTGCCAGTGCCACCATCGATTTCATTCTAATCCAATGTCGTCGTCGCCCAATGCCCCGACGCCGGTCCAGTTCGCACATGCCATCCATCCGGTCAATGACTCGGAGGCGTACTTCGATATAATCGCGCCATCGTCGAAGGACATCCGCAGCATACGGAGCCACATCCTTCAAGCAGTCTGCTCGACCTGCATGATGAGCGAGAAAGACCTGTCTGACCTGGGTCAGCAGCTACGCACATGCGGCAAGGTTTGGACTTTCCTTTGCGACGGCCACGTCGCTTATTTGGTCTTTCTCGCAGTGTCACACTGTGTGGTACTGTTCAAAAGGGGTACGAATGTAACGTCAGCCGAAATTGGTCGCGTCGCTCATCGGCACCACTGTATGGTTCTAGTGTCAGACTCAGAACTCAGTAGAGCCCGTCTCCAGGCCTTGTTCACATTGATATCTTACCATGTATTCTCCATAGGCCAGACCACAAACCGACGTGCAGAGAAGGCGGCCTCCCGAAGCTTATTAGGACCCTACTCTCGAATGAGGTTCTGCAGGATTTCCTGCATGTTTGCTTCATCCTTCATTTCAACCTCCTGCACCGTTCAATATTCGATGAACCCCTCGTCGCACGAGTCATTGTTGCGATCGAGCCTTCCGATATCCTTGACTTGGCGGAAATTTTGCTGGGAAAGGAGCTGGACAAGAAGAAAGTAGAGGGCATGCTCCAATTCAACGCATTCCAGCCCGCGACAGCTGCTCTGTTGGGGGGTCTTCCGTGGTATCGAGAGATGTGGCGCCGGGAGAGAGACCGGGTTGATTCCAAGGGTTTCCGTACCGATCCCGTGGCACTAATGGTCATAGCATTTGGATGTGGCCAGAACAGCATTGCCGTTCCCGTGCATATCCATTCGCTGGCAATGGAAACGTTGAAGCAGCAGATATTGGCGGGTTTAAACTCTATCTCAGTGGTTGTTGGGGGGGCTGCAACAGCGCCGTTTACCGTTGAAACATGCATGGAGTGCGCATATGTCCCCTATCGCTATCCATATTTCACTCATCCCTCTAACAGGTTCATGAACACCCACATCCGAGCTGATAAGAAAAATCAGCTGCTCTTGCGCACCGAGATGCGGCCGTCTGACATCCAGGTCATCCGCGACGTAGCCGCAAACTCCGATAGCGTCCCCGCCATGATTTTGAACGACAAGCTAGCGCGGGAGAAAATTTATCAAGGGATGTATCAAGAACTCTTGAAACGTAGGGAGGCCGCTTCCCAAGAGGTTGGCCGATGATTGCTTGGATCAATTCCGTTTCTGTTGTTACTTAAAAGATATCCTCATTTTGGGCAAGAGGAATATCATCGTTAAGGCATCTGATTACCCACCATTCTAAGTCAGAAGCAGCAACTAGTGTTTTTGTTGTCAAATTTCACCACTGTCGCCAGTCTTTCCTCTTGTACCCTCACGGCCATCTCCGTCCACGCTTTTGATCGGAATTGGTCCACATCTTCGTGGCGTTTCCGTCCGTATCCGGATCGGACTTCCAACGGCATATGCCGCTTTCCTACTCCAATCCTTCTACCACGCCCAACGATCGCATCGTCGCCGCTGCTCTCAGTCGCCACCGAGCTCCTCCTGGCTATAGTCGAGGTCATCGACGACGCGACGTCGCTGCGCAGCTTCGCCCTCACCTATAAGCTCGCCGCCTGCTGGCCGAGCCAGTCCTCTACCACACCGTCCTGGTCACCACCGGCTCACAAGTGACGTGCCTCGCCAAAGCCCTACAGCAAAAGCAACCTCCCACGCGTACAGCTCGTGCAAGCGCTAGACCAGCGGCCGGAGTACGGCATGGACGCAGACATTGAGGCGCTGACGCCGCTGGTCGGGGCGATGACACAGCTGCGCGCGCTGTCGATGGAGAGCCCGTTCGCGAATTACGGCCACTGGCACCCCGGCCGGTGGGAGCCGCTGATGCAGGGCTACCGCGCGCTATTCCTCGATGCCCAGTGCGGCGCTGGCCTACAGAAACTCGGGGGCCGTGAGTTTTTCTTGGTCTGTTCTGGTCGCAAGTGCTGACAGGGCTGGAGTGAATATCCACTGCCGCTTCTGGTTGCTCACAGTTCAAGCCGATCCTCACGCTGCCTGCCCTGCAGAGCCTCATCGTCTCGTGCGCCGTCTTGGGCGACGACCTCACCGACGGCCTGGCCGCCTTCGCCGGCACCACACCCTTGACCCATCTCGAGCTGGCTGAGTGCTCGTGTCACAAAAGGCGCTGACCGCTGTGCTGGCACTCCCTCGTGCGTTGCAGTCCTGCCACCTGGACATCATGCGCTACCACACCTCCCCCTCCAACACCTACCACGAAGCCTCGCCCGAGCAGCAACTCGAGGCCCTGCACCACTCGCTCCAGCAATTCACTTGGTCCGACAAGGACTTCGCCTACGATACAGACGTCCGTCGCGTGTCCACCGTCCCTGGGAGAGGTCTGTACGATTTCACTGAGCTGCACACCCTCATCCTCGACGGCGTCTCCGCGCTGCTTTTCTCGACCCTCCTCTCCGAGTGCGCGCCGCCCAACCTGGATCGACTGCGCATCATCCGCCACGACGAAGGCACCATCTTGAACCACCTCACCGGCAGCGTCGCCTACACGCACATCCCGGGCACCCCACCGCCCTTTGCTCTGCGCCAGCATCTCCCCACGCTCCACCACCTCGATCTCGTCTTCTCTCCCGAGGACCGCTACGATACCGAGCCCCTCTGCGCTAACCCCGACCGGCGCGACCACGTCAAGTGCCTCGGAGAAGACTACCACGCCTGTGGCATCCATCTGGCCATCTTTGCCGCCAACCGCGGCAGCGCGTTCCCGCCTTACCTGTTCGGCGAAGAGACACCGTGCGAGAAGCCCGCTTACTGCGCCGAGAACGCCTGGCTCTTGCCTGGAGTGACATAGGTGGAACGTTTTAGTGAGTGGCTTGGGATGGTTAAAAGAGTTTAACTTGATAAATGAATTGGTTGAGAGGTGGTTGTTGTGATTGTTATGTATCTGTCGCTGTCGCTTCTTTTCCTGCCTGTTTGGCATTCGCCTCCTTCACTCATCCTCCGGTAATGCCTGCATACGTTGTCTCCCTCCCTGTCCCTCCCTCCTTCCTCAGACTATGTCCCTCATCATGCTCCTCATGTCTTGTTTCGCCTCCCCATCGGAATGTTAGCTTTGTTTGAATTACAATTGCAATGGCTGTATCAAGTGGAATAACTGTGAAGGAATGTTCGCACAGGTCCGGTAAAAATTGAAAATCCTCGAGCCTCGAACCGAACTTCGGGTTCGGTCCGGTTGTCAGCCATTACCTGAACCCGAATTCAGGTTCGGTTCAGGTTCAGAATTGGTTCTGAACTTCACCGCGGCGACACTAGCCGGCGGGCCAGCAACTACTTGTGACTTCTACTGCTTCCACTCTACATCACCTGATGGAACCCGAAGAAATCCGTTGTCAGCCCAGCTGCTTTCTCTCTGCTTCTCTGCTGACATATTCACGGTCAGGAACATGGAAGATCCGGTTCAGTGTTCGTGACTACGCCATGGCCAATGAAATATATAAGGCCATCTGTCCAGGCCCAGCGTCATTACAACATCGCAGAAATGGTCAGGATGAGGACTACCTTTGCAACTCTTGCTCTCCTCCTCTTCGCTGCTCCCCTCGGAGCTGCCACCCAATGCGCTGAATCCGTTGATCTCACCAAGCTCCAGACTTTCTCATCCAAGCCAAGGATGTTTATCCTGTCCGACATCCTGAACGAGCCGGATGATTCCATGTCTTTAGTCCGCTATCTGCTGTACGCCAACGAGTTCAACACACGTGGACTCTGTGCCGTCACCCTCGACATGGCTTAGGAATTCCACCCACCCAGAAGAGATGCGAAAAATTGTGACGGCCTATGGGATGGTCGTGGATCAGCTCAACTGTCATGTTCATCCAGAGTTTGCTTACCAGCCTGCCGAGCATTTTTTATCCCTCATTACGTCTGGTCCACCGGTAAGTCTCGAAACTCAGTGAACCCGGCCACCATTCTGATGTAGATACAGGTATTCGGGAAGAAAGCACTCGACATTTCCCTCAGCGAGGGAGCCCAACGCCTCATCGCTGCCCTCGAGGAGTCTAACGAGCCCTTGCACATAGCGGTCTGGGGTGGTGTCAATACACTGGCCCAAGCCCTACAACACATGTCCCGGACAATGTCTGCATCCCAATTCGCGAAACAACGTGCCAAGCTACGCGTCTACACTATCTCAGACCAAGACAACACCGGCCCCTGGATCCGAGCGCATTGGCCCGACATTTTCTATATTGTCTCCATCCACGGATGGAACAATTATGACCAAGCCACCTGGCCTGGCATAAACAGCGGCAACGGACCCGACCCCACCAAGACGCTCAACCCCTGGCTCGACGCGAATATTCGCCTGGGACCTCTCGGCGCCGTGTATCCCCAGGTTGAGTTTGGCATGGAGGGTGACACGCCTAGCTGGTTATGGCTCGTGCAGAACGGCCTCGGTTATTCCGACCATATTGAATGGGGAAGCTGGGGGAGGCCGCTATTTACGCGCAACGGACCTGATAGATTGGGTGTCACCCGAGGTGGATGGCAACCTCTGGTCCGACATCACCGAGCAAGCCATCGGAGCCGACGGAATACTTCACAGCGAGAACAAGCCAGTATCTGGCGTTGGAGGGATGCGATGCAGGACGACTTCGCGGAACGCATACAATGGACGCTGACAAACAACTTTTCCGCGGTGGCGCATCCCCCTATCTTGGTTATCAACGGCCACAGCGGCCCCGACCCGTTATTCATGAAGGCGACTGAAAACGGGACCTTTATCCTGGATGCGAGCGACACCATCGACGTGGATCGACCACAGAACGACAGCCAGCTCGACTACGCATGGTTACTGTATATAGATGTGACCACTTCAGCCCCGCTTCCATACCCGGGAGAAATCAAGTTGGAGTCGCTGGCGCCACTGGCGTCCGACCCAGTGCTGGCGAACAACACTGCAGGATTCCAGAACTTCACTCTGGGTCTGAAGGTACAGGTTACGACACCGCCCATTTCCATAAACGGCCAGACTGGCGAGTCGAACCCCGACATCCCACATTGTGCTGCAGGTGACCAACACAGTGGGCATTCATCCTATCAGGAGGTACAAGAGGGTCATCTTTTCCTACAACTAGTCGGATATGACGTGGTTTGGGTAACGACGTGTGGGAAAATCACTGCTGTACTATTTGTTCAAATCGAGAGTGTGAAGAAATCCTACCTGCTAAAACAACGTACTTGGTTGAAATGCTATGAACAAACTTCTGCGATTGTTACCCGGCGGCGCCGAGAGGCCGGGGTGTTCCGGATAGCATTGTGGAGCCGCCTGCGTGTCGGAGAGCCATTACGGGAGGCCGTGGCTAGAAGGAACAAACTTCGGATGGTGGCCAACGGACCAAAACCTACCTTCGGCGATGCCGGCAATCAGTTTTCTCCATTGAACCGTTTACACGTAAACGGCCCGATTACGGGGACCACGGGGACCTGTGTACGGGTCCACCCGTAGCGTACCCGTAACGTATTATCTTCATCTACTACTTACGTTACGGGGCCGTACCTCGCCCCGTACTTCCGTAAATTTACGGGAGGGGTTGATGCCCGAAAGCAGACTTATAGTAGATGCAGAACTAGAGGTGAACCGTCTTGTCGTGAGGGAGGCTGCGGAAACTGGCGTGCCTGAACGCAGACTTGTATAGATTACACGGACATTATTTTAAAATATGTGCCTCGATTTCTACAAAATTCGTGGGTGCCAGAAGTATTCGACGGTTCATTTCGGATGCCATTGGCTCGCTCGCTCGAAGCCTACTTTAGTACGCCACACGCTGCGTTAAAGTAATTTCCCTGTCAATTGGATTGAAGGTCGCGACGACATTGCGCAGGAAGGTGTCTCCCCTGCGGAGTCGTTTTCAACATCAGCCAAGAACGTAGAGCGAACGAGAGATAGAAAAACACACAGCAGGTGGAAGTCCGAGCCAATATCCGGCCCGCCCTGCGCCTGCGTCCCGAGAACGCAGGTCACATCCCCCTGCGTGTCATTGCCAAACGGCACAAGCTGGTCCCGCGGATCCATGCTGAATGCCTGGCCGCCGATTGTGACGCTGAATTGCGGGACCGTCGCGTTGCACTGCGCGACGTATAGGGTTAGGCCGGCGATCGTGACGAGCTCTGCAGGCGGGTCGAACGCGGCCGCGTACCCCGCGGCGACGGGTGCGGGGACGAGGTTGACCGCGGTGCCCGTGTCGACGATGGTGGTGCCGTTGCCGAGGGAGGCGTTGCGCGCCTCGGGGACATTTTCGCTGCCGGGGAAGTTGTACGAGTCGATGGAGAGGGTATAGAACAAGAACTGCCGTTTGGATTCGGCGGCGGTGGGAGGGTAGGCTAGAACAGGGACGGTGACAGATGTGTTGTGGATCACTGGAACGGGAGCGATGCCGCCGAAGGCAAGCAATCCGAGATTGGGGGTGTTGTAAAGGTCGGTTTCTGATTGCTCGGCAGTGGGGCGATTCAATGCGATGGAAAAGTCTGCGCGTGTGGTCAACAAATGCAAAATTGGGCAAGGTGAAGGCACGTACAAGGATGTTCAACTTTCTTCTGCTTGACCGCGGTAAAGAAGAAGGGATCATACGGAATATGGTTCGACGTATAGGACGCCATGGTTGGGTCGGAGGTGTTGAAAAGACTGGTCACGTTAGGGAAGGCGAGACCCTGCGACCGCGAAATGAGACAAGAATTGTTTCGTTACTGGGTCGAGCGACGCACGAGGATACCCGATAGAATGCCATCTCCCGTCCACGCTGCGACATCTGGTATCGGTACCACCTGTCGCGACACTTCCAGTCCACCGATGGACACGGTCTCCAAGGCGATTGGTCCCGCAACGTACTCAGATGTTCCATACGTTTGATTAAAGCTGACATTTTGATACAACTCGAAAGTTTTGGATGAATTCGGATTGAAGCCAGTTGAGCCGAAATTGCACGTCGTCTGCGGTACCGGACTGCCGGTAAGGTTGAAGCAGGAAAACCCTGCTTGCGGCACCCAGGTGTCCGAGCTACGTGGATAAAAAACGATTAGTGACTTCCAGGATTCCATTTACATCTACTCACCTTCCGCTGTCGATGATGAGACTGAAATTTTGCCTACCGATGGTGACGTTTACAAGGTAGTCGGTGTCCAAGTTACTGCCCGCTAGAGGAACCGTTGTATACGTGTGACGCGACACAACGCCACCGCGGAAAGCAGAGAGCGCGTCGACTTTCGCTTTGCGGCGCGGCACCTTCTTGGAGAACGCCACGGAATGGGAGGCGGCTGGGAGGACGCTTCGAGACGACAGTGCGGGATGGTGTGCGTCCGGCTGCGGCGCTGGGCTTGCGAGACGCCCAGGAACGGCGCAGAAAAGAGTCAAGACAGTGAGGAAAGCGACAGTACGTTCATGGTTCGTTGGGGGTTCAGTGAACGGGTGGGGTATTTATGCCCACCGAACGTAAGCATCACGCATGGTCCGCACAGCAGACTGAAACTGCTGTGGGGCCTCGACTGCGGAGCGCCTGTCGCCGTCGGACAACGTTGGTGATGGATTCACTTGAGCTCGGAAATGACGTCGCGAGGCCTCAGGAAGGAGGGAAACGGAGTCAACAAGTCAAAAATAAAGTAGACGTCCCATCGAGAAGAGAGAGCAATACTGTAGGCTCTTGCTCTCTAGTGCCAAGAGGATCCTCGCCCGATCACGTAAAAAGTAATCGAACATCGGTGATTGCCGCTCTTTACCAGTCGCTCAAAGTGTGCTCAAACCTTGGTCCAAGTCCCTTGTTGTCCCCACTCCGGACTCTGAGTCCAAATGAAAATCTCAACACTGTAAATTCACCTATTAATAATGAAAAGTTGAACGTTGAACAAATGTAGGACGAATCGTTTTTACGAGGCGGCGCCCGGCTCACAGTATTCACTTGGTATTCACCTCCACAGTATGGTTTTGATCCGACGGTACTATCGAATGGGTACCTTTGCAAAATGCGGTACCTTTGCAAAATTTTAATCTAACGGTCTCAATTTTGCGTCAATTGTGCTATAAAAAAGGTAGAGAGAAAGTATATAATCCTTTGACTGTTCCAAATATTTCTGGAGGCGAACAGCGGCATTTGAGCCCACAGGAAAATCGAGAGTCAGTGTTTGATGAAGTCCATCAAAAATGATGACCCGCCAAATTTAGCGGGCCATCAATTTTGCAAAGGTACGGGCGTCTCGGGAGCCTCCTGGCATCCTCCACATGGTATGCCTCACTCTGAAAATATTCAAGCATGGGATTCATATGTATGACTTCGTTTATGCCAAATTTTGGAGAAATCCGAGCCGAAAGGCTGCCACACTCGGCCCATCAAAAAACTTTTGCAAAGGTACCCCTTCGATAGTATGGGTCCAAGATGTTTTCGATGATTTCATTAATTCTGATAGTTAAAAGCGTACGCGTATGTAATATTCAGCCAGACAACTGCCAGATGAGTGTGAGGCAATCCAGCTCCACCACTTCACTTTCTGTCTCACAGACGGAGGCGGCTCCGTGATCAGCTGAAGTCCATAGATTGTTCGACGCATATTTGCCTTCATTTCAGACTCCATATACCTTTAGGTAGAGTGGCATCCCCGCTTGTGCTAATAGCAGCGGATTTAGAGAGTTTGAACGCAAGGCACGTGATGTGTTGAAAGTTCAACCTCGGAGGAGTGACGAGTACTTTGCCCCCCGGGGTTTAAGTAATTTTAAATTCTGGTGATTCTCTTACCCCTCATATCGCATAAGTTATGTACCTGTGCGATCAATACACCGCCAACGGTCCATCACGTTGCCGGCAGCTGGGACGGTCATGCATACCATGTGCGATGACCGGCTGGTGCCAAGCCTCCTGTCAGCTGGATATCGGCCGACGGAGTATATGGGTCCACAATGGACCCAGCTTTCCTGGAGCCAGCCTGGCAACCAGCCTGTGTGCAAGCTGTAGGGCAGGGTGGGGCGTATTCGACATTTCATGTAACTTATATGTTTGCATTCAGATGATTGACCGGAAATAAATCATGTGTATATTGGCTATAGAATTATATGGTACCTCTTACACCTCTTGCTCCGGCTCCTCTGCGGGCTCCTCCGTCGCGGGCATAGCGGGGGTAGCGGCGGGGATAGAAGTTGCCTTGTCGGCCGCAGCGGCACTGATGGTGTCGTCGACCTCGTGCTGGAGGTCGTCAACGGCCTGGGTGGGGATGCTGTAATTGTCGACGCCGTGAGTAGCGCGGTCGGTCGACAGCACATTTTCAAATGCCCTGAGCACATAAGTCAGCAGTAAGCAGGGATAGAAAAATTAATTTTAACACACTTGTTGAGCTTGCGAGCACTTCCACCGGCACGGTTGCGGATCTTACGGAGGTCGGCATCGAGGGAGTCCCAGAACTTTGTTTGTAGGGTCCTCGATATAGACTTGGCGCTGAAATATTACAGGATTAATAAGATGAAGGAAATCATGAAACGGACAACTTACCATCAGCGCAAACGCGCGCACAAAGCTCAGGGGGTGACAGCACATTTGGTACCTTGAACGAGGTGCGTGGTGACGTCAAAGATATTCTGGTGTTCCCGGGCGGAGGGTGCAGGTGCCTTGTTGACTTTGAAACTGGCAGCGAGCTAAAGGAAATGAGTAGTGCATGGACCGGGGATAACACGACACGAACCGCTTTTTTGATCTTCGAGCGCAGCTGGGTCAGAGCGCCTTGGACGACGGTGACAAGCTTGGCGTAGTCGGCAGGGTTACGCTCGATGTTGGGGTGGAAGGTCGAAGCGATTGACCTTGAGGATGTCCTGAGCATAGAAGGGTCAGATCATGGACAAATAATCAAAGGAAAACGTGCCAGAAGAATGTTTTTGGCTACCGAGCCCTTGTACGCGCTCAATTGGTAGAAAGGAGGATGGCAGCAGCGTAAAAATAAATGTTGGTCTGGGCTGGAGTGAGAGCAGGACGACGAGGGGGGGTGGAAACACTGACCTCGGTATCGTCGCTGACTGCAAAGGGAGGCTTGCCCATCTCGAACACGTCCAAACGGTTGTGAAGGGCGTACAAGCCGAGAATGACCTTTGCTCCTTGAACAGCCGGGGGGTCCTGCACACACCGGATCGGTACAGGATGGTTAGCTTCGAAGTAAATACACACATTTACAGAATTGATGCTGTCGGCGATCTGGTCGGCACGGAGGCGCTTGCTTTCACCGAGGCGCTGCAGCATCTGGGTAACATTGCGGCTGGTCAGGCTGAACACGTTGTCAGGAAGGGGCTCGTCATCCTCATTGTCAGAGCTGGGCTCGATGTCGGCGTGGGGGCGTTTGCGGGGGGCAACAGGGGTGAGCTCATCCATCGCATCGAGCATGGCGTCGACGCCACGGCGAGGAGTGACGGGGAGGCGAGAGGAGGACATGGTGGTTATTGAGAGGGCAAATAGCGAGGGGGCGAGGGGGCGAGGGTCGCTACTGCAGTGGATGGATCGGACGTGTTTTCAAGCCTCTCGCTTAGCTAGATTTGGAAAAGAAAACCACTAGTGACTTGATGGCCACAGTTCCGAAGCGAGCACATCCAGGGAAGACAGACCGAATCACAAGACGTGAAGATCTTGCGCGCTTCGAGGAAGCCCTTGCATCTTGCATCCATGCCGCCAAAAGGAAGTGGTGCGGGTTTGAAAGCAGAAGGTGAATTTGAAGAGAACTTGAGCGCGTTCAAAGCTTAAAATCCTCTTGCAGATTTCGTCTTCAGGGCAGAGCGCACGGAGGTCCAATGCAGGGTGTGTAATGCTGGGCTGCCAGAAGAGCGCCGTGTTTTGGTTGCTAGCCAGGAATGGTGTCAGACATCTGCAGTCGGATGAGCACAAGAATGCAGTGGAGCAAATGGATGACGCACGAAAGATGCAGGAGCAGCGTCGAGCCACCGTCGCGCAAAATGTACCTATTCAGGTGGTGCAGATCCCCCGGGCCCATTGCTGATCGACCAACGGGGGCACATGCGAGCGGAGCAGAGCTTGATATGTGGGCCGACTATGCGCAGAATGGAGCGATGTTCAGCGCAGGGGATATTGAGGATGACATTGAGGTGACACAGCAGAGGTTGGCGCAGCAGGTGGACATCTTTGGCTTGCTGGATCCGAAGGAAACGGCGGAGAGGCTTGGTTTCGAGGGAGACGCGGGGCTAGTGAAGGAGTTGTTGCAGGCTGACGCAGAGGACGACTTCTTGGCTGACACACCAAATAAAGCAAAATTTCAGTCTGGACTGAATGTGAATTTATTTAGTAAGAATCAATGCACATATCAGCCGCATAGGATTTGGCCTGTATCTACTGCGGCTGATTCTCATAGTTATTTTGTAAGAATCAATACACATATCAGCCGCATCAGATACGGCCCGTATCTGATGCGGCTGATTCTCATAAAGAAACTCAAAGAATCAATGTGAGTTTCTGCTGGGCTGAAATCTTTGAGCAAATTTTGCTATTCGTTGATAAAAATAGCAGCCAGTAGCATAAATAGCTCAGGGATTTCAGCGGCACAGAAACTCGCTTCGATTCTTTGAGTTTCTTTATGAGAATCAGCTGCATCAGATACGGCCCGTATTTGATGCGGCTGATATGTGTATTGATTCTTACAAAATAAATCTGAGAATCAGCCACCTCAGATACAGGCCAAATCCGATGCGGCTGATACGTGCATTGATTCTTACCAAATAAATTCACATTTCAGTCCAGACTGAAATTTTGCTTTATTTGGTGTGTGAGATTATGGCGAACGCAGGTGAGTGTTTGCGAGCAAGTTGGTTTTCGTCCAAACGCGGATATCATTTCGCGTTCACGTGCGCTGATGCACACTCTTATGAACGCGACTTGAACGCGACTGTGGTGCTTCTTCCTCCCATCTTCGGCTTCTCCAGGATTATTGACGACCATTTGCTCATACAAATGTCTTCCAGGTCTCGACGAACAAGATCCAGCGGACGTCCATGCAAATGCGAGGTGAAATTCAACAAGAAGGCTACACATACTTTCCATACCCGAATAAAACGGTCTGTGCTGCGATTGTAAGAGCTCCGGATATGTCTTAAACTCAAGACAGATCTTTCTTCTCAATATTCTGGACAACATGCCGCGACTACGCGTCTCGAGTTCTCTCATGCGCGTGTTTCTGTGGATGTTGCGGGAATTGGGAGCCAAGGACGTGCCCTCGTTCGATCGCCTACGCCAAGTGCAAAAAGAAATTCGGGCCGAGTACGGGGGTACCCAGTATTCCGTGTAAATCACCTCTTGGAAATGTTTTCTTCATCAACGATCCTCGCACAATAATCGCCCAGGTATGTGACATGTTTATATTTCATTCAATCTACCGCCTAAGCCTTGAAAAGGACTGGGCGAACCCGGCTGTTCGAGCTCAGATGCATGTTTATCCTGAAATTCCGGAAGACAGTGTGGTGCGGGAGATCTGGCACGCGCTAAAGTGGCGGAAGAATATAGATCTGGATGTCCTCAGTCCCATGTACGATGCCGGCACTGCACATTACTATGTCAATGAGCTCGCACGCCTCAAGAACGGGGATTTTGTGGTGCCCATTCGCTGGCTGATGTACTGCGGGAAGGTTCACGCGGATGCGTTTGTGGTTTCATTTAACGAGGTGCGTTATTTTCCCACTTTCCTACCTGTGCCAAGCTAATTTTCTCTGAGACCGGCCATGCAACAATTGATGATTCCAAGACGGTCATTATCACTGCTTCCGAACTCTCAGAAAACTATCTCGACCTGCAGGACAAGAAGCTTATTCCTCACTGGAGCGGTACGCAACTGTGCTTTTCTGTGAATTTCGCTCAAAGCTTTTCCAGCTGAAACAGAAAAGAGTAGCTACATTGCGCGCATGCCCAATCCCAAGCGAGAGAAATTGCTGGCGGGGACCCATTGTATGTCACGCTGGTTGACTTCTTTGGGGACGATGTCTCTGGGAACAGGTCAAAGTCCTGGAACAAGCATCTAAACGCGTATATGACAAATCGAACACTTCCCCGGAAATTGCTCCAGCAAGAGTTTCATGTCCATTTTGTCTTGACCTCTCCACACGCGTCGATGGCTGAGCAATTCCAGGAATTCAAAACCGCCGTTGAGTGAGTTTTAAACTTTTATTTCAATGCAATGGTGTGACGTGTTTGCGGCAGAGACACGCATTCCAATCCCGTTCGCGTCCAGGATGAAAATGGCCAGACCACGCGATTCTGCATTATTGCAACTGTACGCCCTCCGACAACCCCATGCAGAGTGAAATATGTGGACATATTGGTGGCAAAGGCAATAAGTTCTGCCGCAAATGTCATGTGGGGGGCACGCAGGAGGAAAAGACCACTCCAACGGGGGGTACCATGCACTATTTGAGGTAATTTTTAGTAATTTTTGTGGACCTGATTTTCGGTGTTCAGATTCTCACACCTTGTACAGCCGGGGGAACTGCGCACAAAGAAGCACACTCTCACCGAGCTCAAAAAACAGGTTGAGCTTGCATGCGGTGGCGTGTCAAAACGGGTCCAAGAGCTGCAAACGCAAACGGGTGTCAAGGATGTGTATACGCAATACTGGATTCAGCAAATTCTGGCTCGTGCCGCAGATATACGTCAGCAGGACCCACATGCTTCGGAAGCCGACATCAAGACCGAGCTCATCCAGTGGACCCGTGACAACGAAGAGAAATTGTATAGTCCGTTTCTGACGTTGAAAGGTACGGTGCTTTGTTTCGTAAAAAAAAAACGGCATGCAAATTCAACTTAACTCACACGGATAGGATTCGACCCTGCGGCAGATACTCCCGTCGAACTTCTACACACAATCCTCCTGGGCGCGGTCAAATACATCTGGCATATATCGCACACACCATGGTCCACTGAGAAGAAGAAGACATATTCAATACGACTCCAGGCCACTAGCACTGAGGGTCTTTCAATCCACGCCATCCGTGCCAACTATATCATGCAGTATGCCGGATCTCTCATCGGGCGGCAATTCAAAACAATCATCCAAACCGCTGTCTTCCATCTGCACGACCTCGTCACTGAGGACCAATTTACCGCGTGGAAAGCGGTCGGAGAGCTCTCGGCGCTATTGTGGGTCCCCGAAATTCGAGATCTCACCCAATATCGGGTAATTGAATTGCTCGTCTGTTCCTTTCTTTTCTTACACACCCATGCACATTTAGAACGACCTCAAAATTGCGGTCGCCAATGTCCTCGATGCTGTCGCACAAATCGATCCTTCAAAGATTATGACCAAGATCAAATACCACCTGCTCACGCACCTCGACTTCGATGCGATTGAACTCGGACCTCTCATTGCAATGGCCACGGAAATCTTCGAGAGTTTCAACGCCGTGTTCCGCTACTGCTCGATCTACTCCAACCACCTCGCGCCAAGCCGGGACATCGCAATTCAATTCGGGCGACAAGAAACAGTCAAGCACCAGTTAACCGGAGGGAGGTGGATGTCCAAGAGCACCGGAGACTGGCACGGCGCCGGTACGGGTGTCCGTCATTTCATTGAGAGGCACCCGATACTGCAAAGACTTGTTGGATGGACGCCGGAGAAACAGATGAAGCACGGTTTTGTGTTATCTCCCTTGCAATGATCAGCGTGTCTCACCTAAATTTAGGTGATACAAAGCTGGCGCCACTGAAACGCGGGATCCGAACACGGCCGGTCGAGTTACTCAAGAGCACCAATGCTGCTCGTGCACTGAATTTCGGGGAGTATAGCGGGCAACAGCGAGTGGATGAGATGCAAGACGGTTGTCTCTGAGTCCCTTGATGAATGTTTCGTGGGCACTTGGGTATTTGCGAACTCGCACTTGGACACGGCAAGTTTGCTTTCAATTTTTTTTTTTTTGATTTGTATGTTACTCACTCATGACAGAATTCAATAATTTGCGGGCGTCTTTCTGACATCCTCTGCAACCAGTTGGGCGTAGCTATTGTTGTCGTTGAACTTTTCCAGATAATGGGAGTGCGACACTCACGTTATGGGATGCCCGTTCTCGCACGCCGCGACGATGAAATCACATTTTCAATCCTCCCCGCAAAGGTGCAGTGTCAGTCTCTTGTTTATTAGTGCACGCTGACAGTGTAGTATCTAGAATATAAAATTCGACTTCAACACTCAGCACGACTGTGTTTCTGCAGCATGCGAAGCCACGGGTGTCCGTCCCGTTATGCAAGAACGCGTTGAATCCGATAAAACTGAGAATTTTATTGTCCATACCCCACTTGACCGCTTTATTATCAACACCCACAGCTTCCATAACCCTCACCTCGTCCGCGCCACAGTCTCGCGCGACCTCTGGGCACCTGTTGCTCTGTTCGAAGACAGGAGGGCTAAACACGATGAATTCTCTGCTCGACTTCGGGAGAGTAGGGCCACAAAAGCCGCAAAACGAAAGGACACAGCTGCCAAGAAACGTCCCCGCCCCGCCACGGCATCGAGCGATGATGACGAACCACCCCGGAGGGCTTGTAAACGTGGGCGAACTTTGCAGGCAGCTACTCGATCAGGGGTGCCGAGACCCCGCACCAGAGCCGCAGCAGCGGCAGTTGCGTCCGGGTCCACGATGATTGGTCTTGCGGCGGGCCGCTCGAAACGCAAGATCAAGCGCTCTGCTCGCGCACTTCAGGCGGAGGAGTCTGAATCCAGCGACTCGGAGAGCGATGGGGATGGAGATTCTGATGGGGAAGAGTTTAATTCTGGCGATGATTTTCTAGGCTAAAATTGAGGTATCGGGCGGTAGCTTAATATATTTATTTTCACTGTGCCAGCCACCCCACAGCTGAGAGAAAAACCCAACTTCCATCTGACTTTCCATGCTCTCGTCAGCTGGAAAGTCGGCCTGAACCCGCCAGCTGGGTTCCATCCCCCTTACGGCTGGTCACAGCTGGTATGTTTTCTAGAATTCAGCTGGCGATCCCACCTGGAGACGTCCTGACGGCACTTTGGCGGTGTACCATTTTGTCACCGTGACGTCACGGTCAGGTCCTTCCCACGTCAACGACAACTTGAGACGTGTTGTGATCACTTACAACTTGCGTATAGCATGGTCGAGTCCAGCTAGAACCCAAGTGCATACCTTGAGCAAACCTCAGCAGGGTCTGCCGAGGTCCAAGTGTGTCCAGGTGTGCTGAGCAACCTCGGCGCAGGCTTGGGTCGAGAAGCCATCAAAATGCAGTGATCCACGAGTTTCGCGGGAAAGGACGTGCGACGAGGTGTCTCCCACTTGGGAACGAGCTGCCGTTCTCCTAGATATGGGGCAACGTCAGTGGCTTGAATGAAAGAATTGGAAGGAGAACAAACCCCAGTGCTTCAGTGTCCCGTCCGTAGTTTATAGTCCTGTGATCCGAGCTTCGCCGCCGTATCATCCCCCCACTTCGTATCTTCGAGGAACACCCATCCTTCCCGCTCCAGATACATTGTACTGGCGAGAAGCTCCACGCAACAGTAGAGTAAGGCGCCGAAAAGATATAGGCCAACTCCTAGGTAAAAAAACCAAACCCAACACAAATAGAGCTGAGAGCAACAAATAAAATCGCCATCCATAAGGACGAGACCCTAATCCCCTTCATCTCCTCGTTTTTGTAAAGCCCGTATTCGTCTCTCTTGAGGGTTTTTTGATATAAAGCCCAGTGCTTCGCCACCAATTATCGTCAGCGGGAGATCCGATCTCAGCGACACAGGGAAGGCCGTCGCGAGGGGCTCGAGTCGTTCATTGCCAGCTCGAGGGTTGATCGGCTTACCAAGCCAATTCACCGCGTTGTCCTCCGAGATGCTGCATGCCGCTGCGAGACTGGCGGCATTGTAGGACGCCTGGTTCACTCCAGAAGCCATGCAAAGTCTTGCCGTCCGCCATTTCCAAGGTCTTTGAGCCGAGCACGCCGTGGAAGCAACCCATTCAAAACTTTCCCGAGGTATTTGTGGTCGTGAAAATCGCCAGCTTCGTCGCGCCGAATCGCCTCCACTACCAGGCCGTGGACGGCCTGCTGCCACGGTATCGACCCCGCGTTCACGAAATGCTGAAACATCGCGAATCTGTGATCAAGGATCAGAAGGTAACCTCACAGAATATGAATTAAGCACTCACGAATGCCATTTATTTTCCTTGGCCGCGTTCGTTCTGCATCGCCTCCCTGAACCTGTGGCCATTCATCTCAACGAACTTAGCGGTCATGCTGTCCCCCTCGGGCGCTCCGTGTCAGTCGTAGGACCTTCTCTGCATGAAGAATCTCGGGAAGAGTGAACAAGCGCTTCCCCCAGATACACTGAAGCGTCGTGGTGGTCGCAATTTTCTTCGTGGCAAAATACAGCGACCTGCGCGGCGCCTCGAAATATATCCGCCAATCTACCCAGTTCAACACTCCGTTGCGTCTCGATGGTTTTTTTCATCGTCTTTTCGGTCGTCGTCTGATAGGCAACGCTCGTCCAGCCAAATATATTCGACACGGTTGGGGTTCCCGTTGGGTCTGGTAGCAGAACAATAGAGTTCGAGCAAGTAATCCGAAATAAGGCGCCGATCCGGGAGGGTCAGTGGGCGTCCGCCTTTGGATACTTCAGGAACGAAGCCTTGTTCTTTAGCAAGCACAATCGCGCTCTCCAGGATAACTCAGGGCCGTGTACCCAACGTCCTCGACTGCCTTTGAAAAAGTGATTTGGCGGCTCGTTTTTAACCTCCCATTTTCAATAGTGGCCTCCACCACCCAGGTAGGCAAAAATCCCGTCACTTCGTATTGTCCTCTGCCCCCGCCCCTGGCGGTGGAAAGGACGGAGTCAGGTAATACCGCGAAGTCCACAAGCCAGCTTGGCCGCACGTTGTTGTCAGCTTCCTCGGGCCCATGTGCGGATAGCAGGTTAAAGGGCGATCGTACGATAGCGATGATAAGGCGTAGAACATTCCCCAGTGTATGGAACCGCTGCGATAATTCGAATCAGTGAGTCTCTCAACTTTCAAAAAGGAATTCGTCACCTCTTCTGGTGTCGCGCGAAAGAGCCCACATCCTTCTACTCCGTCATCTTCGCGAAGCAAGCGTTTAAACCGGGCTTGCGAATGCATCGCAGAAAGGGACGTATTAATTTCCACCAATGTGGTTGTCCCAGGGCGCGGTAACACGGTAAAGATCGAACGAAGAATGGAGGCCGCTAAAATAAACCAAGTGGGCAGCTTTACAGATTGTGGCAGTACAATTTGAGTAGGCATAGTAGAAGCCGGCGAAAAAAAGGTCGAATGTTATCCTGAGTTTTGGAAGCCTTCTTATGGAATCCGGAACTGCCAGAGGCTGTGAAGGGGTGAACCGCATTCACTGCGTTCCGAGGGGTCGTCGGCCTAATTTGGCCTGACCCCCGTCGGCCGAATTGGGCTGACGACCCCTCGGAACGGCCATGCCAACCCCTGTCGACGTCCGTAAGTCTTGAGAAAAAACTTTTTATGAGTTCCCGACAATAACTAAACGTCTATTGGACCTATGGGAACCAATGACAGCTGACAGTTTGATGCCAGGAGCCTATTTTGGGAACGTGGCCGACGGCTGTCAGTCCTGCGTCAGCCGATGTCAGGCCCAGTTCGGCCGACGTCAGGTCGGCAAGCAGTGCTGATCCCCGTCGGCCTTTGTCAGCCGATGTCGGCACAGCCTGCCGACGGGGCCTCGGAATGCAGTGATTCCCCATTCTACCTGTCTTTTCCTTTTGCGTGTATCTTGCGTGTATGTGCTCTTGATTTATGGCACAGCTTGAGGACCCATTAAACAACTTTTATAATGGTGGCGGTAATTAATGAGACCTGTGGAGACTCGGGATTCAGGCCGGCCTGGACGAACAAACGCATGCCGCGGATCTAAGTTGGCGGACCGTGTGTAGATTGTGCAATTTAATGACCGGCCATCGTACATGCACGTTGCAGTACGGCATGCAAGTTCATCCGGATTACAGCCACGCAGGCTCAGCACTTGCTTGATAATATAGGCGGACCAGACAGTACCGATTTGAGCTGTCAGCGACGGAACGTCTCAAGAAATGAACCACGGAAGTTGATGACCACTCGTACGACCGTGCCCTGGCACAGACACTTGTATATGAAACTTGCGGAACACAGAAGAGGTAAGTCACTTGGGTGGAGATATGTCCGTATTTCATAAGGCGGCGATTAGTAGACGGACTCCGATAAATTAATATCGTACCTAGATTTTTTCGATCTCGGTGCGCAATGACCGTGCTGTGCTGTTCGTGTCATTGTCCATTTGACCCAGAATAGTGTCCTGGAGGTAGTCGGTGACGTAGTCCAGAATGAGGCTTTTATTGGCATTGCCTGGCACGACGCGTGATGTGAGACCTTTCATCCAGACCCTCCGTATAACAAACGAGGTACAAGTTGGTATTGTTATAGCGTCTGTTTAGAAGAGACTACCGACTCGGGAGAGCCGATGAGGGTGGCAATTGGGACGAATTGCGTGGTAGGATGTGTGAATGCTCCCTTTGGCACCTGAAATTGAAATTGGGTTCCACATATTCTTTCGGGTGATAAGTTGGGGCTTCCGCGCGGACACGTTTGGCTGGGCCGTGGTGACCAGTCGAGTCTGCTATTCGCGCCCTTGTGGTTAGCGACTCGGGGGTCGGTCCAATCCGAAGGAATGCACTTGCAAACTTGGGGGCAATTCAAGATGCAGGGCAAGAATATCCGACACGACGGAGGCAGAAAGACTTCAAAGAGCCGAGTAATATGCCCGGAGGTAACAAGTTCGCTGGCGGCCGCCGCTGGCCACCGGTGGCTACTGGCGGACGCTGCCGTACAGTGTTTGTCGCTGGAGCACATTGAGTCGACCGGTAATCATCGATCACCGCTGGAACTTGACCTCGCCTCCATCTACCACTGGTTTCCGGTGTACCTCGCCGTATAAGTATCTTTACCTTACTCAATTTACGAAATATATTGTAAATCCTGTAAACCCTAGAGATAGCGATGGCGTGAATCACCGGTGATGTTGATCAAGATCTGACAGATATTGATCTCCCCGGTTACTCTACACCTCTTGCCTGTTCGCCGTCGACGCTCAACGCCCAACGCCCGGCACACGCAACACCCTTTGGCGGTATGGGATCCATTCCCGCCTCTTTTTCCCATGGCCTCTCACCAGCAACTACGGCTAAAGGCTAAGCCTGCACCATGTACCGCTTGCACAGGGCACTGCGCCCTCCTGGCATAGTCGGGCACATTGCCGGTGTGGCGGATAGCGGCGACGTCGACGCTGGCGGTGGGGTCGACCCAGGGTCTCGTGTTTGAGGGGCCAGCCTTGTCCGATGCGGGGGAGAGGGAGGGGGGTGCAAGCGAGAGGAAGACGGCATGAGATGCGTATGGAGGGAAGGAGTGAGTCTCTCCTGCGCCGCACGGTCCAAGTCTGAAGGCAGAAGTAGAGGATCGGTCCGTCTTTTCATGCTTCCAGGTGCGTCATCCGCACTACTTTTCCTTAAAAAATCTCACTCATTGTTCACTTGAAGTGATTCCATGCCCTGGACTGTCGAACTGAGGTGGTGCACATCCATCGCTTTCCGCGCTGCATTGTGCCGGCGACGCGGTGTACGACGAAACCAACGGGGATCATTATGTGTTCTATATCGTGCTACACGCTACCCTTGCGCCCGTTGGATGGAGTTGGCGCTATGTGCCTCAGTTCATCCTGAAAAACCGGCGCGGGGGACGCAGGAGGCGGACGTAAGTTGCATCGGCACTTCTCTTTCCATTTGCAAGCTTAAAATCATGGAGAAGGTACGCATGCCGTCCCAGCCCGACCCGCTGCTGCGCGCGTCGGATCTCCCCGTCCTTATGTCTAGAAACACAGTAGTGTAGCATGTGCGTATATATCTATCTACATGCTTATCCAAGTCTTGCTCACCGCCTGCTTTTCCTCACAGCTTGTTTTGTCACTTCACAACAGGTTCCACGGAGTCCGTGCTTCACCAACGCGACCTGTCACATGTGTGACCTGACGCGCCGAAAAGCGTGTGTCGCTCAGCTGTAGACTACACTTTGTTCCATATTCTCCATAGCCTCTCGCATAACAATGTTTTATACCTGCTCACTCTAGCCTAAATACTATTGGTTGAACGAGATTTAAAAGGCCTCATATACAGTTGTGATCTCCCAAATACGACTAGAGAAGCTGTTGGCGGGATTACAAGGCGAACGCAAAGGTATTGGGGTTTATTCATCATTATGTTAGTACATTAAACCATTCTGGCCCTCCCATCTCACCCTGGAGCTGTCCTTGTCTGAGTTTCAAAGCAATAATACGCTGTCGCTTACTTCAACTTGAAAGCTCCTTAATTGAGTGAATAATGTATTTTAAAAAATATAATGCATGCCATGTAAACAATAACTGGCAGCCAAGGCATATCAGACAGTCAGTAGCGCAAAAATGGGGCCAGGAGACGCCAGAACGCGTCGCGCGCGCTGCGCGCCATTGGGTCACGGGACTGTAAATCCTGTAAATCCAGATCAATTTACAGTAAATTGATCGGCCGTAAGTGCTTATTGGCGCTTATTGCACTTATGGCAGGGAAACGACCGAACCTCACATCCCAGGCCTCATTTTTCAAGGTTTTCCTCCCAAGATTTGGTGTAGCTTTCATTGACACTCTAAAAAGGAGGGTACCAGACACACATATTTTCCCCTCATTGCAGAGGTCAGTGGCCAACGCGCGTCGAATTCACGCGTTGTATGACATTGTTTGGACCAGCCGATGTAGCTTGTGTACTCGCCACCAACCTCTGGCTCTCTTCGACCCAGCGCAATCCATGGCCTCAAACTCTCCTCTTTGTTCCATCTGCTGGCTGTCTCAATTTGGTCCGACTTCTTTGAACGAACTCAAGCGCAAAATGTACGCGATTCTCTCAGGCTTGCTCCGTTGACTCGCCTTCGTGACGCCTTCTTGGGTGGCTGTATAAGACTCAAACCTGGGACTCAACAGCCACTCAATGGAGGCTGCTAGATGGCTCAGTGCGGATGAAGGCTCACCTATTTTCTTTGTAGATTTTTCATGCCCTGGTTGTTTCGATGGGTGCCGCTCGGGGTGTCTGTAAGCACGAAACTCATAGTGCTGTACCGTTTGGCTCACGCTGGTGCAGGGAGGCGCTTGGGAAAAGGACCTCCATGATCGCTGGTGGACCTCAAAGCTTCCATTTCCCAGTACACTATCATCAACCCCGCACACTGCGCCCCCGCCGTCCATCCGCTGCGCACGCTACTGAAGGCGGGCCAATCTACTGTGGGTGGACTTGGAGGGGCATCAGCTGTCGTTCTCCAACATCGCTCACCAAGACCAGTGGGTGGATGGACTCGCCCGTGGTGAGTAATTTCATTGCTATTTTCGAGTTACTCTGATGGTCTTGTCTCCACCAGGCAAGCCCATCTCCGCCGCCGAGCTTCTCCTGCGTGCAGCAGTACCCCAGTCCCGTCCCTCTGACACCGAGCCTCGGCTGCTCGCCTTCGTCCACCGAATCTTTGTCCGGTGACCATCCGGATGTCCACATGTCCACATTCATGGACACCAACATGTTTCCGCTGTCTCACGACGTCGTTACGGTCTCCTGCGGTAACAAGACGTCTTCCAACTGGAGGACGCACTCCTCGACGCCGTCCAGCATCCTTTTGAGGCCGGACCGACCCATGGCTTTCGCTGTCATGCCGACATCCAAGACTGTGCAGCTGCCCGGTCTTGGACACATCCCAGTCCCCAAATGTGTGGCCGTGGTCGGATGTGGTCGGACGAGCGACCCACATCCAACGAACACACCCCCGTGGCTGAGTACGCTGGGACACAGAACCCCCTCAATCAAATTGGTGGGTTGTTGTCCTGCTTTGTGAATACAATACGCAACAGTCTCTGCGACGATCTGTAGACTTCCATTTCCCAGTACACTATCATCACCCCCCCAACCCGTGTTCCTCACTGCATGCTTTCACGCACTTTCCGGCACTCCTCAAGTTTGTGTCTGTGACTACCATGCTCGAGCGCTGGGTACTTATCTCGTACCCGAGTCTTCCGTGGCTCAACTTGGCCGACTCCGCTGCACTTGCGCGTGTCCTCACCCAATTCGCCCAACCCCGCCCTTGCCCGCGCTCAAGTCGTCTGCGGCTCGACGTCCCCCACGCCCAACTCACCCGCCCCGACTCGCCCTCGCCCGCGCTGCGCCCTTGCCCGCGCCCTTGCCCATGCCCATCACGCCAGAGTCGCCCACGCTCTCGACCGACTCGCCCCGCGCGAGGGCTGCTGCGTGGAGATTAGATGGGTATACTGCGGCAACGCCAAAGGACGCGGTGTGGTCAACATATGTATGCGTGGCTTGTCCCGAAAGGGAAAGTACCACACACACACAGCTTTCTTCCCGCACTCGACACGAGCCCAAATGCCGGAGATGGCCAAATGTGTGTGAGTCGTGGTCCCAGGGCCCAAAGGCGACGAGATTGCAGAGCCGGCAGATACAGAGGACGGTGAGTTACATGGTAGTTGATCTCACCTCGTTCCTAACCAGTCTAATACGTCGTTCCAGTTCGGGTTCGAGTGATTCCAACAGTCCTCCACAGTCGAGGGACCACTCTCCCGAACCCGACCAGAAAGCCGAGAAAGGGGAACAAAAGCATGAATTGTCCGGTGAGCTTAATTTAACACAATCTTTGAACCCAGATAGCTCAACCATTTGTTCCAGCGGTTATTCAAGTCAATTTTTTGGATCAAACGAACCGCGGTCTTGCTCATCGTCAAGTATTTGTGGATGAGTTTCCCGCTGCTGTTTCTACAGCGGTTAACGGCACCAAGAAGTACATGACACTCCTGTCGGACCTCCTTCCAGCTGCGATTGAAAATGACTCGCCAATTAAAGGTATGTGATTGCGCCCAGAAAATATCGACCTCAAATTTGTCGTTTCGAGAGCGGGGGGGGCGCCTTTATCGTCCTAACATATGCGACGAGCCGACGGCTCCCCACCATATAGGCATGATCAACGCTCTTCTGGAAAGAGTTCGCGCGCGCTGCTCGCACGACAGATGAACGAATATAACCTTGTTCCTTTGAACGACGGGAGCTTTGCTTGTGATGTCTTCTGGGAGAAGTCGAGTATCGCCAACATGTCGCAGTCTCCAGAGGCGACGGACCTCGAAGGGACACAGGTATGTTTGGTCTCGACTCTACATCTTCGTTGATAACTGAAGATAGTTGGATAGACTGTGGCTGTATCGCAGCCCGATGAGATCAAGGCGCGTCTTGATTCCCTTCAGTAATAATGGTCCTAATTTTTCCCTTTCCAGGCGATCACTGCTCCCTTGCAGTTCACTGGCACCGGATCGGATGTGCCATTGGTATAGCGAATAGCCGTGCACAGTTCAATCCAATGCACGAGCACGCACTTCCCGGCCTCTGTGCAGACTTTGTAAACTTCCTTCACGCCCAGGTGAAGGCGCAGTCCCCAATATGCCTGATCAAGGGCAGGATTGGGGCCGCTGCAAGTTTGCGGGTGAATCTCTCGATCGCTATCTGCTACAGCAGGCCGCTTTCGACTTCTTTTCTGGCTGGGGATGGAGTCAATCAAGGTGGCATAACAGCCGCTCCATCCTTGCCGTTTGATGCAAAACACGGAGTTGCCAATTCAGAGACCAGGATAACCACCGATACATGATGAGAAGGATCGCACTCAATCCACTCAGCACAACAGCGGTCTACATCTGAGTTTCTGTGCACTCACGTACTCCTCAAGATGGGGTCTTCCATCAGTGTGAGGGACGGCGGACCGTGTCACTGAAAGAGGACAAGGGAAAAAAAAAGATCATCAGGGTTTATATAGGTTGAGGGAATGCCACCATCCTGCTCATTGTTGTGGCGGGTCGGGCGCGCAGAGCATTTCCATCGAAGTCCGGCGTGGTTTGACAAATTCCAGTGGAATCCAGTGGAGAGAAGGCAGAAAAAAATCCAGTGATATCCGGCGGAAGCCAGTGGGAGGGATCGAGATCCCCAGTGTCCGCCACCGGATGCCAGTGGAAACACGGTGCTCGGCAGTGGCAGCCGCCATCAGCCAATGCCGTCCAGTGCCGATGGGCCGGTTGCTACCTCCGCGTATATTACTGAAAGAGCCGTGGTTTGGAATCAGCCGTGACCACATCTTGCCGGATGATTGCCGGACGATTACCAGACCGTCGGCCGAATTGCCTCTCCGCCGAACTGAGCAAACGACGGGTGAGGCAGATTCGGGAGGGGTGAAATTGATTTTCCCGCTGTTTAGAGGTAACTATTTCATACTCGAGTATTGTGCCAAACTCCTTCGACGCTCCCCGGGCCAAACGTGAATCCCGATATACCCGGTAACCCATAGACACTATTTATTCGCCGGTTTCCCCGAATTTGTTCATCGTCTTGCTTAATCACCTCACCTCACCCCTTTATTAAAATTACGTGTGTCTGTCTGTCTGAAGCCATTTTAAACTCCGCTTTCAATCTATCATTCCGGCACAAGTGGGAGCCGGCGCGAAGCGCCGGCGAGCGCTTGTTGAAATATATAATAACCAGACATCCGGGAATATGCTTTAAATTTCCTTTGTGTGACACTTGAACCTGCGAGAACCAAATAAGTAACCGGGGAGGATAGGTAGAACTTAAACTCCACAAACTAAAAGACTCTTGTTCAACGAGCGGCAACCCCAGAAGGTGCAGTAGTTCATAGCTGTAAGGGTCTATCCTCTTCGCCCGGAGAAACTCACAGATCGCGGAGTAATGATATTCCTGCCAGTAATTTCCCCCGACCAAGGAGACGAAAACGCAGTCTCGGCAGTCCCAGAGAAGTGCACTCTGCGGTAGACAAGCGGGTAGTTCCCGCCGGATCCAGAGACCAGTAACTGTCGGATTTAGAACAATCGAAGTTGACGCGCACGCGGGATCCCTCATGTTTTGCGGTAATGGGCGCGATGAAGAGATGCACCGTCCGAGTGGTGCCGTTCGGAAGTAATGTCCCTTTAAAAGCATGGTCAAATGTGACGGCCCGTCCTAGGGTATTGATCACTCCTACGCGGGAGATTAATCGTCTGAACCATGAAAAATAGTTTTATAGCCTCGCCATATCCTTGTTTCCCTTTGGCAACGGTAGGACCAAGGCACGCGTTCGCCTGCGCAAGCCAGCTCATGTCAAGCATTTCCGAGTGCGCGCTGCCAAATTCAATGTGCGAAGACATGAGGAGCTCCGCCTGCATCACCTCAGCCAACTTGAATGACCCCGGTGGAAAGGTGAATCTAAGTCGGAGTGTCAAAAGGTGGCCGGATGACTTTAAGTGAGTTGAATGCGTACTGCTGCCATACCGAATCTTTTTCAGGCGCGTCAAGCTGTTCACGCGAGGACTTGGAGGGTGCACCCAGCGTCCATTTTTTCCTTAGAATCGCTGAATGACTGGGAATGTACCCAACCGGTGAGGCTGCATACGGTGTGACCACCGAGCCGAGGAAAGCGGTCTTGGCATATTGCAAGATGTCAGGCATGGAAGCCAGGCGGGAGTTAATAGGGCAAAAAAACTCCAGCCAGTCCAGATCCTCAGCCAATCCCCTCATTGGGGCTGTATATGTGATGATCTTCGATATATCTTGAGTGGTCGTCGGAGCGGCCCGATGACTGAAAAATGACCAATGCCACCGAGATAGGGTGTCTTCACGCCAGTCGACGTTCCACTCGATGTCTGCGTCGAGGAAGGTTAGACATATCCGATGGGTTCTCGTCTGACACAAATCGTAGCCTCGACTTCCTGGATGATATCAGTACAGGATGTAGATGAGGGTACAGACATGTTACATCACTGTTGTATCCGGTGCTAAAGCGATGATATTCGGAACATTCCTGCTCTCAATTGTGAGAGGCGATAGCGAGGTGTAGACGCTGCTCACCTTGAATTGCCCGAACTATATCCAACAACGAATATGAGCTCACACGGCTGCACCCCATGGACGGTCAGCTTACGAGCATCGTCTCCACACACTCGCCACACGAAGTCAGACTGAGGTCAATGGAACTGGCGGTAGACAGGGAGTGGTATTGGCTCTAGTGAGCCGGTCAACAAATATATAACGCAAGGAATGCTTTTGGTACCCTCATAAAAGATCAGAGCGCGCAGGGCTGGAGCCGTCGAGAATCCAAACAATTGCCATACATTCGGGTGTCTGCATCTGCCCTCAGCTGTTGGAGATCGGAATGGATGGCACCCTGGACATCACCTCAAGCTCGAGTATACTTCCAAGTCATGTTGCCATCTCTTAGTCAGTATCAGTGAAATTACTGTGTAGTGATTGCTAAGAATCGATACAGATCGATACTCACCTCGTTCCCGTTCTCGTATTTCGCTACAGTCATTATGGATTGTTCTCCAGATATGCGAGCGACGAACATCTTGATCTTGTGGAGTTTGCTTCCCATTGGCGCCTCATAGAGCAGGTTGATGTCCCCGAGCGCGACGTCGCGGAAGTCGGTCCTGCGGACAGGCGAGTGAGGCGTAGCCATGTTGTTCTGCATTCCGATAACGTTTAGATTTGTATTGATTGTGGTCATGAGCTGGCAAAAGTCGGCAAATAAGAAGTCGAAGAACGAAAAGGGTTACCAAGAAATTGGAGCGCAGCTCATTTATGCGTGTCCTGTAACGGCGTATCTCTTCCGAGATTCTTGCCGCACAGAAGATTTCTTGGAATCTGCTTCGGAATCCTGGTCGCCTCTGCAATAATCTCTCCAGACCTATCTGAAGGAACTGGAGAAACCTAGAAAAGGCGCATTGAGCAAAGATCCGGATGTTTCGGGGGCATTGTATTCACGAGATGAAATTCTCAAGAAGTGTGGTGAACGGAATTGTGGCAGTTTCTCCCCGGGCCTTGATTTCTTCCCGAACAATTAGGATAATTTCGAGCGTGCTTGCGCACAGGTCCTTCAAATCTTCACGGTTTCTTTGGATTTTCTGACAGCGTTCAGATCAGTATACGGAGCAAATCCAATTATCGGACACGGAACCTCCACTGTTTCGAGAAAGATAACTACCGCGGCGAAGGCTCCTCGGACACAGGGAAGTGGTATGAACTCGGCTCCCGTGGCTATCGTTCTCGCGGCAAAGATCATATCGGGGAGCCAATCTCTCGAGCGCGAAGTGCCTACGACTTGGAGATGCATATCACCGAATGAACTGAGAGTCTGAGCCTCCTGGGCCATTGCGGAGGGACGACAAGTCATAGTGAGGGGATGCTTTGCGGGCGAGATTCGCCCCACGGATCCATTTTCGGTCATCAAAAGAACCCAACCCAGTGGTGGGGGTTGACTAACGAGTTGGTATCCAATCACTGTAAGGTCCGAAAATACCGCCAAGAGCAACAATAGTGGGATCGAGTTCGGGAGGAACGTCGGAAGATCTGGAGTAAGACTTTGGAATTACCACCCGCTCTTTCCGCTGCAGGAGCGTACGGGGAGCCCTCACTAACTCATCTCTTGACCGTTCGGGGCTAAATCTGCTTCTGCAAGCGACATCGGTGTCGTTGGCAGTGATCATTCCCAGATATCACTTCCGGATCTTTCACCATAGGCAAATCCCGCTGCGGTAAAAAAAGGACGGCATTGGGATCGATAAGACCAGGAGATGGAGAAAGAGGAGCCAGAGACCCACGGTCCAGAGCCACCAGAGCCACCACAGACAAGAAGTAGCGAGCGACATGCTGCGACATGGTGGTTCGGGATCAAGGCAGAATAGTACCGTTCAAAGCTGGCCTTTTCGTTTTCCTGTTTGATCTCTGACTCGGCTCCTTTTTGCCATTTTACGGCCAAAAGTGGTCAAAAAGGACCAAGTAGGAAGTCGAGTAGGAGCCCAAAAAGGAGCAACTTTTGAAACGGAGGGTCTGTGATTTTCAAACCAGGAAGACAAGTAGGAGAGCTTTCCTACCTCGGCAAGTCTCTGAATTCAGACTCGGCTACTTCCCGCCACGTCATCTTGTGCCACAGCTCATGTCGACTCGGGGCGCCAATCGAAGCGTGTCCAAATACTCGGCCATTTGGAGCATCAGCATCGGGAACTTCAGAGCGCTCGCTTTCAGCAGCAAATTACGGAACTTATGGATGATCTACCATCTGACTCGCGAGTCGGACTCAAGGCAGAAGGTTGTTGACTAGAAAAATAAAAGAGATGATGGTAAAGAGCAGATTACAGTGTATGTAGAGTGATGGTAGTGGTGTGTGAAGATGGAAAGAATTTCAAGCCGCGAAGCCGCGATCAAAATTAGGCCGAGTCGGCACTTGACTCGGAAGACAAGAAGGAACTCGAGTAGAGAACTTTTTGCAAACAGGAGCACATGTTACGAGGTACGAGCTTGGTTCGTATAGAGTGTCTGTCTACGAGAGACTAAGCACATGTGGCTCCTGTTTGCAAAAAGTTCCCTACTCAATTCTCCTGGTTGCTTTCCTGGAAGCAAATAGGAAACCAACCAGGAAACCAACCAGGAAACCAACCAGGACTCCAGGCAATATCCACTTAACGTGAATATCTTTCCCGAAGAGAACGAGACAGTTCCGGGTTCTGCTTGACCTCCAACTGCGCAATCAGGGCCCACGTCAACGCCCCATCATCCACCGCCCACTTGATCGTCGGAAGAGTGGGCTCTGTCTGCTTGGCAGCCTTCTTCTTACCGGGTTTCTTGTGCTTCTGGGGAGATCGGCACGGCTGTCAACTGCTCATAGATGGGAGGTAGATGGAGTAAGGTGTTCTTGCATCACCGCACGTCGCATTCCAGTGGGACCTTAGTGGGACTCAAAAAATTTAGGCGGTCTGGTTACAGCAATCACCTGCAATAACACAATCGTGTCACACAGTGTCTTTTCCAACCCTGGATCGCTCTTGACACAGCTGCAGTGCTGCCACGTTCTCAAACCTAGCTATCAAGTGTGTTGGGCGCAACTCCTCAAAATTTACACGGTCTCAAGAGAGAGATATTGTGAGAACAGCATGGGAAAATGCTAGGCTTTGAGTAATAACACAGACCGTCTGCTGGGCGCAATCGAAACGGTGGAGCGCCCAGAAATTGTGGTCTCGAGAACAAGTGAGGACAGGGACCCAATTCAAACAGCCAAGTTGGACGATACTATCCTCCAAAGAGTTCCTCTGGCAAGCATGCATCCTGAGCAGATGAGCGCCGCTTGCAAGAGACAACTAATGGCATCACTCTTGGTTCCTAAACACACACCCTCTCAATCCTCTCCCAAATCTTTCCATTCTAAAGCGTTACGGAAACTTTGATTCAGAAAAACCTCCCTCGGCCTGTTGCAGAGCGCAGATCGAAGTCCTATTTTAATAATTTAAACAAGACCGTGGAAAGCGGCAAACGGATCGTCTTTCTCCGCCCTTTCAGGAATCTCAAACCCGCCGCGTATGTGGCGTGCAACCTTCGCGCCTGCGAGATGTTCTACAAAGGCAAGAGCCATGTCGGAACCTGAAGCAACTTCAGTCAACCGACGCTTTATTAGAATTCAAATATTGGAGCCTCACCTGCAGCGACGCCTGAGCTTGTCCACACTTTTCCGCCCTCGGCTACGACCCATCGCGCTTCAGGGACCCATTCAATTTCTTTGGACGTCGCAGCCTTGAAACAGAGGTGGAGTTAGTTTTGGATATTTCGGGTGTTGGATTTAAACATACGACGATGATGCGGTAGCCCAACTTGTTCGTTGTGGCGCGTTTTCCATTTAGGACACCGGCGAGCGCAAGCTGGTATGCGCCACCGCACACGGACATCACGTACTTGGCCTTAGGCGTTTGCTGCGCAATGAAGGTAATCTCATCCTCCGGAATAAGGCTCTTTCCCGTTTCCAAGTCTAGGCTGGGCCCTGTCGATATTTTTGTTAACACTCTGGATAGTCTGATGACAGAAGTGGAATAAACACCTGCGGGGACCCAGAGAATGTCGAACTGCTTCCCATCTGCCATAGCGGCGGCATACGTCAAGGTGGGGTTGACGGTTGGCGGATTGCGGCCTTTGAGAGCCACCACAGGATCCATGGTGGGGGCGAGGTAGTCGATTTTAACTCCGTACGGAATGTCGGCCATGACGGCGCTGGACCAGGAGGCCTCGTCTCCGGGATCGAGCTCAGAAAGAATTTCCATTGGCGTCACGAAATCGGAGAGAGTCACCCCATGCGAGATGCAGACTGCGACACTGAGGATCTCTGGCATATTCAGGAGAGTTTGAGATGTTGGCGAGCGCGGGCAGTGCGGCTTAAGTATCGTTTTTAGGACGGTCCCGATACGTTCCGCCAACTTGCTCGGTTAACGTAGTCTAGGATCTGATGAGGGGTCGGTAGGGAGGTCGACAAGATCAGATGGGAATCATGATCCAGAGCTGATCCGATGAATGGCAGCGTTTCCGCTTTGGGATCTCGTTCGTCCATTATAGCTTATTTTGTTTGACTCATAGAGTATATTGTGATTTGAGGGATATATGGCTCAGGAGAGCATGAGCAAAAGGCGACGCGCTCGCGCTGGCCGAAAAGAGAAGTGCCGATAAGCGGCGGCATCGCATCCATCACATTTGCCATCTGATCTTGTCGACCCTCCTACCTACCCCCCATCAACGCCCAGACTTTCTTTCCCCTCTTGAGAACGACTGTCTTCTCAACGGCCGAAATAAAGTCTGAGTAACGAGACTACGGTTAACGTACTACGACTGCGGACCACTGCGGAGGTATTACTAGTACTCACGGCGGCTATGAAGGACCGCAGATGGTGTAAGCCTTCATCAGGAAAACCGGACGTAACTATGGCCACTATGCAGTGCTGTCAAGTGCTGTCAAGCGCTATCAAGCGCTGCATAGCACCCATAGTTACATTCAGTTTTCCTGATGTTCCCATGTCGCTGAATATCGGGTGGCTCACTTGTTGACCGATTTGGCTCAAGTGAATTGAAATTTGGGGTTAGATATATCCTACTACTACACCGTCTGCTACGACCCACGGTGCCTCAGAAACCCGCTCGATATATTTGGACGTCGCAGTGTTTAACAGAGTCTTGGCATTTCGGGTGTTGAGGTTATGTAAGTTGTACCTGTTGTCGCTTAGTGGTTTGTTCAAAATTCAAATAATACCCAAATGATATACTCAGCTCGGGTATGGTGCGCGGCCCACAGCAGCGGTCCTTGCGAAATTCGGGCTGAAGGTTGCATAGGGCTGTGAGACGGGTTCGACTTCCTGCGCCCGGATAACATGATGGCGATGTGATAATTTTTGTTACCTCACTCACACTCAGTTGGCAGAGAATTTATCCGACAACTTGGATGTATTGCGGGGTGCACAGTAGCGGCGCTTGGGCTTCCAGAACGAGGTCCAGCTAGACCCCCCTGTGCCCGAACTGGTGACGAGGGAATAGCATTTCCCCCTTCACCGCCTGCTCAAGTGAAGTACTGGGCTTATTCAGAGTTTAAATGATATATACTCACCTCGGGTGTGGTGCGCGGCGAACAGCTTCTTTTGATATACCTGTTGGAAAAAATGGCCAGCTGCAGGTCAGGGTTCACCGCGCCCGAACTGACGGCGAGAAACAACGTTAACTTTCTTTCCCCAGCTCACCACCTGCTCAAGAAAAGGAGCTCATTGACAGTCTAAATGATAAACTCATCTCGGGTGTGGTGCACGGCACGGCAGCATTTTAAGAAAATGCTTGGTGAAACATTCAGCTGCAGGTTGGGTTGGCCTCCCCGCGCCCGAACTACGTAGGGAAATGTTGTTTCATAACCCTCATTCAGCAAGCAACTCCCCTCAACTCGGGTGTGGTGCGCGGCGCACGGCAGCTTCTGATGGGCTGGCGATCTCAGAATGTCTACCAGCTGTAGGTCGGGGTTCAACTCCCCGCGCCCGAAGCGGTCAATCGCGCAAAAGTGAATTTTTTTCTTGCTTCGTTCTACAAGTAGTTCTTGAGAGTCCAGATGATATACTCAAATCGGGTGTGGTGCGCGGTGCACGGCAGTTCTTGATGCCACAAGGCTTGCGAATACAATTGGTCAGCTGCAGGTCGGGGTTCGACTCCCTGCGCCCGAATTTGTTGGGGTGTCTAGACATTTTTTAGGCTTGTCAGCCCCTGCTTTAGCCCAGTAAGTAGTTTATTTGGAATCCGAGCCTGGCACTCAACTCGCGTGTGGTGTGCGGCGCACAGCAGTACTTTCTAAAAGAAGTATGATCGAAGATTCAACCGCAAGAAGGGGTTCGACTCCTCGCACCCGAGCTGCGTGCTGCGTGAACAACCTTTTTTTTTTAGCTCCACCTGCCCAATCAAGGTGGTTTGTTGAGAGTCAGAACCGGATCCTTCACTCGGGTGTAGTGTGCGGTGCACGGCAGTTCTTGATGAAGTGTGAGGACCCACGAACAGTCCGCTTTACTGCTTGCTCGAGCAAAGTAGTTTATTCGGAGTCGGAGCTGGACACTTCGCTCGGGTGTGGTGCGCGGCGCACGGCAGTTTCTTGATGGGTTGGCAATCCAGTACCCAGCTGCAAGACGGGTTTCGACTCCCCGCACCCGAATAGGTCGCGCAAGAGTGAATTTTTTTTCTTCCTTTGTTCTACAAATAAGCAGCTTATCGAGAGTCCAGATGATATACTCAACTCGGGTGTGGTGCGCGGTGCGCGGCAGCGGTTCTTTCACCGCGTGCTTCAGATATACACAGCGAGGCGGGGTTCGACTCCCCGCGCCCGAACTGGCCTCTCAATGGATGAAAGTTTTGTTTCATAAACCTCATTCAGGCACAAGGAACTCACCTATCCGACGTCTGAAATATCCCCTCAACTCGGGTGTGGTGTATGGTGCACGCGGTTCTTGATTAGATGCGTAACTGTTATCCAATAGTCAGCTGCAGGTCGGGGTTCGACTCCCCGCGCCCGAATCAATGTCGATGTCGTCTTTTCTTCTGTTTTTGTTTGGCAAATTGTTGCGCCGGTCGAGCAAGTGTGGGTTGAGGGCGTTGAGTTGTGATCTGCAGCAAGGACTGGGATATCCGAGGGTACGTTCAGACCGGGGAAGCTCGGGTGGTTTCAATAATTCCGTTCGGGGAAGCGGGTGGATAAAAATCAACTTGAAGGCGGTAGCTCCGAGATTGTCCGAGGTTGGTGAAGGTTGGCCCGGTAGCGTGCGGTCTTGCCGGTGGGGCACGTCGATACAGCATCAATCCTGTAAGGTAGATAGCAGTTAAGCCAGGTCGCAACTTTGCAACAGCCAGAGATATCATCGCTGTACCGTGGCACCCGTCCAATGGAACGAGCCTCGTAAAAATAGGCCTTGGCAATGAGAAGTCTCAAGAGAGCCCAGAGCGAAACCCAAGTAAACCCTGAGAAAGCCATGGGTGAAAGTCCGATATACGCCGACTCCGATTTGTCCGAACAAAATTTGCCTCCGCTAAAACCCAGGCGGCTACATAATACGCGGCTTGCTGTCTTGCTGTTGAGCTTGAGCGTATCGCCAGTCGCACATATCCCTCAGTGCACCCTATAAAGGCCGTGGTGGAAGCGGACAACGAACTGAGGATCTGATTGGCACGAGTTGCGGGCCAATCGATGCTGCTGGCCTCGTTGCGACGTTCGGGTTCTTTTCTGCGACAACCATCTCCCCTTTCCCTTTCCCTCTCCCTCAAAACGATGCGCCCCCCTCACCCTCGACTCGCTCAACCGGCAGCTGCAGACGGTGCAGTACGCTGTCCGCGGCGAGCTCGCCATCAAGGCCGAGACGTACCGCGACCAGCTGAAAAGCGGCGGGCATAACCTCCCGTTCGACAAGGTCATCTCCGTCAAATATCGGGAACCCGCAGCAGAAGGGGCTCGACCAGCCGCCAATTACTTTTACGCGCCAGGTGGGTAGCCCATCTTTGACATCGTATAACAACTTATTGGAATTTACGTGCCACCTTTCAGGTCGCCGCCCTAACGGAATGGCCTGCGCTCGCTGAGCTCGCCCCGGGCGTGTTCCCTGCCGACGTCATCGCCCGCGCGAAGGAGCTGCAGGACGAGATCGGCACCATCGGCGCGTACTCGCATAGCCAGGGCGTGCCGTTTATTAGGAAGAGCGTCGCGCGGTTTATTGAGGGTGAGTTTCGTTTCGTGCGATGGTATCTTCTTTTGTCTTTCGTTTTATTCGGGAGAGGGAGGTGATTTCCTTTCATGGGAGAGGCGCGCGCGCGGGTGGATTCGGGGACGCGGGGTAACTCCGATGGGCGGAGATACGCGTGGCGCGCCAACGCCTCATGCTGCTCTGCATACAATCTGGTGTCTTTTTTCGGTCGTCGCGCATCGGACATCGTAATGGAAACGCGCCGCGTCGTGTTTCCAGCAGCGGATGCACACATCATGATTGCATCTTCACATCGGACATGTGTCCAGGCCGGGGACGCGACGCCTGCCTGGCCCCACGATCTTCATCGGGTACACCGTGGCGGAATCGCGGCACTGAGTGGGATGCACCCAACGTCGTCGTTTTGCATCCTGCGTTGCGTCGAATTGAATCTACGCGCATACACGGATGGGATCGCGATGGCTTCTTCTTTTCCGCGTGTTCTCTACGATGTGGGACGCAGGATCGGGGCGGGAGATCGAGGGAGCGTACTGCTGTCTTCCGTCTGTGTTTACCTCGGTCCTTCCTCCCTTCTGCTGCGTACCATCTCGCGTCTTCGGCGTACGCTTCATCTGCGCCCTCCTCTTCTCTTACTCCTCCCACTGTTTTTCATTTATTTCTCATCTACGTCGACGCATTTTTTTCATCGTCCCCACCCTTCCTTCCCTTGCTCACGTTCTCCCCCACAGCCCGAGACGCCCACCCCGCCTCCCCGGACGACATCTTCCTCACCGCCGGCCGCCTCCGCAGGCGTCTCGCTCCTCATCAACATGCTCATCACCGCCCCGACGGACGGGGTGCTCATCCCGATTCCGCAGTATCCGGTGCGTTTGGACGTTTTTTTTTTCGATTTTCCTCAAATTCCTACTTTCGATTTTATTCCTCTTTTATTCTCCCCAGTTCTTCTGCTTCTCTTATTCTCTCCGTTTTCTCGTCTCGTCTCGGTCTCGTCTCGAAATTGTGTAAAGCCGAAGGAGGAGCTTTCATATCTTTTCGGGGTATTTTCTTTTGGAGCGTCTTTTCGAGAGCTTCTCTCCTGCTTCCATTGCCTATGAGAGGAGAGGGGAGTGCACGAGTGTGGAGAGGGGAGGACCTCCTTCGTCCTGTGGAGGGAGATTTTTCTCTTCTTTGGCGAGACTTGTTGGGGCAGGAGCGGGAGCGGGAGCGGAGGGTGAGGAGTGCGGGGAGAGGGGAGGGTGAGGCGCATGGTCGCCGGCGACATTGGGCGGGGGGAGTTCCCTGTAGGGAGCCGCTACGACACCTTGGGCGGAGGGTGGGGCGGAGATGCGCGCTGTGATACTCCCAGTGCCTCTTGGCTCTTGCTCCCTCATTCCTGCCTCTTGCGTCTTGCATCCTATTTCCTGACAGTCTTTTTCGTTTTCCTTTCGCTCTTCCCCGTCGTAGCGACAGGCGTCGGCGGACTGGTGGAGTGCATCAGAATCGCCGAACAGGAGAGGAGGAAGGAGGGACATCCCACCAGCTTTCTGCGTCCTGATGCGGCTTTCTTTTGTTTCGTTTCCGTTCGTTTCGCTGGCTCCCTGAGGATAAGATAGAGTGTTCCCTGGCTCTGCGATCGTGGCATGCACATAATCAACACATTACAGCGCAGCGCATCATCATATCATCTTGTCGACATATCTTTCTGCATTCTCTGCACTGTTACTTACGATACCGACTGACCCATGTCCATAGTTTTCTTTTTTGCTCGTTGCATACTCACCTTTTCTTGCATACCTCACTCGTCTGTCTTATTTCTGTTCTTGTTCTCGTGTTCCGGTGTATTTAGTCCGTGTCTAGTTAGTTCGTTAGAGGTAGTTGTCCCGGTCTGCGTCTTGATTTCTTTTCCTCTTGTGAGGTGTAATATGAAGACGTATTGGCAATGTATAGACTTATAGAATTGGAGATGGATCATCTTGAGGCAGGCTAGGAATGGGGGTGGCGTGCCTGAAGACAAACTTGTATAGATTACGCGGTCATTACTTTAAATTATGTACTTCGATTTCTACAAAGTGCGTGGGTGCCGGAAGTGTTCAACAGTTCATTTCCTCGCTCGAAGCCCAGTTTAGTACGCGACACGCTGCGTCAAAGTAATCTCCCTGCCAATCGGATTGAAGGTCGCGACGACATTGCGCAGGAAGGTGTCTCCTCTACAAAGTCGTTTTGAACATCAGCCAAAAACGTAGAACGAGGGATAGAAAAAACGCACAGCAGGTGGAAGTCCGAGCCAATATCCGGCCCGCCCTGCGCCTGCGTCCCGAGAACGCAAGTCACATCCCCCTGCGTGTCATTGACAAACGGCACAAGCTGGTCCCGCGGATCCATGCTGAATGCCTGGCCACCGATTGTGACGCTGAATTGAGGGACCGTTGCGTTGCACTGCGCGGCATAGAAGGTCAAGCCGGAAACCGTGACGAGCTCTGCGGGCGGGTCGAACGCGGCCGCGTACCCCGCGGCGACTGGCGCGGGGACGAGGTTGACCCCGGTGCCGGTGTCGAGGATGGTGGTACCGTTTCCGAGGGAGGCGTTGCGCGCCTCGGGGACGTTTTCGCTGCCAGGGAAGTTGTACGAGTCGATGGGGAGGGTGTACCAAAAGAACTGCCGTTTGGACTCGGCGATGGTGGGAGGGTAGGCTAGAACAGGGACGGTGACCGATGTGTTGTGGATCACTGGAACGGGGGCGATGCCGCCGAAGGCGAGCAATCCGAGATTGGGGTATAAAGGTCGGTCTCTGCTTGCTCAGTGGTGGGGCGATCCAATGCAATGGAAAAGTCTGCGCGTGTGATTAACAAATGCAAGGTCTGGGGGAATGTAGAGACGTACAAGGATGTTCAACTTTCTTCTGCTTGACCGCGGTAAAGAAGAAGGGATCGTACAGAATACGGTTTTTCGTAGACGCCGTAGTTGGGTCGGAGGTGTTGAAAAGACTGGTCACGTTTGGGAAGGCGAGACCCTGCGACCGCGAAATGAGACAAGAATTGTTGCGTTACTCGGTCGACCGACGCACGAGAACACCCGATAGAACGCCGTCTCCCGTCCACGCTGCAACATTTGGTATCGGTACCACCTGTCGCGACACCTCCAATCCACCGATGGACACGGTCTCCAAGGCGATTGGTCCCGCAACGTACTCGGATGTTCCATACGTTTGATTAAAGCTGACATTTTGATACAACTCGAAAGTTTTGGATGAATTCGGATTGAAGCCAGTTGAGCCGAAATTGCACGTCGTCTGCGGTACCGGACTGCCGGTAAGGTTGAAGCACGAAAACCCCGCCTGCGGCACCCAGGTGTCCGAGCTACATGAATGAAAAAAACGATTAATGACTTCCAGGAATTCCATTTACATCTACTCACCTTCCGCTGTCGATGACGAGGCTGAAATTTTGCCCACCGATGGTGACGTTTACAAGGTAGTCGGTGTCCATGTTACTGCCCGCTAGAGGAACCGTTGTATACGGATGACGCGACACAATGCCACCGCAGAGAGCAGAGAGCGCGTCGACTTTCGCTTTGCGGCGCGGCACCTTCTTGGAGAACGCCACGGAATAGGAGGCGGCTGGGAGGACGCTTCGAGAAGACAGTGCGGGATGGTGTGCTTCCGGCTGCGGCGCTGGGCTTGCGAGATGCCCAGGAACGGCGCACAAAAGAGTCAAGGCAAGTGAGGAAAGAGACAGTACATTCATGGTTTGTTGGGTGTTCAGTGAAGCGGATGGGGTATTTATGCCCACCGAACGTAAACGTCACGCATGGCTCGCATAGCAAACTCAGCTGCACTGCAGTGGAGCTCCTGGGCCCCGACTGCGGAGCGTCTGTCGCCATCGGACAACGTTGGTATGGGCGCAAAAATCACGCGCCGTGGCTGGTCACTGCCAATGATGGATTCAAATCATTCACCTCGGGCTGATCTCGGGAGTGACATCGCGATCCTCAACGTCCAACGCCAGGAAGCCAGGAAGGCGAGTCAAAAGTCGAAAACAAAGTGGATGATGGCATTGGGAAGAGAGGGCAATGCGGCCTTGCCCGATCACGTGTACAGGTTGGCGGGCCTGTTCTACTCTCGGTCAGTCGGCTAACTGATACAGCCGGTTTCAAAAGTATGTACGGGACCAGTCTTTGATTTTTCGCCCTTGGGTTCGTGACTAAGTATTGCCTTATTTAGAAGGAGCTTCCACGTGAGTTTCGGCAGGGCTACCGGCAAGTGATCCGCAAGTGATGCATTTTCATTCTCCACCTGATCATATATTCTTTGCTCTTGCTCCTCTACCACCACCATGCCACCACGCCGCCGCCACTTCCTCCATTACCTACGGCATCCCTTCCCGCTCTTGGTCACCGCTCTTCCCTTGCATCCACTCGCCCACTCGACCATCAAGTTCCTGATGTACCATGAGTGCTCGACGCCGCCGCCACCGATATTTGACGCGTTGCCGTTCGTTGGGAGCCCTAACGCATATCTGGTACGCGTCAAGTCCCTTTCTGTTGCGTATTCACTCCCCCGTTCCTCTCAACGTGTCCAGTACATATGGCATGCGGTGTCCGTCTTCCATCGGCACTGTATCATTCCGACATCGTTGTCAACGTCCGTCTGCCATCCCCTTCGACTCGGAGGTCGCCGATCACAGTACCCTGTGCTGTGTGCATTCCTCTGTGGCCTCATTTTTACTACCATGTTGCCCATTTTGCCACCCCATTGGAATCTACCATTTCCCATTTCCCGTGCCACCCGTGTAATAGACGTACAACTCGAAGTACTTTGCCGTATATACAAAATTCAAATGGAAGAATTGCACACCCTAACTTGTTTTTAAATCTCTAAACTGCTCTGCATTTACGGTAGGAACTACGAAAGCTTTGCCGTTCTCTGCCGCATTGCCGTCCTGTGCCGTTCCCAAGGAGGCATTTCCGTAAAAGGAAACCCAAGGGCGAAAAGTTGCAAACTTACGGGACCATTCGATTTTTGCTTACCTTTGTTTGCTGCTGTGTCGTTCGCTCCACACACCCTCGATCCAAATCTAATGGCGGAACACCTTCGTCTTTCTAAGTACACCCAGGCATGCCCTCCAAAAAGCGAATTTCTAACGAGTTAAAGGAGACAGTCATCCACCTGCGCTATAACCGACATCAGAAGCCAGCCGAAATCGCCAAGGACCTTCGAATCTGTCTCGAGAAGATCTTGTTGCGGTATCGGCGCGATAACCAGGGAATCCATGCTCCGCCTACACTCCGAGTGCCAGGGAGACCATTTGTAGGCTTGTGCGAATGGTGGAGTCACAAGACCGTGTGTTGCCATTATGACGTCGGTGGAGCGGGATGCGGTAGCAAACAAAGATAAGCAGAAATCGAGTGGTGATATTTTAGGAAACCCGTACATACTTTTGAAACCGGCTGTAAGATCACTATATTTTGACAGATGTGGGCTTTTTGCCGACCGGCTCAAAATTATGCCGGACATCTCAAGAAATTCTTGGAATTCGGCGTTGAAAATCTCACAAAACATGAACCTGGAGAATTTTTTCAAGAGATACCTATCAATCATCTAGGAATACATCTCAAGAAATCCGAGTGCCATCAATCTTAAGGGACTAAGAATTGTGTGCAGCCGTGTAGTTTCTTGTCGACTTTTTTCATGACGGAAAAGGAAAAGATGCGATCAAGCTTGGTCTTGATTGCCGAAGTGGTTGAAACTAAGTACTTCTGTCAATCCAGACCGGCGTTCCTGAGTGGGACCGTGCCGTGTAATTCTACCTACCTACCTACCTACCAGAGCGCATGTCCCCTGTCAATAGGTATTGTTCTTTCCGTTCAAATTCATAATCTGGGCTGCGTCATTATCCAAACGCTTCGTCAGCATTGCCGAATCGAGCCAAATCGGAGGAATGAGTTGATGGGATTGACTCGTTGAGGGAGGATTGGAGTATGGCAAATGGATGGACGAAGCAGGACGTGTACTAATGATCGGAGGTGGATCAAGGACAGAAGATGGAAGCCAGTCCTCAACCACAATTTGACCCCGGAAGTCGTCGAGTTGACTACGGGTCGAACGCAAAAATTGGAACGCAAATCAAGGTCGACAAAATTTTCCATCACTCCGGCAATTTTGTTGTTTCAGAGTTACTGGAAATGTTCCTGATATCTTGAATTCCAGCAACAGAATAAGCACAGCTTAAACTAGACATTTCAGGGTTAGTATCTACCTCGCTGAAACAATGAGTATCCGACTTCGTAATTCTGTGGCTGGTATGCAACGTATCAGACAGCGTATCAGTCGCCGGTCCGGAGCGGCTCGCCCAGGCCCGGGTGATCCGGCAGTATCAGCAGCAGTATCAGTCGCTTGGATTTGCTAAGTATCGGGCGGGCACCTGATACTGCCAGTTTCAGTTGGTCCAAAACTATACCTGATTTCTCCAATATTGGTCGCTCTTATATTGTGGCTGGAACATGAGATATCAGGAACATCTTTGGGCCTGCCAATACAATCGATTTGGTTGAGTGCATATGGGTCGACCACCTCGTGGTTTTTTTTTTTTCAGAATCCTCACGCTTGCAAGTCAAGCCTACAATTTCAATTCTCTGGCCGGAATCGTGGCTGTTGTATACCGTAAGCGGCGTCTCGGAACCTCAAAATGACCGGCCTTCGTCCCTGCCGAAGAACATTTGTGGTGTTCAGATTCCGCTAAATGTCAGTGTGGCGTTGGACGACGCTCCCACAAGCTCCCACAAGCTTCGATATTTCCGTCGGCGAGACCACATACTTGATCTTTTGCTTCAAATATCTAGTTGTATCCACCCACTGTCATAGACGTGTCGTGCACAACTCCTGCCGTCCCATCGCTTCTCTCGAGCTCGAAAGAAAGATTTTCTAAATCTGTGCCCGCTCGCGAGCAGACCTGCGGTAGTGATACCCAAACTCGAGCTCATGAATGTCGCATGGTGCGTGAGATGATACCATAGCTCTATTTACATCGCCTCCCCGTCCGACGCAGGTTCTCGGGAACGTCGAACGCGTCTTCCCTGGGGCTAAAATATTATCTACTCTATTAATTGCGCTCGAGTCTGCAGATTGTGGGCCTGCATCACCAGTCCCTCTTTGGTCACGGTCAAACTTCCTCCGCTTAGCATCCAACGGAAAAGAGGCACTCTAAAATTCGGGTACTTTCTTCCCGTCATACGATTCGGTTACGGGATCCTTCATACTCGAATTATTGTACCCCGCCTGCTCAATAGAAATAAAACGGTGGTGGTTAGTGGCTGCAAGAGTCCATAATAGAGATGGGTACTCACCTGTGGGACACTCCGAGTCGGATCTACTGCTTCCACCGTTACGCGGTGAACATCTGCGTTGCGTTTAGCGATGACAATAGTACGGCAAGCGAGACTCACGGATCCCATCCATGCGCATCCCGCCGTTGATACCGTTCCCTTCCGAGGTAGAACGCCCCGATCCACTGAGGTTCAGATCGTGCTGCCGGAGATTGAGGTTGTAAAACAGCGTCAAGAGGTATAAAGGGCCGATGAGATAGCAGCAAGCCGTTGGCACTGAGCACAATATTGTTGAGACATACGCAAACCACCTGCGCAGACAGAGAAGAACACACCATTGCTATCGTTTTTGATGATATACGAAACGAGGGTGACGATGGAGACGACGCTGGTGGTGGAGCCGGTTTGGACCGTTTGAATGATGAGTCGGTTGACCAGACTATAGAAGGAAAAGGAATGGATTCAGTGCAAATATGTGAGGGTAAATTGGCTAAGAATTACGATTGTGTCCCTTTGAATCCGATCTTCAGCGTCCGCAGCTTCCAGATCAGAGCGGATGCGATGGATATATCTGCGCGTATTTATTAAGCTGGAAATGTTGAGAAGAAATGAGGACGTACCTGCCATCGCCGTTGAGATTAGCCATATAAGTGCTGATATCTCGGCTTTGTCTCGCTGGGAGGGGGCATTGATCAGAACGTATAATGGTAGAAGTGCACTGGAATGAACGCGCTCACAGCGGAAAATGCGCTGAACATTTGAATCGTGACAGCGACGAAAATGGAGCCTGCAAACTGATATAATATATGCAAGTCAATCATTGAGTATTGGTCCGAAGAAGCCAGGCCAAACTTACCCCAAGAATGACGAACGCGGATAGCACCATGCAAATCACGATGTTTTTCGAACTGACGGTGGTGTAAGATAATCCTGACAGGCCAGGGCGAGGAACAGAGAGTGGGTCAACTCACAGAGTATAAAATCGATGGATGAGGAAGCTGTTGACGATGACCCCCACACAGGTGTTCATGGTCACATACATCGGAACGGGCCAATACTGATGAGGTTGAGTTCTACCGAGAAGTATGCACCGCCGAGGAAGCACACCTGTTTTTGAACGCGCTCTGTGTTCCCTGTCAGTGGTACATATTAGTCTGGTTCTCATCTAATACAAAACGACGCGTACCCCAAAAGGTAACTGTAGGCTGCGAAATGTCTCAACCAACGAGGAAGGGCTAGATGAACAGAGATACGCACCAAGTAAACGTTTGCATAGTCCGCTATAAGCGCCGCGCCGCAACAGAGCATACTGCACACGACGATGGCCTTGCGGCTTATGGGGTCCTTGGGATACATTGCAAAGTATCGGTATGCCTGATTGAGCACGAGCCCGGCTAGGATGGAGGCCAGCCATGAGCCGATCAGGATTGACCTGAAATATAACAGTAATACCATCAGAAGACAGAGATGAGAGTAACAGTAAGATTCCCGTACCCGAATGGGTCGTCGTATACACCCATCAAAAATGAAGTCTGCCGATACAGAACAGCGGTGGTTCTTATAAACGTGCGGCTGAAATGTTTCGGAATTACAGGGGCTTTCGTTAGCGCCTCAACCTTTCAGCGGAATTAGGGGTATTTGAGAGAGAAAAGTTTCCCCTGTTTGCGAGGACAGAAAGGAGCGCATGTGCCAACAATCCCAAAGCGGTCTCTCTTGGTGTGCGGTTGTAATCGGAGGACGGATCGAGGGAACAAGAGACTAGATTTGAAATGGCCATTTGAAATGGCCGACCCTCGCTTGGAGACCCTGAGCGGGGGTGGGTCATATCCGTCATTGAGATATTCATAGAGGAATTGAGAGAGCGCCACTGCCCCGACGGCCGAGCGGTAGATATGGCTTCAGCTTAGGGGGATTGGGATGGTTGTTAGGCCGGATATATTTTGGAAAGTACACAGACCGCGAATGGAAAATCATGCAGGGTTAGCTCAAGTTCTCGAAAAGAGCCTAGTTTAATCCTGCCGAAACCGAGCTGGTGTACAATTGCAAGTTCTCAATGTCCAAAAGTACTTGACCCTATCTATATTTTGCCAGGTCGGTTAAAACTGAGCATGTGGATCACATTGATATATTTGGTAGAAAACTTGTCACTTTGACGAAAATTCGTCGGCTGGTTTGTGAAAGCTCGTTACTCTCCAGACAATGCAAGTCTCCAAGAAATCCGTGTCGCATTTGAAGAGCAGATGAGAATTATACAGTGCTAATTGTAGATGATAGTAATATTTCAATGGGCGCTTTAAGCGCGCGCCGTGCGCCACCGCACTGCGCGACGCGTACCGCTTGCTCGACATTTCGAATCACCTTGGCTGCGACCGCGCCATTTTAAACCCGTGTAGTCGTGGCCGCGACGCCATCGTGGGTCCCACTATCGTTTCCGCCTGTTCTCCGAGCGTGAGGATCTCTGTAACCCTCACACACCCCATGCCTAGGCCCATTACTGCACCGCTCGAAACGCGCCGTAACAAATGTTAATAACAGTGAGCGGTTGACGTGGCATTATTCATACCTGTTAGCACCCCTTTTGTTACTAACTGTTATCAACGTGTAAATAATGGTTATTAACACTGAATTACTACTTCAGGGCTGCGAATAATTCCCATTCCCAAAACGCGCAACGACGTGGACCTCCTCCCTTGCTGCTGGTGTGGTCCAGCGTACTTGCTGTGGTGTGTCGATAGAGGATTTCGTAGCGATGGGATCAAGTCCAACAGGGTTGTGTAATATGTCCGTATCAACGACGAATGGGCATCTGAGTTCATCCAGCCCGGCAGCTGTTATCAACCGGGCAACGGCAGCAAGGGTGGGTTGGACTTGAAGTGCCTTGAATATCTTCTGAATTGCCTGAGCTAGAGAGTTGTTCACAGGTGTTCATAGCTGTGTTTTGGTCGACTTGCAAGGTTGCGCTAGGGATGCGCCGCGGTAGTAACTAAACCGTGTGATTTTCCGCGTCCAATGCCGACTCGGCTCGATGACAAACCAAGTGCAAATATGTGCCGCTTGCTTCTCTACTACTTAGTAGTAGTAGTAGTACACTACCACCACCGACGCCGCCGCCGCTTGATGGTGATCACAGTCTCGTTTTCCTCCCATTCGACCGGCGCCTCTTCCGATTCTTCTGCCTCGGTATCCTTTATAGACTCCAAGTTGGCCCCGGCGCTTTCAAGTGCCGGGATAACTAATGGAACCGATTTCCGCAAGATTTCCGGGGTGTCGTGATTCTAGGCCACACACTTGCCACACCTACGTACTACAACAATACCCCAAGAGTATTTCCCCAACTGCATATCTTCCGGATGGCTTACACATTTACCGCGGTCCATGAACCCTATCGACGCAGGATCCGCGATATCGCTCCGGGAGTCTTGTCCTGGGTTATCCTGGATATGCCGCGCCGGCACAGGGTGAATTTCGTTCATCTTCTGGGCCAAACGCCGAACGAGGACGTGAAGTCGGCTATCTCCCGTGGCTAACAACCAGAAGGCCGTCTCATTCTGCGCTGGTCATCCGCCTCCCTCAATTCGTTAATGACTTACATACATTCTGAAGCCATATGCCTTCTTTGGATACAGCGCTTCATTCCGTCTTTTCGCTCTCTGGGCTGCGGACTTGGTCAATTTGCCGGGGAATCGATGCGCATAGGGATGTAAGAACGACTGCTATTCCCAAAGCAGCTCTGGACCCCCCGTACTGCGCAGAAGCCCGGTGTACTCGTGCCCGCCTTGCTCTCGTCTCGACCGACGAATAGAAAGAGCCCGTTTTCAGTGAGCCGAAATCGATAGACATGATATTACACAGATGAATGAATTTGAAGCAAGAGTGGATGCTACAGCTTGAAATCGAGCACGCTGAACATGGCGCGCTCGAACGGAAACTCCCCTCCCCACTCCTCTACATCTCGCCGACTTGCCTCCAGGGCCGCCTCCAACTCTTTCAGCGCGGCGCTCCCCGCTGCGTAGTCCACTGCTGCCCCTCCCTGCATCTCCTCCTTGCAGCTCTACGGGAAGGAGGGGAATCAAATCAATTCGCTGGAACTATCGGGTAGCGCAGCCTGAGGCTTACCTGCAATCCCTGCGCGAGGTCCGCATCGGCCATGACCAGTGCATACGCGATCTGGCCTTCGGGCAGCCAGCGGTGCCCAATCGTGGACCGCACCACCGCCGCCAGGGGCTGAAGGCCCGCGAAACCGAGCCCGCTCCCGTACAGCATTCGTGCGCGGGCGAGGCTCGCGAGAAGCTGCGGTGCTGGTGCGTCGGGTCCCGCCTCGGAGAACAACGGCTGCTTGAGCTCGGCTACGGCACCGCCTCCGCTGCGGTGGTGCAGGCGCGTGCGTGTCGATGCGAGGAAAGCGGCAATAAGCCCGGGGGTTTTTGATGAAAGCATGTTGCGCAGGATTGCGCGCAGGCTGTTCCAAGGCAAGGCATGAATGTGCAATTCCACGGTGCACGAGCGACACACTCACTCCTCTGGCTGGCGTTCACCAAGACTACGTCTGCCATCATGTTTCTAGGGGATTGTCTTCAGAGCGTGCTAGGTGCGCGCCGCAGGGTACGCACACATGGCCGATGCCTTACTGGATCATTGTGTTGTCGGTGTAGATCATTCTTTCTTGTTTTTAGTGGGTGTGGAAGGGGCTCGAGGGGGAAGTTTCTCAGCTGGGAAGACAGGCATCATGGGGCAAGTTATAGCTTAATTACCTTGTGACTCCCGCCGGCTGACTGGACAGAGTTTTCTGCCTGTTTCAGCCTTTTCGAGGCGATTCGGAGAATCGGGGACTATACGACATCCGCAAGGAGAAGTCGGGGATTTTCGTTTTTGCCGGGGCAGACGGATTAATTGTGTGGCAGGTCCACAGTACACTCGGAGCTGTCAAACAAAAGGGTTTGCGGTATGGTAGGCGCGTGATTGCCATGTCGTACCCCGAGTTCTCTGAGGTCGACGAACAGGTAGCCTTCGATGTTGCGCAGCGGACATGACTGAACGCCCGACGCATATTCCGACAGGTCGGGGATTAGCGCCGAGCATACGTTGTACTTGAATTTCTCAGCAGCACTGTTCTGAATCCGTTCTCGGAGCTCGTGGGGAGGTGGTTTCAATGGCTTCATGCCTCAGGCGCATGGTAACCCCTAGTGAGTATTATGATATCCGTTTATCCGGCGGTGACCGCCGCGCGGTTTTATCTTCAGTCCTTAACATCTATGCTGTGGCGTCGCCAGAATTTCAAGGTAGTGGTCAATCAACCCCGGCGTTTATTCTGCGAACGCGGTGTCATCATTCAATCCATGGAAGTCTTTGAAGACGGGTTGGTCCGAGCTTATTCTCAATTCGAGCCCAAGTGTCGCTACTCTCAAGCGCCGTGCGCTCCCCTTTGGGACTTGGAATGAAATAGAAAGACACGATGATCGCATGCTCGAAACGCTGATATAGATCTAGATATGACAGTCTGAGCGACACGTCGACTTAAAGCGGGCTTGAGATGTAAATGCAATGTCGATCCAACACTTCTACACGCCCGTGGATGCAGGCTCCGAAGGTACTGCGATGGTTCTCCCGATGTCAGAAGTCATTTTAAGCGCTCGCGCTTGTGGGATTCAGGACGATGATTGACAAGATTGACAGATACATGGTGAAGGCTTCCGAAGCTCTCCTAAATCTTAGTTAGTCCTAGTGGGGATGAAGACATCAACACGGCAAATAGATGTGTTGAATCCCGTCAAGAGGCAGATCACCAAAAGATCACCGAACTGTTCTGACGGCCTTTCGATCTTCTGATGTTCAACTTTGATATATCACTCTCGTAAAGGACTTCTCAGGCGGACTACAGCTAGTCCTTGAACAGTACTTACTTGAGAAAAACTGTGCTTAAAATGGCTATTCTTCTCAGCAAGAAGAGAGAGATATATTGGAGTTCTCTCTAGTTCTAACGTTCCAACCAAGGAGTGTTTTGACATTCTATTGGGTGTGAGATGGTGTTGTTCTGAAAGTCATTGCCCTCTCGTCTTTGCGGGCTTTAGCTGCCCCTGGTACCTGATCATGTCCCTCCCATGCTTACTTGTAGGATAAATTCAGAGACAGCAAAGCCCGAGCTCAATTATTTGACGATCAGATGGACATGTAACTCCGCATTCAATCCGCAATGAATTAAAAATGACAGTTTGCGGGTCTACTTCCCCTCCGTGTTTTGACGTGCAAACACTGTGTGGGTGTTTTACCAAATCGAACTCGACGCGGGATTGGGAACTTTTCAAACAATTCGCCGGTGAGAAGGATGGCTTGCCGGTTCTTGAATTCGTCGTCAAGGATCCCTCCACCAACACAGCGCGAATACGAAATAATGGAGGTCGCCATTGGGATTAAAGTCAAGGGGAAAATATTTTGTAGCAAGTGGCAGGCAAGGGAGGCACATGAGAAAAATCGAAGTTACACAGTGGACGAAGCACGGAGGTAGCCTATACATAGTGGTGGCACTTGGTCAACGATATTCCGCCCCAACATCTCCGATCGTCTCGATGAGATGCCGTCCCGCGCTCCTTGCTAACACCTCTTCAATCTCTGTGTGGTCTGTTGCGGTTAATACCAAGTTGTAGACTTTGAGGTTGTCCGCGGGATACTCGGTGCATCCGAGGCGCGCGCCTGATGATAGATTAGCTCGTTGCGAGGAGTCGTGCAGCAGTCAAACAGAGATATGTGGGAGAAAGGGTATGGGGTGGAAGGAAGAGGGCAAAAAGGAACAGGGCGGAAAGAGGGAATACAGTAGCAAGGAGAGCACGATGAACCAAAGCTACTCACCGACGATCACCGCGCTGGATGATCCAGGACCCAACGAGTGGCAACATTAGAGACACTCGCGCCGCTGTGACGTTGACCAATGCCACGCAGGACGACCAGGAGTTCTTGAAACAGTGCCCAGGAGCCCCACGCTTTCAGGATGAGGTCAAGGTACTGAGTTGTTCAGGCCGGAAGAGAAGATCAATGTGATAAATTGACGTTTAACCGTCAGTGCACGGTGGGCAAATTAAACAGGGGCGCATGCCTTGCGTTGCGAAGGATTGAGTGAGCCAGAGTATGGATCCTGCTCGAGCTAACCGATCCACTTGTCCGCGAGGAAGCCGCCACACTGAAAAAATACGTCAGCTGTATAAACAGAGGCTCCGGAGAAGGCCGCAAACGAGTGTTCCATAAGTCAGCAACTTCAAGCCGTGCTTGGCGCACACGCCGGCCATCGCATACAGAGCTCGTGTATCCACCACCGAGAACTAGGCGTGGGAATATTAGTGCCGATATTAGCTTCAGCATTGCGGCAGCGCAACTGCGACGAGTAATACGCACAGGAATCCGATTCGAGACAACTATGCCGGGGAACCTAGCACAGATCTTGGCGGTGTGGAGAGCGTCGAAGTTACAGAGGCCGATGGCGGCAATGAGGCCCTCTGTCTTCAAGTCTGATATACTGACCTCGGGTGTGGTGCGCGGCGCACGGCGCTTCCTGATGTGGATTCAAAGGGAAAATGGTCAGCCGCAAGACGGGGTTCGACTCCCCGCGCCCGAAATGTGGTCTCGATAAAGTTTTATTTCATAAACCTCATTTGGGCACACGGAACTCACCTAGGTATCCGGCGTCTGACCTACCCCCTCAACTCGGGTGTGGTGCGTGGTGCACGGCAGTTCTTGATTATTCCTGCGTTGTCTGTCCAATGGTCAGCTGCAAGTCGGGGTTCGACTCCTCGCGTTCGAATCCATCTCGGCGTTATCCTTCTGTTTTTGTTTAGCAAATTGTTGCATCGGTCGCGCAAGTGTGGGTCGAGGGCGTTGAGTTGTGATCTGCAGCAAGGACCGAGGTATCGGGGTTCAGACCGGGGAAGCTCGGGTGGTTTAAATAATTCCGTTCGGGAAGCGGGCGGATAAAAATCAACTTGAAGGCGGTAGTTCCGAGATTGTCCGAGGTTGGCCCGCCCGGTAGCGTGCGGTCTTGCCGGTGGGGCACGTCGATACAGCATCAATCCTGTAAGGTAGATAGCAGTTAAGCCAGGTCGCAACTTTGCAACAGCCAGAGATACATCGCTGTACCGTGGCACCCGTCCAATGGAACGAGCCTCGGAGAAAATAGGCATTGGCAATGAGAAGTCTCAAGTGAGCGCGAGAGAGCCCAGAGCGAACCCCAGGTAAACCCTGAGAAAGCAAACCGGAGTCATGGGTGAAAGTCCGATATATGCCGACTCCGATTCGTCCGAACAAAATTTGCCTCCGCTAAAAACCCAGGCGGCTAATACGCGGCTTGCTGTCTTGCTGTTGAGGTTGAGCGTATCGCCAGTCGCACATATCCCTCAGTGCACCCTATAAAGGCCGTGGTGGAAGCGGACAACGAACTGAGGATCTGATTGGCACCGTGAAACACGAGTTACGGGCCAATCGATGCTGGTGGCCTCGTTGCGGCGTTCGGGTTCTTTCCTGCGACAACCATCTCCCCTTTCCCTTTCCCTCTCCTTCAAAACGATGCGCCCTCTCACCCTCGACTCGCTCAACCAGCAGCTGCAGACGGTGCAGTACGCCGTCCGCGGCGAGCTCGCCATCAAGGCCGAGACGTACCGCGACCAGCTGAAAAGCGGCGGGCATAACCTCCCATTAGACAAGGTCATCTCGTCGAATATCGGGAACCCGCAGCGGAAGGGGCTCGACCAGCCGCCGATTACTTTTACGCGCCAGGTGGGTTCTCATAGATCTCCACTGAATTTACATGAAATTGGGGTGCCACCCTTCAGGTCACCGCCCTAACGGAATGGCCTGCGCTCGCCGAGCTCGCTCCCGGTGTGTTCCCCGCCGACGTCATTGCCCGCGCGAAGGAGCTGCAGGAGGAAATCGGTTCCATCGGCGCGTACTTGTATAGCGAGGGCGTGCCGTTTATTCGGAAGAGCAACGGAAGAGCGTCCGCGGTTTGAGGGTGCGTGTCCTTTCCAATTGTTGTTTCTTTCTCCATTGAGTATTTTTCAATCGGGGCGCGCGAGTTGATTCATAAAGATACGGGGCCGAAATTGGACGCAGAACTACGGCGGAGCAGCGCTACTCCTATGGGATCTACACACATACAAAGATTGGATCGCGATGGTGCTGGCTCTCCACGATGGGGGAGTGCGGGACGCAGGATTGGGGCGGAAGATCAGGGGTTCCTGCTGCCTGCAGTCTCCCATCGCTTTTCTCTGCGTTTGCTCGACCCTTTCTTCTGTTGCGTACCTGTAGGGAGCGGAATGCGTGTGCTCTTCTTATTCGTCTTGCTGCAGTTTTTTTTATTTCTTTTCTTATTTAGCCCGAGACGCCCACCCCGCCACCCCGGACGACATCTTCCTCACCGCCAGCGCGTCCGCGGGCGTCTCGCTGCTCATCAACATGCTCATCACCGCCCCGACGGACGGGGTGCTCATTCCGATTCCGCAGTATCCGGTGTGTTTGGACGTTTTTTTCGATTAAAAAAAAAAATTCGTACTTTCGATTTTATTCTTCTTTTATTTTCCCCAGTTTCTGTTTCTCTTATTCCCTCCGTTTCCTCGTCTCGTCTCGAAATTGTGTAAAGCCGAAGAAGGAGCTTTTATATCTTTTGGGGTGTTTTCTTTTGGGGCGTCTTTCGAGGAGAGTTTGCTTCATTGCCTATGAGAGGAGGGGGGAGTGCACGAGTGTGGAGAGGGGAAGACCTCCTTCGTCCTGTGGAGGGAGAAATTTCTCTTCTTTGGCAAGACTTGTTGGGGAAGGAGCGGGAGCGGAGGTGAGGAGTGCGGGGAGAGGGGAGGGTGAGGCGCATGGTCGCCGGCGACATTGGGCGGGAGGAGTTCCCTGTAGGGAGCTGGCTCGTGGCGCTACGACACCTTGCGCGGGGGGTGGGGCGGAGATGCGCCCTGTGATACTCCCAGTGCCTCTTGGCTCTTGGCCCCTCATTCCTGCCTCTTGTGTCTTGCATCGTACTTCCTGACATGGTCTTTTTCGTTTTCGTTTCGCTGTTCCCCGTCTCAGCAACAGGCGTCGGCGGACTGGTGGGGTGAATCAGAGTCGCCGAACATGAGAGGAGGAAGGAGGGACATCCTACCGACTTCCCGCGTCCTGATGCGGCTTTCTTTTGTTTCGATTCCGTTCGTTTCGCTGGCTCCCTGAGGATAAGGTAGAGTGTTCCCTGGCTCTGCGATCGTGGCATGCACATAATCAACACATTACACCGCAGCGCATCATCATATCATCTTGTCGACATATCTTTCTGCATTCTCTGCACTGTTACTGTTCCTATACCGACTGACCCATGTCCATAGTTTTCTTTTTTGCTCTTTGCATACTCACCTTTTCTTGCATACCTCACTCGTCTGTCTTGTTCGTGTTGTTGTTCTCGCGTTCCGGTGTATTTAGTTCGTGTCTGGTTAGTTCGTTAGAGGTAATAGTTGTCCCGGTCTGCGTCTTGATTGCTTTTCCTCTTGTGAGGTATGTAGGCGTGTATTGGCATTGGCAATGGATAGACTTATAGAATTGGAGATGGATCATCTTGAGGCAGGCTGGGCATGGGGTGGCGTGCCTGAAGACAAACTTGTATAGATTAACGCGGTCATTATTTTAAATTATGTACTTCGATTTCTACAAAGTGCGTGGGTGCCGGAAGTGTTCAGCAGTTCATTTCCTCGCTCGAAGCCCAGTTTAGTACGCGACACGCTGCGTCAGAGTAATCTTCCTGCCAATCGGATTGAAGGTCGCGACGACATTGCGCAGGAAGGTGTCTCCCCTGCGGAGTCGTTTTAAATATCAGCCATAAACGTAGAACGAGGGAGAGAAAACACGCACAGCAGGTGGAAGTCCGAGGCAATATCCGGCCCACCCTGTGCCTGCGTCCCAAGAACACAGGTCACATCCCCCTGCGCGTCAGTGACAAACGGCACAAGCTGGTCCCGCGGATCCATGCTGAATGCCTGGCCGCCGATTGTGACGCTGAATTGAGGGACCGTCGCGTTGCACTGCGCGACGTATAGGGTTAGGCCGGTGATCGTGACGAGCTCTGCAGGCGGGTCGAACGCGGCCGCGTACCCCGCGGCGACGGGTGCGGGGACGAGGTTGAACGCGGTGCCGGTGTCGAGGATGGTGGTGCCGTTGCCGAGGGAGGCGTTGCGCGCCTCGGGGACGTTTTCGCTGCCGGGGAAGTTGTACGAGTCGATGGAGAGAGTATAGAACAAGAACTGTCGTTTGGATTCGGCAGCGGTGGGGGGGTAGGCTAGAACAGGGACGGTGACCGATGTGTTGTGGATCACTGGAACGGGGGCGACGCCGCCAAAGGCGAGCAATCCGAGATTGGGGGTGTAAAGCTCGGTTTCTGCTTGCTCGGCAGTGGGGCGATTCAATGCGATCGAAAAGTCTACGCGTGTGGTCAACAAATGCAAAATTGGGCAAGGTGAAGGCACGTACAAGGATTGTTCGACTTTCTTCTGCTTGACCGCGGTAAAGAAGAAGGGATCATACGGAATATGGTTTTTCGTAGAGGCCGTGGTTGGGTCGGAGGTGTTGAAAAGACTGGTCTCGTTTGGGAAGGCGAGACCCTGCGACCGCGAAATGAGACAAGAATTGTTTCGTTACTGGGTCGAGCGACGCACGAGGATACCCGATAGAATGCCGTCTCCCGTCCACGATGCGACATCTGGAATCGGTACCACCTGTCGCGACACCTCCAGTCCACCGACGGACACGGTCTCCAAGGCGATTGGTCCCGCAACGTACTCAGATGTTCCATACGTTTGATTAAAGCTGACATTTTGATACAACTCGAAAGTTTTGGATGAATTCGCATTGAAGCCAGTTGAACCGAAATTGCACGTCGTCTGCGGTACCGGACTGCCGGTAAGGTTGAAGCAGGAAAACCCTGCCTGCGGCACCCAGGTGTCCGAGCTACATGGATAAAAAAACGATTAATGACTTCCAGGATTCCATTTACATCTACTCACCTTCCGCTGTCGATGATGAGGCTGAAATTTTGCCCACCGATAGTGACGTTTACAAGGTAGTCGGTGTCCAAGTTACTGCCTGCTAGAGGAACCGTTGTATATGCGTGACGCGACACAACGCTACCGCGGAGAGCAGAGAGCGCGTCGACTTTCGCTTTGCGGCGCGGCACCTTCTTGGAGAACGCCACGGAATAGGAGGCGGCTGGGAGGACGCTTCGAGAAGACAACGCGGGATTGTGTGTGTCTGGTTGCGGCGCTGGGCTTGCGAGATGCCCAGGAACAGCACAGAAAAGAGTCAAGGCAAGTGAGGAGAGAGACAGTACGTTCATGGTTTCTTGGGTGTTCAGTGAAGCGGATGGGGTTTTTATGCCCGCCGAACGTAAACGTCACGCATGGCTCGCATAGCAAACTGCACTGCCGTGGAGCTCCTGGGCCCCGACTGCGGAGCGTCTGTCGCCGGCGGACAACGTTGGTATGATGGATTCACCTGATCTCAGGAAGGAGGGAAAATGGAGTCAACAGGGCAAAAACAAAGTAGACGGCCCATCGAGAAGAGAGAGCAAGTTAGTTGCGAGTGGGAAGTCAGTGCAAGAGACTAAGAGCAAGTAGTGCCAAGAGGATTATCCTCGCCCGATCACGAACCTCGGTGATTGCCGCTCTTTACCAGTCGCTCAAACTGTGCTCAAACCTTGGACTAAGTCCCTTGTTGTTCCCACTCCGGACTCTGAGTCCAAATGAAAATCTCACCACTATAAATTCACCTATTGCTGATGAAAAGTTGAACGTTGAACAAACGTAGGACAAATCGTTTTTACGAGGCGGCGCCCGGCTCACAGTATTCAGTATGGTTTTGATCCGACGGTATGGTTCAAGACGTTTTCGATGATTTCATTAATTCGTGGTTAAGCGTACGCGTATGTAATATTCAGCCAGACAACTGCCAGATGAGTGAGGCAATACAGCTCCACCACTCCACTTTCTGTCTCACAGACGGAGGCGGTTCCGTGATCAACTGCACATTCATCGCAGTTGCAACACGGTGCGACTGTAGTTCCGACATTCCGAAACATGACATCTTTAAGCGGGAAGCGATCGTTTTTTCTCCTCCACTGCATCCTCAGGTTGTTACATCATAATTTCAACCCTGACCATGGCTCTAATATACTGTAGTATTTCGACCAAATGTTCAGGTGACGGGTGACAGGGGGTCGTGAACTGAACGAATTTGGTACATGTGACGGTGACGCTCAAGGAATGAACACCTTAATTTTTCACACCTCCAGAGAGCGTAAAAATCGTTTTTGAGCTACTCTAAATTTGACAAAAAAAAAAAAGCGAAAAAAATCCGCTAAAAAGAGTAATAAAAAAGAAAGAAAAAGCGCGAAAATAGTTCCTTCAAATCGCAACCACATCTACACTGACATACGGCACAAGAGCCAAATCTAGTGCTCCTCTCAAGCCGAGCCTTGATAGCGCCGCGCAGGGATTCTCTTGCGTCCATTGGTGAAGGAGCAAGTTGACAAAGAAAATTGGAATATCCTAGAATTACATATCCACACCGCAAAAACTCCGCTTGTAAAAAATGATACGCCATTCTGCTCTGTCCTCACACCTCTTCACACTGTGAGATAATCATTGTGCTCAATATTTGCGAGCTCAGGCAGGCGAGCTTGCGAGCCGCCTGAGTGGAAGGCAAGGTAGTGGGGTAGCGAGGAGGTGTGGGCGTCACTTCTAGATGTAGTCGTCTCGTTCCGGTAGATCTACCAATCTAATCTGCATAGCCACATCAATCTGTTGGCTCTGCCCTCGACGTCGCCTCTCGTGTCCTGCTCCCCTTCGCACACATCGACGCGTTTTCGTGAGCCCACCCACCCATCTCCTCTTTCCGCTTACGCTTGGGTTGCTCCGGGTCTCGTTCTTCGGGACCCGTGGCCGCCTTTGCGTACGGGTTCGGTCCCGTCCCGCGCCCCGTCCTCCTCCGACCCGGCCTTTCCCGCAGCTCTCCCGCTGTCTCGTGAAAGCCCGCTCGGCCGGGACGGCCGAACCCCCCGCACACACACACACCTTCCCCTCACGTCTGCATCACTGGCGCATCCGCGCCCTCTTCCTCTCGTCCCACAGGCGCACAGCGCCGCTTCCTTTCTTCCCCCACACCGAGGCCACGAGCTCCCCACATCTACCTTGCTCTTCGGTTAACCAGGCAAGCAAGCAACTCAACTGTAAGCGAGTGCAAATCGTCCACGGCGGCCCGAACTCGCATTCTCGAGCCCCTTTGGGATAGCTGGGCAGCGTGGTTGGTCTGGACGGGAAAATGAACACTTCGCGAGTAGGTGACGCGGTCGGACCGATTCTGAACACCGATCCCAGTGAACACCTTAGGTGACAGGTGACACCCAGTGAGCATTTGGTCGAAATACTACAGTACGCGCCGATGGAGCCGATCTCCTCCTGCAGCTCCTTCGCCCGGGCGATGACGTCGGCGGGGAACACACCCGGGGCGAGCTCAGCGAGTGCAGGCCATTCCGTTAGGGCGGCGACCTGAAGGGTGGCACATAAATTCCAATAAGTTGTTATACGATGTCAAGAATGGGTTACCCACCTGGCGCGTAAAAGTAATCGGCGGCTGGTCGAGCCCCTTCTGCTGCGGGTTCCCGATATTCGACGAGATGACCTTGTCGAACGGGAGGTTGTGCCCGCCGCTTTTCAGCTGGTCGCGGTACGTCTCGGCCTTGATGGCGAGCTCGCCGCGGACGGCGTACTGCACCGTCTGCAGCTGCTGGTTGAGCGAGTCGAGGGTGAGGGGGCGCATCGTTTTGAGGGAGAGGGAAAGGGAAAGGGGAGATGGTTGTCGCAGAAAAGAACCCGAACGTCGCAACGAGGCTAGCAGCATCGATTGGCCCGCAACTCGTGCCAATCACAGTTCGTTGCCCGCTTCCACCACGGCCTTATAGGGTGCACTGAGGGATATGTGCGACTGGCGATACGCTCAACCTCAACAGCAAGACAGCAAGCCGCGTATTAGCCGCCTGGGTTTTAGCGGAGGCAAATTTTGTTCGGACGAATCGGAGTCGGCATATATCGGACTTTCACCCATGACTCTGGTTGGCTTTCTCAGGGTTTACTTGGGGCTCGCTCTGGGCTCTCTTGAGACTTCTCATTGCCAAGGCCTATTTATACGAGGCTCCATTGGACGGGTGCCACGCTACAGCGATGATATCTCTGGCTGTTGCAAAGTTGCGACCTGGCTTAACTGCTATCTACCTTACAGGATTGACTCGTGCTGTATCGACGCGCCCCACCGGCAAGACCGCACGCTACCGGGCCAACCTTCACCAACCTCGGACAATCTCGGAACTACCGCCTTCAAGTTGACTTTTATCCGCCCACTTCAAGTTCCCCGAACGGAATTATTAAAACCACCCGAGCTTCCCCGGTCTGAACGTACCCCCGGATATTCCAGTCTTTGCTGCAGATCACAACTCAACGCCCTCAACCCACACTTGCTCGACCGCAACAATTTGCCAAATAAAAACAGACGTCGATTCGGGCGCGGGGAGTCGAACCCCGGCCTGCAGTTGACCATTGGATAACACAGCAATAATAGGGATAGTTTGGACGTCGGATACTTAAGTGAGTTCCTTGTGCCTGAATGAGGTTTATGAAATAAAACATTCTCCCATTGCAAGACGTCAGTTCGGGCGCGGGGAGTCGAACCCCGTCTCGCAGCTGTGTAATTCGCGCTCTGAAAGAACCGCTGCCGTGCACCGCGCACCACACCCGAGTTGAGTATATCGTCTGGACTCTCAATAAACTACTTTGCCTGAGCAAGCAGTAAAGCGGAAAAAAAATTAGAGCAATGTCGAACCCCGATTTGGAGCTGAATGTTTGACAAAACATCTTTATAAAATGTTGCTGTGCCGCGCACCACACCCGAGGTGAGTATATCGTCTGGACTTTCAATAAACGACTTACTTGTAGAACGAAGCAAAAAGAAAAATACACTTGAGGAACCAGTTCGGGTGCGGGGAGTCGAACCCCGACCTACAGCTGTTAGACATTCTGAGATCGCCAGCCCATCAGAAGCTGCCGTGCGCCGCGCACCACACCCGAGCGAAGTGTCCGGCTCCGACTCCGAATAACCTACTTTGCTCGAGCAAGCAGTAAAGCGGAAAAAAAAAAAAATTAGAGTCGAACCCCGATTTGGAGCTGAATGTTGGACAAAACGTCTTTATAAAATGCTGTTGTGCCGCGCACCACAGCCGAGGTGAGTACATCATTTGGATTGAAATACGACAGTGCTTAGCGGGTCTGGTGGCAGTTAAAAAGTTACCGCCACACATAGTTCGGGTGCGGGGAGTCGAACCCCGATATGCAGCTGACTATTCGTGGGTCTCTACACGTCATCAAGAGCTGCCGTGCACCGCACACTACACCCGAGTGAATTATCCGGTTCTGACCCTCAATAAACTACCTTGATTGAGCAGGTGGAGCTAAAAAAAATTTGTTTAAAGGCGAGCTCGGGTGCGAGGAGTCGAACCCGGTCCTGCGGCTGAATCTTCGATCATATTTCTTTTAGGAAGTACTGCTGTGCGCCGCACACCACACCCGAGTTGAGTGCCAGGCTCGGGAATAAACTACTCACTGGGCTAAAGCAGGGGCTGACAAGCCTAAAAAAAAAACTAGACACCCCCACGATTAATTCGGGCGCAGGGAGTCGAACCCCGACCTGCAGCTGCCCAATTGTATTCGCAAGCCTTGTGGCATCAAGAACTGCCGTGCACCGCGCACCACACCCGAATTGAGGGCTAGTTCAGACGTTGGATAGGTGAGTTGCTTGCCGATCATGAATGACGGTTATGAAACAAAACTTCTCTTTCCCTACGGAGTTCGGGTGGGGGGAGTCGAACCCAACGTGCAGCTGACCAATTAGATTCGGAAGTCCCCTAGTATCAAGAACTGCCGTGCACCACGCACCGCACCCGGGTTGAGTATATCCTTTGGATTTGGTTACATTACTCATGCGCAATCGGCCGCGGTCAAAAAGTCGTATTGTTTGTTGAATCGGGCACGGGGAGTCGAACCCGTCTTGCAACTGTGTATATACTGTACGCATCTCGCCCTAACGGACCGCTGCCGTGCGCAGCGCACCACACCCGGGTTGAGTATATCATCTGGACACTGAACAAACTACTTACTTGTGCTTGAATGAAACAAGAAAAAGACTTGTTTTATCGTTTCTCAATTCGGGCGCCGGGAGGCGAACCCCGACCCGCAGCTGATACATGCTCGGCTGAATTATCAAGAACTGCCGTGCGCCGCGCACCACACCCGAGGTGAGTATACAGTCGAGTTCCTCATATGGAATACACAGCCAAATTCCGTGGTATGGAATGGCCCTTGGGCTTCTCCCAAATGGCCTTTTACCACTGTGGAATACATCTCATATGGAATATCCGCAGTATGGAATGGGGTTGGCCAACATTTTGGCTGGTCTCCCAACTTTATTCCATATGAGGGATTCAACTGTATATCATTTGAACTCCGAATAAACCCAGTACTTCACTTGAGCAGGCGGTGAAGGGGGGAAAATACTATTCTCTCGTCACCAGTTCGGGCGCGGGGGGGGTCCAGCTGGAACTCGTTCCGGAAGCCCAGGCGCCGCTGCTGTGCACCCCGCATACACCCAAGTTGTTGGATAAATTCCTTACCAACTTAGTATGAATGAACGGTAGGTAAAGTAACAAAATCATCACATCACCATGTTATCCGGGCGCAGGGAGTCGAACCCCGTCTCACAGCCCTATGCAACCTTCAGCCCGAATTTCGAAAGTACCGCTGCTGTGCGCCGCGCAGCATACCCGAGTTGAGTATATCATTTGGGTATCATTTGAATTTTGAACAAACCACTAAGCGACAACAGGTACAACTTGAACTTACATAACCTCAATACCCGAAATGCCAAGACTAATTTTGCCTCTCTTGGACACTGCGACGTCCAAATACTGTGCAATTTCATTCAATTCGGCGGTCACGCGTCACGCACCCCCTGTGCCGCGATGAATTTTGGTCTCGGTCACGGGTCACGGCGCCCAGTGCCGAATGTAAAATGCGTGACATCAGGGCCAAATATCCTCAGAGGTGCAAAAAAGGGAGAATTTTCGAAAATTTTGGTCTTGAATGCCGAATTTTTGGAGGTGTCACGCCAAACTTCGTTGGTTGCCGAAGTGCCGAATCGGTATTTTGGGTCACGGGTCACAACCCGTGCCGAATTGAACGAAATTGCACAGTATATCGAGTGGGTTCCTGAGGCGCCATGGGTCGTAGCCGACGGTGTAGTAGGATATATCCAAGCCCAAATTTCAATTCACTTGAGCCAAATCGGTCAACAAGTGAGCCACCCGATATTCAGCGACATGGGAAGGCTTATACCATCTGCGGTCCGTCATGGCCGCCGTGAGTACCAGTAGTACATCCACAGTCCGCAGTCGTTGTACGTTAACCGAGCAAGTTGGCGGAACATATCGGGACTGTCGCAAAAACGATACTTAAACCGCACTGCCCGCGCTCGCCAACATCTCAAACTCTCCTGAAAATGCCAGAGATCCTCAGCGTCGCAGTCTGCATCTCGAATGGGGTGACTCTCTCCGATTTCGTGACGCCAATGGAAATTCTTTCCGAGCTCGATCCCGGAGACGAGGCCTCCTGGTCCAGCGCCGTCATGGCCGATATTCCGTACGGAGTCAAAATCGACTACCTTGCCCCCACCATGGATCCTGTGGTGGCTCTCAAAGGCCGCAATCCGCCAACCGTCAACCCACCTTGACGTATGCTGCCGCTATGGCAGATGGGAAGCAGTTCGACATTCTCTGGGTCCCCGCAGGTGTTTATTCCACTTCTGTCATCAGACTATACAGAGTGCTAACAAAAATATCGACAGGGCCCGGCCTAGACTTGGAAACGGGCAAGAGCCTTATTCCGGAGGATGAGATTACCTTCATTGCGCAGCAAACACCTAAGGCCAAGTACGTGATGTCCGTGTGCGGTGGCGCATACCAGCTTGCGCTCGCCGGTGTCCTAAATGGAAAACGCGCCACAACGAACAAGTTGTTCTACCGCACCATCGTCGTATGTTTAAATCCAACACCCGAAATATCCAAAACTAACTCCACCTCTGTTTCAAGGCTGCGACGTCCAAAGAAATTGAATGGGTCCCTGAAGCGTGATGGGTCGTAGCCGAAGGTGGAAAAGTGTGGACAAGCTCGGGCGTCGCTGCAGGTGAGGCTCCAAAATTTGAATTCTAATAAAGTGTCGGTTGACTGAAGTTGCTTCAGGTTCTGACATGGCTCTTGCCTTTGTAGAACATCCCGCAGGCGCGAAGGTTGCGCGCCACATACGTGGCGGGTTTGAGATTCCTGAAACGGCGGAGAAGGACGATCCGTTTGCCGCTTTCCACGGTCTTGTTTAAAATATTAAAAGAGGACTTCGATCTGCGCAGAAAATGGTGCTCAACCAGCTCTGCAACAGGCCGAGGGAATTTTTTCTGAATCAAAGATTCCGTAACGCTTCGGAATGGAAAGATTTGGGAGAGATTCTCAGAGGGTGTGTGTTTAGGAACCAAAAGTGATGCGATCAGCTGTCTCTTGCAAATGGCGCTCACCTGCTCAGGATGCATGCTTGCCAGAGGAACTCTTTGGAGGATAGTATCGTCCAACCTTTCTGTTTGAATTGGGACCCTGTCCTCACTCGTTCCCAAAACCACAATTTCCGGGTGCTCCACCGTTTCGATTGCGCCCAGCAGACGGTCTGCGTTATCACTCAGAACCTAGCATTTTCTCATGCTGTTCTCACAATATCTCTTGAGACGGTGTAAATGTGGAGGAAAGGATCTTTCGTGCATTTGCTCCCAACACACTTGATAGCTAGGTTTGAGAACGTGGCAGCACTGCAGCTATGTCAAGAGCGATCCAGGGACGGCCGTTACAGCGAGGTACGAGCTTAGTCCGTATAGAGTGTCTGTCTACGAGAGACTAGACGGCCGTTGCCGGAAGTGGGACTGTTGTATTGATCGCACAGGTATAGCTTATGTGATATAAGGGGTAACATACTTAATCACCAGAATTCAAAATTACTCAAACCCCCCCTCACTCCTCCGAGGTTGAACTTTCAACACCTCACGTGCCTTGCGTTCAACTCTCCAAATCCGCTGCTATTAGCACTAGCGGGGATGCCACTCTACCTGATATACCATAGCGTCTGGCATGAAGGCAAATATGCATCGAACAATCTGTGTCCATGGAATTTAAATAGTTGAGCGGGTTGTTTGATGACAACAATTTCTTGGACGTAACTTCCGCTTCTATGCAGCCCAACTCCGCATAAACTACTGTAGTATTTCGACCAAATGCTCACTGGGTGTCACCTGTCACCTAAGGTGTTCACTAGGATCGGTGTTCAGAATCGGTCCGACCGCATCACCTACTTGCGAAGTGTTCATTTTCCCGTCCAGACCAACCACGCTGCCCAGCTATCCCAAAGGGGCTCGAGAATGCGAGTTCGGGCCACCGTGGACGATTTGCACTCGCTTACAGTTGAGTTGCTTGCTTGCCTGGTTAACCAAAGAGCAAGGTAGATGTGGGGAGCTCATGGCCTCGGTGTGGGGGAAGAAAGGAAGCGGCGCTGTGCGCCTGTGGGACGAGAGGAAGAGGGCGCGGATGCGCCAGTGATGCAGACGTGAGGGGAAGGTGTGTGTGTGTGCGGGGGGTTCGGCCGTCCCGGCCGAGCGGGCTTTCACGAGACAGCGGGAGAGCTGCGGGAAAGGCCGGGTCGGAGGAGGACGGGGCGCGGGACGGGACCGAACCCGTACGCAAAGGCGGCCACGGGTCCCGAAGAACGAGACCCGGAGCAACCCAAGCGTAAGTGGAAAGAGGAGATGGGTGGGTGGGCTCACGAAAACGCGTCGATGTGTGCGAAGGGGAGCAGGACACGAGAGGCGACGTCGAGGGCAGAGCCAACAGATTGATGTGGCTATGCAGATTAGATTGGTAGATCTACCGGAACGAGACGACTACATCTAGAAGTGACGCCCACACCTCCTCGCTACCCCACTACCTTGCCTTCCACTCAGGCGGCTCGCAAGCTCGCCTGCCTGAGCTCGCAAATATTGAGCACAATGATTATCTCACAGTGTGAAGAGGTGTGAGGACAGAGCAGAATGGCGTATCATTTTTTACAAGCGGAGTTTTTGCGGTGTGGATATGTAATTCTAGGATATTCCAATTTTCTTTGTCAACTTGCTCCTTCACCAATGGACGCAAGAGAATCCCTGCGCGGCGCTATCAAGGCTCGGCTTGAGAGGAGCACTAGATTTGGCTCTTGTGCCGTATGTCAGTGTAGATGTGGTTGCGATTTGAAGGAACTATTTTCGCGCTTTTTCTTTCTTTTTTATTACTCTTTTTAGCGGATTTTTTCGCTTTTTTTTTTGTCAAATTTAGAGTAGCTCAAAAACGATTTTTACGCTCTCTGGAGGTGTGAAAAATTAAGGTGTTTCATTCCTTGAGCGTCACCGTCACATGTACCAAATTCGTTCAGTTCACGACCCCCTGTCACCCGTCACCTGAACATTTGGTCGAAATACTACAGTACTCGCATAGCCAGGGCGTGCCGTTTATTAGGAAGAGCGTCGCGCGGTTTATCGAGGGTGAGTTTCGTTTCGTTTCGTTCCGTGCGATGGTATCTTCTTTCGTCTTTCGTTTCATTCGGGAGAGGGAGGCGATTTCATTTCATGGGGAGAGGCGCGCGGGTGGATTCGGGGACGTGGGGTCACTCCGATGGGCGGAGATACGCGTGGCGCGCCAACGCCTCGTGCTGCTCTGCGTCTGGTGTCTTTTTTCGGTCGTCGCGCATCGGACATCGTAATGGAAACGCGCCGCGTCGTGTTTCCAGCAGCGGAAAGCACCACATCATGATTGCATCTTCACATCGGACATGTGTCCAGGTCGGGGACGCACCCCCACGATCTTCATCGGGTACACCATGGCGGAACCGTGGTACAGATAGGTGCACAAGGACCCCTACGCCGTGCAGATCACGTGGTTTATTGCCTATTTCGGAAAAGGTGTGTCGAACTCGACGGTCGAGTCTTTTTTTTTTTTTTTTGAGGAGCGTTTAAGGTGGATGCTTGACGGCGAGAGAGGTTCGGGCGTGCTGCCTCCTCTTCCCCTTCCACCGTGGGGCCCTCGGGCAGAGTCCACGGCTTCCGGGCCGACATAGTTGTTCGCCTCCACCCGCTAAGTTTGAGGCCATGGACTTGGAAACCCGGCCAGCCGATTAAATATAACCTCTCGAGGGAATGCGTCTACCGCATCCGTGCCTATAGCACGGTATGTGGGCCTCCGATTTCCCGTTTGCTCCGGTCTCCCAGCAGCCTAAGCCACCGTTCAACCATCATTGCAAGCGATTAACCGACACCCACTAAAACCCCGACTTTCTTTGGCCAATCTTTAGCCAAGGTTTGTTCATCCTTTAGTGTTTTTTTCCAAGTGTTTTTTTAACCAGGGGCATTTTCAGTGCCTTCCTGCCGTATTTCAGTCCATCTGTCATAGCACAGTCTACCGCTTAGCCTATTATTTATCGTCTTGAGCCACCGGTTTTCGTATTTTCTCGAGCGCGTGTGGGCCGGTGTGTTGTATTTTCCTCTCGTTCCTTAGTTTCCAGATCAGATGGGCGGACTCAGTGATTAATATTTTATATAGTCGGTTCTCCCCCATATTCCCGACCTTGGTCACACCCCCGGCCATTGTTTGCCCTAACGTCGGTCTCATGTCCTTGCCGGTCTTCATGCGCCACATTTCAGACGCAAGGTCCCAGACTTCCTTCTGTCCGGCTGCGTTGCATTTGGTAAGTATGTGGTCCATAGATTCGTGCGTGTTGCAGCACTTCCCTTTCCACTCATGGGATGGTATATTGTCCCAGTACTGACCTACTTTGTAGCCGCCATGTATTGTCATCCACATGAAGTATTGTATACTTCGTGAGATGTCTTTATCGAAGGTTGACCTCCATATTTTCTTTGCTGGCGGTACGTTACCGTTTCATCCGTGGCTGCTCCTTTTGCTAACGCCATGTTCATTGTGGTAGCCTGACGTTTCAGGAGAGCGTATGTCGTCGGTTTATCCATTTTTAGTTTTCTTATTATTTTGTAGGCCGTTGCCTGTGTCATGGCCTTCAGCTTTGCCCCTGGTAGTGTCAGGGACACTTCCGCGTCTGTGTTTATAATGTCTCATCTATTTTTGCGCTCCCTTCACCTGCTAAGACATCTGCAGCTTCGTTCCCAGCCACCCCGGAATGGCCTTTCACCCATATTAACTCTGTTGGTGCTTTGCGTTCCCGGATCTTTGCCACTGTGTCTCAAATAGGGGTACCGTTGGCTATGGTGTGGAAGCCTTCATCTTGCCATTTTTGCAAATACTTTGTGAGTCCTTCTATTGCAATATTTCGAGTCACTATATATTTTTAACGGTGCGTTCAAGGGGGCGAGTTCTACCGCTTCCTTTATGGCCAGTATTTCCCCGACTGGTTCGACGGCCCTAGTTCGCTCGGGACTCGTATTGCCCTGTTTCTTGGTTGCCAATCCCGAAGAAGACCCCAGCACCTGCCTTGACATCATCTGTATTGTTGTGAGTGCTGAGCCATCTGTGTATACTGTTACTTCCAGGGCCTGGGTCGACGCGAACCTAGTGTTCGGCGCGGTGTGTGCATTATTTCCGTATCCTTCGGTGAATATTCTGAAGGTATCTGCTAGTGTCCCGTCCTGTTGTTATTCTTGAGTCGAACACTGCTGCGTCTGGGTCTGCAGTTTCCTCGGGTGCTTGGTATTTCCTCGTAGTCTTCAGGTTGGAGCAGTCTTGGATCCCATTTGTTTTCAAGTGAGTGTAGTAGTAAGTGGGCTTTCAGGTAGCATTTATGTGGGTGTCTACAGCCGGTGATTGCCCTAGAGACTTGGCACGATGAACATTTGCAGTCCACCCTGTTAGTGTGTCGCGCGGCGTACCCAGTTTCCCTCGCCAGCATCCTTGTGTCCTTAACAAATCTAATCCTGTGTTTCTCTTTTAGACATTTCACCCACTTCGGTGCTCACGTAAAGAGTCTTCTGTCCCCTCCTGAGAACCGGTGGTACCAAATTGGCATGCTGTCCTGCAGTTTACGCGATACTGCGATTGCGTCCATCGTGACATCATAGTCTCTTCCGACTTTCATCATGTCTGCTAGATCTTTACTCCCAGGTCTTCCGCAGATTGGTACGGTGCCCAGGATTGGAGGTAGGTGTTTATTCTCATTGCCTCGTCCACGTTGAAGTCTGATCCTACCGCTTTTTTTGCTAGGAACTCATCTGCTACGAAGCACCATAATGGCCTATCGGGTCCAAAGCTTAGGTATGTTTTAAGCCACGTTACTGCAATGGCTTCGTTCCTAGCTATTATGTCTAGGAGGTTCTTTCCTCCTATCTCGGACGGTGCGTGGACTGTTTCCTTATTAACTGTAACGGATGATTTTTCTGCCCATAGGAAGCCTCTTATCGGCGGTCCAGCTTTTCTTCGATGTCTGCTGGCATGCCTTGGCACGGTTGCCATGTATTGGGTCATGCCGCCAACCACCATCATCACTATGAGCCGCCTTCCTTCCATTGACGGCTTCCCAAGTTCCAGTGGTCAAGTGCGGTGTCTATTTTTTCCAGCGTGCGGGACCATGTTCCGGGTTGTTCCACTTTGTTTCCGACCCAGGCGCCGAGTGTACGTATTGGTTCTCCTTCTGCTGCTATTTTAATGTGGCCGGGGACAAATGTCCCCTCCATTCCGTTTATGAAGCGCGTCGCCCGCACCCCTGTCTCGGTGAGCTATACTTCCTATTGGGATCATCTCTGTCTTATGTATATTGAACTTAGCGCCTGCCGCCATGCACCACTCATCCAGGATTTCCCTCAGGTCACCAAAGTCATCGGCCGGCATCTAGGTATACGAGCGTGTCATCCGCGAACAGTGTGGTTATCAGTCTCTCTTGTTTGCCTTTAATTTTGAATCCCTTCAGGTCCGATTTTCTCAAGGCTTCCGCTAGCGGTTCAATTGCCAAGTCAAATAGTAGACAGGAGAGTGGGGTCGCCTTGGCGTACTCCTCTTGTTACTCGGAACGGGTGCGTGCTCGTCTCGCCGTTGAGTATCACGTATGTGTATGCATCGCTGTAGAGCGCTTTGATTGTTGTTGATGAATTCTCTAGGTATTCCAAGCTTTCGAGCGCCCTCCATAGATAATCATGCTCTATCTTGTCGTAGGCTTTTTTCTTGGTCAAGTGCCACTATCACGCCGTCCGATTTGTCGCTTCTGCCAGCTCAATGACTCTCTAGTTAACCATATCTGGTCTCTTATCTGCCGTCCGAAGCACTATCTCCCTATAACCCTCCTGTGATCCAGGTGGCCCCAGGTACGGAATCCGGTTTTCTCCACCTGTACAGGCATAGAAAGATGCGTTTAGGACCGCCAGTCACAGATTGTCCATTGTATGTCAGATGGCCATAATTCGAGTTTACTGCCAAGAAATATCGAATTTATGGATTGCGATTTCATAGTTTATCGTTCCAGCTACAGCGCACCTCCTTCGCTGGGAGTGACGCAGATCTGATACATTTCCTGTGTAACATAATACATGTAGGCAGTCTGCATCTTGAATAATTGACCCTGATCCCTGCTCCTCAAAAACATAATCAATTCTTTGGCACTGAGAAAATAGCAGAAAGCGAAGGTGGAAAAGTCGAAGCGGTTATCCATTCCTCTGGGGCTCGATTAGTCCACCTCAGCGATAGGATCGTGAAGTACCTGCCAAAGTAGTGCTGGACAGTGGTGGTCATGAATTTCAATACAAAATCTTGACATCGGTTTGCTTTGAAGTTATCAAGCAAAGAACAAAATGCAGATCTGATGTTTCAAGCTCCAATCTCTCTGTGTTAGGGAACAGAGTTGAGATATCAGATCCAACATGACTAGCGAAGACTTACCATCCTCCAAAAGCCTCGAGATTAAAAGCAGGTGACCCACAGGAAAGTTTCGGGGGTCCATCACGAATAAGGGGAATCATTTTGAATAATAGGTCTGCGCGTACTGGATAATGTCGTGTGAGACAGATGGGGGAAGCCTGGAGCCTAGGAATAAACTTTACATGTCTTGTCCCTTCGCGAGACAAGCTATTAGCGCTGCAGCATCTTTGCGAGTGTTCTGGTTTTCAAGTAAAGTTAAAAGGTGGGGCATAGTCAACTTGATTCGGTCCGGCAATTTGTCGGCTAACAGAGCAAGAGCTATCGTAAATATTACCGGTGAATGAAAAGTTATGCACACAACCTTCAAGTCCTGAGTCACTTTGAAAAGAACCAAGAGGCCCGCAACGCAGACCTTGGGGTCGCGGTCGTTAAGGACGGGAATGATATCAGAGATTTCCTTTTTTATTATGGATTTGAATTGCTCTGTGAGATATCATCAATATATTGCAAGGGTGAAGCTGGAAAATCGGAAGTTACGATATTTGGCAAGTTTTAACAAATTGCCGAGAACTTCAAGTAGGATATGGCTGTCGCTTTTTTTGTTGACAATAACGCGGTCATCTTGGGTACAGTGGGTGCCAGGATCTCACGAAATTTCGCTGAAATTTTATCAAGCCAGAACACCTTTTCAGAAGAAACATGTCCCGACCGTTGTCAGCCCAATTTTGAAAGGGCGCGAAGACCAGAAAGCTGGATGCTCCGGCTTTGGTCTTTCACAGCAGCGATGATAGGAGGCACAACATTGTCAAATTGGGTATCTTCCAGGAGCCAATCTAAACATGGACAGATGCGGGTAAAGGTGAACAGTGTTATTGTTTGAACCGGGTGGGACACACCGTAATCAGCGAGTTTAGCCAATTTCTCCAATGCTGCCACGTAAATGCTCGGATTAGTGTTTTTCGGTGGTGCATTTTCCAGTTCATGAAAGGCTTTTCTCCATACACCCTGAATAGCGACATTCAATTTGGGCCTTGTCTTTGAGCTCCATCTGCGATTCGCCCAATGATACTGAAAAATGTGCCATTAGTACAAAAGCAGGAAAATGATTATTCACGGACCTGTCACACGAATGGCAGAAAACACGAACATCCTCCTCCGGATGCTCTAGTAGATCCAGAACCAGAGGGATATTGTTAGAAATTTCAGCTTCGAGGGTTCCTGCAACAATCTTAGCCGCCAAATCATAGAAACTGTTTGACGGTAGCCGACCTTGCTTGATCAAATCTGCCAACGCATTCAGCCCAGAAACACGAACATGCCAGTTTTCATGCATCAATGCTGAAGTTAGGAATGGGAAAAGGGTGTTGTGAACTGGGGGCCCTAGTAAGAATCCTTAGATCATTGCCAACCTGAAGCAAAGCATGGCAACCTTGACGAGCCAGTCCTAGAACCACTTGAGCTGCGGCAGCCCGGCATTTTTCATCTTTAGCGTCCGTGAAAACTGAGAAAATGATAGGAATGGCATCCATAACTGCTTCAGCACACACAGCTGGCGGTGATCAGTTCAGCCCATACACAACCCATAATATTCTGGTTCTTACTCCTTTCAATGGACGCTGATAAGGTACAGAGGACGGCGGAGCACATGGTGGGGTCCAAGTCTTCGGATTTAAGTAGTTGGATTAATCGAGGTATCCCTAAAGCGGAATTGGCAGCTAAGAGGTTCTTCAGTGATTGTCCCACAACGACATTCGAGTGTTACCTTGTGGAACAAGTGCAGAAATCGCCTCCAGTGCAGCAATGCACACGTCACTGTCCTCCCGATAGCAAATCGATGAGATTTGAATGTATATTCATTGTTGTAACAAGATGGGGGTCTGAAAATTGTGGGTGTCGCGAAAGATCAGTTTGAGACAGGATGGTTACCGAGTTCGATGACTTTTGGAAGAAGGCGAAGGGCTCCAATTCTGACTTGCTTGAAAGGGTCTGACACAAGACCCACTATAGTTGATATCTCGGCTGTCTGTAATGCGCCGCGAATTGAAATGCGATATGTATCTGACCTGGACATCAGCATAAACGCCAGAAAGATGAATGTGCTCAACCTTGTTGAATAAGGTTTAACAACATATCTAGGACCTGAGACCGAACATCGTAATCGGTATCTTTAAGGGAATCTACAATCTTCGGCAAGAAGGTGTTTATGATTTCGGCAAATGCGTCTGTTATTTTTTAAATCAGTGGCGGAAACAAAACATCCTTGGGACAACCACTGACCATTTTCTGCCAATTTTGCCAATGTTATGATCACATGTACGCGAGCACTCCATCCAGAACCCTCCAAGGCAGACAATATATTGGGGGGCGGCCTCAGTGACGGCAGGTCGGAATGCCTCTGATTTGTATCAGTGTGGGCGCGGGAGTAGAATATCGAGGCGCACCCAGTTGAGAAAATTGGGCAAATGTGGCAAGTGCTGAAATTCGCACACTGTCCTCGGGATCCTGCAAGCATGTGGCAAGTTTGGCGGCCGCACTGTTGATTATGTCGCAGAAGGTATCTTTCTAAAGGTGAGGGACTCCCGGGAAGGTGATAATGGCTGTCTCACCGTCCTGAGCCAGTGCCGCCCATATTTCCAAAGCAGCAACCCTTTTGTTGACGTCGTTCCGACTCAAATCATCAAGCAGGGCCGGCAATGCCCGATTCATCACCTCACGAAACTTATCTGGTAACGGATTGCAACCTTAGATTTCCGTATAGATTAAGTTGAACAAACCTTGTTTAGCCAGGTCAGATAATATCTGAAGCACTGCAGCGCGGACATCCTCTTCCGAACTGGAATCAGAAAGTAAATTCACGAGGGTTGGTACGAGCTTGACAGGGTTCAGGGATGTTTCTTGATCAAAATATCAGTCGAAATCGCGTCCATCAAGCGTATTTCAAACCTTTGACAACAGGTATATTGAGAAACTGAACTCCAGCCATTCGAACGCTTGGATCATCATCCTGTAACACATCGATTATATCAATCACCACATCATCGACCGCCATCTTCAGCTCTGAACCGTAGTTGAGTTATCACATGTTAGATCGACAATGGCGTTGCAAACCTGCTCGACTGAGGGTCGACATCAACTTCAAGAATGCCACACGAGCAGACCAGTTCCTGTCTTTGGCTCCCAGCGCAAAGTGTCCGGACATTCGGGTGTCTATGATCCCGCGGAATGCCTCTAATGATGATGGTCAGGATTTGAGCCAGTACATAGCAAATGTGAACCTTGGATTCCAAGGTCGGACAGTGTTTGGAGGGCCTTGAAGCGGAATATGGCATCGTAGTCCTCTACGGCGCCAATCCCATCGTCTTTGCGAGCTGCCTCTACGAGGACTGGGAGAGAATCAGTCACAACTTGATGGAACTCAGCTAAAAGCGATTTCGTCGTATCAATTTATGTAATTCAATTGAAGATGCCCTTACTGCGCTTGGAAATTACTGGAATGATCTCAAACGTAGCCATGCGGACGTCTGTTTGGGGGTCGGACAAGGGGGCTGGAAGAATGTTCTGAATGGCCTGCACAAAAGCCACTGATGTTTGACAGAATTTATCTACGGGTGTGGGTGAGGTCTGAAATCGTGACTGGAGAGTAGAATTCGATTGGAACTGACCTGTGTTGGCTAGACGGCGGACGGTTTTCAGTATCGCGACCCGTGTTTCCTCATCTGTGCTGTTGTTCAAGAGTTTGACAATGTCTGCCATCGTAGCGTCGATGGTGGGATGAAAGTCAGCTGGGCGGGATCAGATACGACTCGGACATATGGGGATGGATCCATAATGCTACCTTTGGTGACCAGGGTCGGAAATAATGGCAATGACAGAAAAGCGGATATCTTCGGAGTCCGATGTCATTAGAGACGAGATTATCTCATGCAGGGTTTCAGAGACAGTGACATGGACCCGGTCGCGAAATGTGCCTTGGCAGCATAAGTAAACTATATTGATAGAAAATGGCACCTGACGAACTATCATCGATGAATTTGAGTAATGTCCGCAATGCCGCAACTTGAAGTTCCTCAGCCCGGTCAGAAAGACAGTCGAGAATTTCCTGGGTAGGGAGAATGATTCTGTCATGGCTTGGATCTAGGGGTCTCAAGTACGTATGATTCTATTTGGACTTGGGAACTAGGAGCTCACTGTCTGCTAAGCGTTCCAGAAGATGAAGCCCCGCCACGCGAACACGCCAGTTCTCGTGTACCAATGCATCTTTAACCACTGATATTTTGGGATGTGTTGCAAGTGTGACTCCTACCGACAAGTCAGTTTTCAGAAAATTGAAGAAATGGGGGAAGTAGCACCGTTTTTTGCGGCGATGGACAATATTTTGAGTACATCAGTACTCACATCGGTGTCGCCGTCAGATAGCAGGGAGATAATCCGTGGAACAATTTCAGTATCCGAGGCGAGAAAGATTTCTGCAACATGTCAGATACGATGAGGAATATATCGATCATATACAGACCATGCTCAGCGAACACAGCAAACATGCGGAGGGAAGCTTCTTGGACCCTCCAACTCCAGTCTTCCAGTAGAGGCAAGATTCTCCGAACCGCTGCCTTTATCTTGCTATGAAATAGGTCTGCAGAGGAATGTCAATCCTGTTGGCGATACACACAATACGAACCCTTAGAAACAAGCCCTCCCAATGTGTCTAGGACTTGAGCGCGCACATCGCTGTCCGAGTTTGAAAGATGGTCCAGAATTTTATCTACTGTCGTGTCTTTGACTATTCCAGAAAAAGATTCTGAAAGACGCGGTTATTAGCTACGATATAGTACGTTTTAAACGGGACTAGCCGGTTTGCGCAAAAGTAGATATTGTCTGTAGCATGGCAATTTGTGTCCGCCAGGAGGCACTGTCTAACGCTTTCATGACCCGCGAGACAACATCGCTCATTGCGTCTTTGAATTCGGCAGCTGAACAAAGACTGACTGAGCAAAGAATCCTGCTTCCATTTTATTCTGACCTTGTTGAATTTGGGCAATTGCTGAACAGGTACGAAGGGCGGAGATTCGTACATTTTCATCTGAATCTTCGAACATTTCAACAATCTTGGGAATGACTTGTTTAATCATCCGAAAATATGTATCTAGATCAAGTTTGTTTCAGCTGGGACGACAGGGGGGAAACGCAGAGGAGCGATGCAATACCTCTCCTGAGTCCAAGAGAAATGGTTTGAAGAGCCGCGTCCCGAACATCTTCGTCTTCATCGGACAGCCAACTGTGGATATCGCTGAAAGCATTGGTTATTGCGGCGACATACAGATCATCGTCTGAGAGGGAATCAACATTAAAAAGCGTATTACAATTTTGGACTTACCTGTCTCTATGAATTTTCCAAGCGCCCGTAGCCCGTTGCTACGCATATACCACGTCTCCGCCTTGAAATTTTCAGTGACGATCGCTGGAATGTTTCGGTTGATTGCGGTTTTGAGCTCATCTGTAGAGAGTTAATATCTCCGTCCAATCTGCAGCTCAAATATACGAACTGTTTCTCGCGATTTCCGCTAAAAACACGACCACAGCTTCGCGCACACTCGTATCGTCATCAGCCACGAGTGTAATAATAGCTGGCATATTTTCGTTAATGTGCTGAAACCAACCATGTCTGACGAGCTCTTGCAATGTTCGAATGACAGCGAGCTGGACATCTTCGTCTGGGAATTCCACACAGGTCACGATACCTGGCACGGCTTTTTCGACGATTTCATGAGGGACTTTAGCTAAATCTCAGTCAGGGGATTTGGGTAGAGCCACTGAGAATATCGCCGCACCTGTCTTGATAAGCTCCCTTAGAGTCCGAAGTCCCGAAACCCGCACGCGCCAGTCCGGGCTCTCAAGGTCTCTGATGACATCTTGCGAGATGCGCTTCATTACCGTCGTCTCTATGACTGGATCAAACAGTAGCCAACATCATCGAAAGTGAATACTACCCTCGCCCATTTGATCCGATAACCTCAGTGCAGTACTACGTACTTGCCCCTCCGAGTGGGACAGAAGGCCGATTATTTTTGGAAACATCCCTTTAATTGCGCCACGAAATTTCTCTATACAAGGTGCATCAGTTCTTTACATCAGAACCAATTGAAAGGACTTGTGTCGTTCTCAGAGGTCGTACTGACCATGCTGTGCGAGAGATGATAACACTTGAGAACCCGCCATTTTTCCTTCTTCCAATAATCGGATCGCCCTGGTACACATCGAAATCTTCCAATGTTCCTCTGAAATCATTCAAGTTGAAGCGAGTTGATGCGATATATGGACCACTCACCAAGATGTTTAAAAAACGATTTGATCGGTGGATCCGGCTCTTGTTGTTTCCGAATACGAAGATCATCGTCTCTGCCGGTCGAGGAAAACGACTGCGACTGCGGTTTCGTTAGAAAAACGACTTGATCCAATGTAAACGGCCAGCATGCGTGCACAGTCCTGGCGCAGGTCGTCGGAATGAGCACCCTTTCCAAGGCCCCGAATAGCCGCACGGAAGACAGCAGGTGCAAAATCCGGCTCTAGGCTATCAACCAGAGCATTCCAGTCTGTGGGCCGGGTGTTTCCGTCGTAGGGCCTGTTAACGAGGAGGTGGATACGGATTGCGAAAGCCAATGCCCGACATGCTGGAGGCAGTGCGTCAAGATTTAACAAGGCACCACCTGGATTGAGAAGACGCGAAAATGCGAACACAACCTTATCCCGGGTCTTGTCCTCAGATTTTCTTCCATCTACCATCCACATGATCATATGAAGGTAGTCCTTCATCCGTTCGACGTCAGCGAGATTCCGTCCAGCGAGAAGATGAGCCATGTCTTCCAGTCGGTTACAGAGTTCAGCAGGGAGCCCGAATTCGAGGAGTCGTTTGCGACGCTCGACCGGACTCGGCGAGGTAAGCGTGTCTTTGGCGGTAAGTTCTACAACTGCCGCGTGGATGCTTTCATTGTTGGAGGAGTTTTTCAATATCGCCCAACAATGCCTTGCCGAACATGATCATCGGGCGGTGTTTCGGCAAGATCCTGCAAGACGGATCGAAGAGATCTCCCTGCATCGATAGTACGTTCTGCCGCGCCGATCCAGCCACCGAGAGCACGGTCTTTGGCGCCGATCAAGGCATCAATAGGTCTATTCTTCGCGTCTTTCACCATCTGATTCCGCGAGGTCGGTACTTCATCGGAGATGTAGATGTTTTGGTTATGCCGGTTCAAATCGGAGAATGGCGTCCGAAAAGGGGTTGTCGGAGAGAACCAGGGCAGCACTGTAATGCCAATATAGAGCATACCAGTTGCGCCAACCAGAGAGAGAATAGTCCATCCGAGACTTTTGCGATCCACCACAGCTTGCACTGCGAGACCAGCGAGGAACAGAAAAAGCGCCAGCTGTATGAGAACAGTAATGTAAGCCACGGCCCCATGAAGATTCCACCTTTCCGCTTTGTCATCGTGGATCCAGCGCTCTTTCGCCCCAGTAAAGCCCTTGGTCGGAACCAAACTGAACTTTACAATCCACGTTTGGGCCAGCACGGCAGCGAGAGCACTGATCAAGGTGAACGTCAGGCTGGAGTACCAGAGGAAATTGATCGTCACGGTAGTCACTGGCACTCTCGCTGGAGGATCCGGCTGCAGTCCCGCCCGACTGTCGATCACAAACGAAGAGACGACACCAGCGAAAAGACCCGCCTGCATATCGCCGTTAAAATTAACATTTATGCTCGTTGGGACGAATCCGCGAGGGCTTACAAAAAGTAAAAAGGCGCCGAGGCTTCCGTTCCACAAATCTGCCTTCGCTTTGGCTCTCTCGTTGGCTTCTTCGAGATATAAAGACCACAAATCATTCGACGCCTCTGGGATCTTTACGGCACCTGAGCCGGCTTTGGCGTTGGCGTCCTACTTGATTATCAGAATATTTGAGATGAGATAGGGTTTTATGATGGTCACTGGAATATTGGCAGGCATCGAGGAAGTAGGGGGAAATCGTATGCCGCCAGACACGCGATCACAGGGTGTATTTATCTCAGGACCGGCGCTTAGGAGGAGAAGGAAGAGGATATATTACTCCCGTGACCCCAATCAGGAACCAGCAGGTACCGTAAGGACACCGATTTGGCGACAGGCGTCCCGAAATAAAACCATCACATCGGATACTGTAGCATTTAATTCAATTCGTACCCACCTGTGACCTGTGACCGCGACGTACGAAATCCAGATTTCGTATTTGGGCTGGGTCGGGCGTGACACCCATTTTTTTTTCTCGTAAATCGGCCGAAAGTTTGCAGGCCTCAGATATGCATATCCGCCTCCCCAGGTCGTTGTAGAATGGTTCAAAGTACTCATATTTCATTTGGGATTTGAAATAGGAGATTTACTCAAATAATCATCGGAATTTCACGACATCTTTGCTGCAGACTGGTCTTCCTGACGCGTTGAGGATAATTTATCCTGTGTAGAAACGCTGCGGCGTCGCTTGATGGCAACCAGGCGGCGCGGAGGCGGAAATTCGGTTTTTTGGGCCATTTTCTGGCGATTTTGTGACTTGTTTGAAGTATTCGTATATGGCTCCGGTGACCTGTGACCGGTACGAAAAAATTCGTAAAATTTTAGGCCTGTGACCTGTGACATACGAATTGAATTAAATGCTACAGTATGGCCGCACCGATTTAAGCACCAAAGCACTAATTGCATAGCGAATTCCTGGCCCAAAACGAAGGTGAGAAGGATCCCATCATCGTATGAGACGAGGAGCATTGGGCTGCCGTTGCGGCTTGCGAATACTTGAACGCTTAGTGCTTCAAGGTTCCTTGAGGTGGAGCAGGCCTTATCAGGAAGCATGGTAACATGACACTCAATCCAACGAAGATCTATGATGTATGTGAGTGGTGTGAGTCGGCAATGAGCATCCCGTGCTACCACTTTCAAAAGCTTGTCGACGGATATACGCCTTGTATGTGCCGTGAGCGGATCACTCGTATCTTGAGCATCACTCGTATCTCAAGCAAATGCCCTTTGCAATCACCTCAATTGCGGATTCAATTGTTCTCAACCATGTTTCAACGCCTCCGGCCAAGCTCGCCAAGTTAGGCCTGCATTTCCCATGTTTCACCTTCTTTATAACATCAACCATTCTGTCTACTTATCTGAAGCCCTTTCAAACTCCGATTGATCAGCGCGCGGTCGTTGCTTCTTTCATTTTACCTCCTTAGGCTGTGAGAGGTGAACCCCAAATCAGAAGTGCACACGAATCCCCCGGCCACTTTCACGCACTCAAGGCCTCCATTTGCCATTTCTTTCTCATCCACTCCGCTTCCGCAAGTTCTGAGCCGACCTAACTCGGCCCACCTTTCTCATGTCTATTCCGAGACGATGGTGAATTATTGCGTGCCACGCATTCCGAGCAGACACGCGGTCAATTTCCCAGCGCTCAAGGCCCGCTCAAAGGGGGCTATGGCAGGTCGCTGTAGCGTTGCGGCATGATGGCGCTACTCGACTACCAAGCGGAGCTCGGGAAAAGGGTGGCACGCCTCGGCGAGAGAGAACTGGCTCGTTTATTTCTCTCTATGTCAACTGTCACAGACGGACTTGTGGGAGGTGGACCATCGCGGGTCACGCGGCAGGACTCATACTTATGTTCTTAACGGACAACTCTTGCATTAGTAGGTGCCATAGACCAGCAACCCAATCGTAGCTATGCGTAAGGCTCCAATCATTTAGTTTTCGTGTAGTGATCCAGGCAAATTAAATGGAAATGGTTTAAAAACGGTTTAAAACAGTTTAAAACAGTTTACAAACGGTAATTTTCAGGTACACCTGAGGCAATGAACTATCAGATGCCGGCCATGTGTGGTATCCTTTGTATTATACTCCCTTGGAGTTTCGCACTCCTTAGGTGAGCACAAGGGGATAATACTGGCCTGTAGATTTAGCAATTTAACTCATACAGTACTCACACTGGATAGAAACAGAGTCCGGCAACAGGTGTTTAACAGTTCAAGCCTCCAAGTTCATCATTGACAAGCACAAAAAACAATAGCTGATTGTATATTACACAAACTGGGAACATTTAGTCAGGTTGGTTGATCTTTGAAAGGCATTCCAGCAACATTCACGTCCAAGAGCAGACAATCGCGCGCCGCGGCGGTAGATGATTGCGTATCAAACTGATGATGTTGAACCATCAATTACCATAACGGGAATGTGCCCCGCCGTTGAGCGCAACAGTAGTGGATATATCAATGGTTTTCCTTCAAGGGGGTTGAAATACACCTCAGGAAACATCTTGACACCCAAGACGCACTCAGATCTTCGTCTGTCTAACCTCTCGATGTGGTTCAACTTCGGTAACCGTTTAACCATTTTAAAAACGGTTTCCAAACCGTTTGACCCCTTGGCCAAAGTAAATGGAAACGAAAACGGTTAAAACCGTGTATAAACATTTATAAACGGAAATGGTTGGAGCCTTAGCTATGCGTAATGTACCTCCAAAGCATGTGGACCAATCACCGACTTCTGTAACTGAATTCCTGGCTGGTATCGCAGCAGTACACTGAGATCAAAAACCATTGGAGATAAATCCAGACAGCCTATGTAGGGAGTATCGACGAGAAGAATGGGAGTGGGACTCACCCACTTCCTTTTTCGGTAAGGGTGTCCCATTCTTGATCCCATCAACAATGGGACTCGCGTAATTATCCGATGCCGATACCCGGCAATATTCGGCACCCGCTCAGCTGCTCAAGTTGTGAGTATCTGAGCTGTGGAATCTTTAAACTGGAAAGTATATAGATAGTACAATTGATGAAAATATTGGAGTTGAATTCATCAGCTGCTATGGTAATGTGAACACGGTCATGCGGCACCCAGCATTCGTCTCTCTCCTCCATGCCTCAAGGACCACGACACTGAAGTAAGAGCAGGGCCTCGAAGGATTCCACTCGAAAATGCAAGTGGTGCGGCCTCAATCCCACCATCCGGAACTTCAGAAAGCATCAACGCTACTGCAAACAAATTCACAACTATGTTCTGCCATGGTGACAAAAGAAGGATCTGAGAGCAGACAGTGATGATGAGGTGGAGGAATCGGTGAGTCTTTCATATCAACAGATATATATGTACCAAATCAATATATCTTCTTGGGTAGCACAAATCAGGCCCCCCCCCCAATTCATGGTCACCGCCACTGAGTCCTATGAGTCCAATGGATGTTGACACCGAAAACAATCCTCCTGCAGAAGAACCCAGCGACAGACCCAAATTCATTGATCCTCTCCCCCGTGCCTTTATTTGTGTTATTCCACATCCTCACAGTACCAATGCAACCTCGTTAATTGTTCCAATAGACTCATTGGAGTGTCTTGATCCCTTAAAGACACCAAAATTTGTGTGGGAGGACATCCCTCGAGGACTGGAGGGGTCTCCGGACATTTTCTGCTGCAATCCCAGCTTCCACGGTCATCAACAATACAATAGTGTGCTTTTTAACTCGGATTCTCCTGACATGGCTTCATGCACTGCTATGTTGCATCCTAGAATCCAAGTGTCAGTTCTATGTTGCACTTGTACACCAGTGAAATGGCATAACATAAATGCACGGCATCTAGGGCTAATTTTGCGATTTCCTATGACCAGTATTTATACAACGGGAAGCAACTAGCACTTCTGTTGTTACTAGCACCCTAGTACACAGACCACTTGTTAGGTGATATAAAGGAGAGTCAGAGCAAGCCCTAACTGCTGACTGTAGCATGAGGCTACACTAGTGTGATGCGCTAGCTGCTAGCTGAGTGTACAAACAACCAGGGATTAAACCACTGCCTATACATTCATGAGACATGACTCTAGTGGTCCAGAGATGGCTTGCGACGGAGCTAGCGAGGGTCGAGCAGACAGATATCTATGATGGAAGTGCAGCTAGGGGACAACACCTTGAGCTAGGAAGCTCGGCATGGGACCCAGTGGTACTATCTAATCTCTAGATAAGCAACTAGGCGGCAATACATGGAACAACCCAACTAGCAACAGGATAGGGCTTTGATAAAGACATACAATGACATAAGAGATGCAGCAACACAAGGCTAGTGCCCGATCTGGGCAGCTAGGGCGAATGGAATAGCAAGAAGGCTATTGGAATGGACCTAGGGACAATCATACAGCCTGCACCGATGACCGGAGGGCTGATCAATGTTCTGACCAACGAGCTATGACCATTTGATGTCAGTCGCAACACTGTGTTGCCTAGATGTAATAGATCGATGTTCTGACAGAGTAGAGATGACCTAGACCACCGGCTACATTGCCGGTTGGTCTGGAAGTGGTGCTCGGCATAGACAGAGGGCTGAGGATCAAGTGATATACCCACGGCTGAACACTAGCCAGTCAGCGAGGCTGACCTGGCATATACCAAACCAGTCCCAAAACCAAACCACAGTTGTCTCATTGGCTGACCGTATTTCTTATCATCTAATATTGCATATTGTATTATTCAGCTCTCTTTTCACATGTAACTCGAACCTAGTAGTATAAAAGGGAGTGCAGGACAGACTAGGGTCTAAGAACATTACGCCCCAGACTTTGGACGAAGCTGGTGCTAGTGGACCCAGGCTGCTAGTGGAGGTTGATACCGACCTTCACTTGTAGTAGTCTTTATATTGGAATCAGTAAACTGTGGACTCTGGAAACATCGAGTGACTAAGTTGAGGGTTTTGTGTTGTTGGTCCTAGACCTCCGCATATAAAACAAGGGTGTTCTCTTCGAGACCCAGCTGCAGTTTGCACTAGTGACTTTGCCTTCACCCCGACAAGATGGAAGCTCTGTCATAGTGTGTTGGATCACTTGCTAGGTGGATTTTGTGTTGGCTTGAGCCTACTAAGAAGATGGACTAGGTGCCCCCACCTCTAGTTTGGCTATAACTTGTCAGTTACTTCGCCTTCACCCCAATATAGACGGAAGCTCTGTCGTAGTGTGTTGGGTCGCTAGCTGGACGCTTGTAGCGAGCTAGTGCCAATAAAAGCGGAAAGGTTCCTGTTGTTGGTTAAGGAATAGGTCGGTGGTCAAGGAGAGTCTTGCCATTTGAGACTTGAAGTCATTTGGAGTTAGCCTCAGTAGTCCTTAGGTTGTCTAAGGCGAGGATTTTCACAAACCTACAACCTAGCGGTCCAGCCATCTTGTATCCACCCCATATAAACACACCCCCGGACCATCCTTAGGTTCCTAGCAGTGTTGTTGTTGGTGGTTGCATATTGCTAGTACATTGTAGAGTGTGTTGTTAGAAGCCTATAAATCAAACTTGTGTTTGTTCAACCTGCTGGTCGCATACTACGGCCCGGATCCAAACTCACAAAGAGAAGCACTTAGATCTTTGGAGGTAGATTGGTTATGGTTGGTTGTTTTGGGTGTTTGTTCACAATACCTATCAATTAGCTATTCCTAGTCATATAAGAAGTGCACCGCTTCACCAGTACCGCCGGAGCAACTGGAAGCCAAGGACAGAATGGGCTTGGTGTCTCGGAGAACTTCTTTGTCGGCCAGGCTGATCGGAATCCTTTGGCATTGATGTAGACTTCGTCCCCAATAGAGATTTTGGGATCAACGACTCTTCGTTTATCCGCAGGACCTTGATAGTGCTTCTGAGCAGCAGCCATCTGGTCTCGGAGTTCCTGGTGAAGGGAGTCGAGGTCCGTGACGAAATCCTGGGCCCGAGCGGAGGTGAGATCCCGTTTGGGATGGACGGTGACCGAAGGGTGATACCCTTTGTTGGCGAAGAAGGGAGTAACACCCGTAGTGTCGTTAGGGGTGTTGTTGTAAGCGAATTCTCCGAGGGGAAGGAGCGGACACCAGTTGTCCTGCATGTAGTTGCAGTACATCCGAATGTATTGTTCCAGAGTCTGGTTGACACGCTCGGTCTGTCCGTCGGCGGAAGGATGGTAGCCGGCGGTGAAGTGGAAACGCATATCAAGCGCTTCAGCCAAGGATCGGGAGAAATGGTTAACAAACTCGGAGCCCCGATCGGAGGTGATGTGACTCGGAACTCCATGCTTGGAGAAGACGTGACTCGGAACTCCATGCTTGGAGAAGACGTGAAGGATGAATAAATGAGCCAACTCGGACGCTGTGAGTTTTCCGTGACAGGGAATGAAGAGTCCCATCTTGGAAAGGCGATTGACAATAACGAGAATGCCGGTACAGCCTTCGGAGAGCGGTAATTGCTCGATGAAGTCCATGGAAATGGAATGCCAGGGCCGATCGGGGACCGGGAGTTGCCGAAGGAAGCCGTATGGCTTATGGTGGATGAATTTGCCACGTTTGCACGTAACACAAGCTCGGACGTAATCCTTGACAAAGGTTCGGAGTCCGGGCCATACATATTCTTGTCGCACCATGGCAAGTGTCTTGTTCTGTCCCCAATGACCAGCGAGTTTGTGATCATGTTTGTCGAGTAACACTCTAAGTCGGAGTTCGTCGGACTCCGGAACATAGATGTGTCCATCTTGATAGAGAAGGCCGTCACGAGAAACCCACCGGGGGTTGGAGGTATCGTTAAGGTGTCGGGAAGCGACGGGATCCGCGGGGAGTGCAGCTCGGATATCTGCGTGGAGTTGATTAACGTCCATAACATGCGCCGCTCGGAGAACCGGCTCGTATAAAAACGTAGCTCGGAGTGACGCGTTAAGTTGATCTTGAGTAAAGACTGGACGAAATTATGCGGATTCGCACTGGCATAGCCACTATCCCCCTCTTTAGGGTAGACGTCCCATCGTCTAGTGAGAGCATCGGGCTTGCCACCGAGCCGTCCTGACCGGAACTGAAGGACGAAGTTGAAGGCAGAAAGAAGCTCGGACCACCGAGCTTGCCGGCGAGTCAAGAGCTTGGTCGTAGCAAAATATTCCAAATTTTTGTGATCCGTGACCACGTCAATCGCGGGAACCGCACCCTCGAGGTACCGACGCCAGACACGGAATGCTTCAAAAATAGCAAGCAGTTCCTTGTCGTGGGTGTCGTAGTTCAGCTCGGCGGCCGAGAGGGTCCGAGAGTGGAAGGCCATCGGACGAATTTCGCCGTCGGGCGAAACAATTGAGAGGATGGCCGCAATGGCGTAGTCGGAGGCGTCGGATTCCAGAATTAACTGGGTGCCTGGGATCCAATGGGTCAGAATCGGGGCCGAAGTAAAAGCAAGTTTAAGCGTATCAAACGCTTTTTGGCACTCTGGGGACCACACCTAACGTTCGGATTTCCGCGTAAGCCGCGTGAGCGGCACCACGATGTCCGAGTAATGGGCAATGAAGCGCCAATAAAAATTGGCAAAGCCAAGGAATGACTGGACGTCCTTGACTTTTCGGGGTTCCGGCCAATCCCGAATAACCTTGACCTTGGAGTCATCCATAGAAAGTCCGTTGGGCGAGAGGATGTAGCCCAGGAATTCCACCGTTTCGACGCTGAATGCACATTTCTTGAGCGAGGCAAAAAGCCCGGCTTTCCGAAGGCGCCAAAGCACTTCACGTACATGCTGTCAATGATCCACCGGATTTTCGGAGTAAATGAGGATGTCGTCCAGATATACAACGACATTGACGTTGAGGAGGTCCGAGAAAAGGTCATTCATGAATCGCTGGAAAGCAGCAGGAGCGTTGGTCAGGCCCTCAGGCATGACTAGCCACTCGACAGAGCCGTAGCGAGTTCGGAACGTGGTTTTCCACTCATCGCCGTCGGCAATCCGAACGAGGTGGTAGGCGTGTTTCAGGTCAATTTTAGTGAAGACCTTCGCACTCCGACCGGCATGCAGAAGATCGGAAATGAGGGGAAGTGGATATCGGTCCTTCCGGGAGATGCGATTCAACGCCTGGAAATCCACGCAAAGCCGAAGTTCGCCCGATTTCTTTTTGACGAAGAGAATCGGAGCTCCGTGGGGCGACGAGGACTGTCGAATGAATCCATTGTTGAGGTTCTTGTCCAGGAATTCTCGAAGAGCCGCCAGCTCAAGCTGGGAGAGGGAATAAATGGGGCCGGGCGGTGGAGATTGCCCATCCTCAAGTTCGATCTTGAGATCATATGGCCGATGTGGAGCTAACTTTTCTGACTCGGAAGCCGAGAAAACGTCAGCGAAGTCGTGATACTCCGTCGGAATGCCGGACAAGTCCGGAGCGGACGTGGTATCGGATGACTTTCCTAATACCTCAGAGAGGCCTAGGCGATAAAGTTGACTGCCTTTAGCGCGAAGTGCACTGGCAAAGGCAGCTGCTCCTATGAAGGAGATCGACGGGGGTTTAGCATCGACCGGAGGAGCGACAGATGGCTCCACAATGGGAGGAATGATGTTGGCGGAATCCGACGGACGGAGTTCGGCCGGAGCCGAAGGAGGAATAGCAGAGCCAGGCGAGCGGAAAAAGATTTGGCCAGATGCCCAGTCAATCAACGGATTGTGTCGGGTCAGCCAATTGTATCCAAGCACAACAGAGCAAGCGGAATCCAGAGGTGTGACGTATAATTCAACCGGAGTCGAGTCACCAGAGGGGAAAGAAACATCCATTAGGACTTTCTCGGAAATCATAGTTCCCGGAGATCCATCGAAGAGACCGAGACCGAGCGGAGGAATCGGAACACGAGTGAGATTATTGGTGGTACAGAGGACAGGGTCTATGAAACAATTGGACGAACCAGAGTCGACAAGAGCTCGGAAGTCCGACTGAATCTGCGGAGATCATAAGATGGGACATAAAGATTTCGGATCGGAAAGGGCAGAGGCATTAAGTCGTAAGAAGGATTCCGCGCGATCGAGACTATTTTCACGACCCTTGGGTCGCACGGAGTTCCGAGAGTCGCTACTCAGTTTCCCGACTGTGCAGCGGGAGCCGACGTGGCCAAATCGGTAGTGGCAGCACGTCCAGCAGCGGGTTTCTTCTTAGGACATTTGTTGCTGCGATGTCCCTTACCTCCGCAAAGCAAGCAGAGGTTTTCGGCGAGCCGACGGGCTTTCTCGGCTGGAAGCAATTTGCCGTCCGAGCCAAGGACCTTGGCGTACGGTTTTTCCGAAGTCAAAGGAGATGAAGTTTGAGCGGAGGATCCACTGGAGTTCCCTCTGTTCCCCCTGCCACCCTTTTTCTTCTTCTTCTTGGAATCACCGGCTTGCGCCGTAGAAGAGTCGTTGAACGTGGACTTTCTGTCGGTGCCCGAGGTTTTTACCGAAGGTTGCAGGTTCCGGGCCCAACGGAGTTCCTGCTCACGTCGCCATTCCCAATGGGAGGCATCGATGGATTGAGCCGAAATCTTCAAGACGTCGAGCGTAGTCGGTTTACCGCCGGGGAGATCACGAAGCTTGATCTGAATGCGTTCAGGAAGCCCATCGTAAAAGACCTTCCGGAGAGCGACAGAGTTCCAGCCCATAAGCTGGGAAAGCTTATTGAAACGGACCAGATACTTCTGGATGTGTTGTTTCTCGCCCATCCGGAGAGCGACAATCTCGTTTTCGGCCTCCTGTCGGGGATCGTAGGTGCCGAAGTTGAGCTGAAGCTCGGAAACGAAAGTGTCGTAGTTGTCAAGCCAGATCGGGACATTCTCGGGGTCCGGGTCGACAATGGAAGGTTCAAACCAACCAAGGGCATCACCAGTCAGATAGGAGATCATGTAATTGACCTTCTGGTGATCCCGGACGAATGCCGAGGGGCGATCCTTGAAATTGAGGATGCCCTGGAAAAGGAAGGTGCGGAGCTTCTTGGGATCCTTCCCATCGAAGGTGTCAGGGTCCCGGACTCGGGCCCGAGACTTTTCCGAAGTGGGAGAATCTCGCTTTTTAAGAGCATCTCCGATACCTTGCCCAATGACCTGGGACATTGCGCGCATGAAGTCCGAAGAGGACCATTCGGCGTTGGGGGGGCGCGGACTCCGAGGAGGGAGCAGCCCCGGATTACCATTCCCACCTCCATCTCCACCTCCATCTCCACCGTCTCCACCGTCTCCACCTCCACCGGCCCCCGGATTTGGAAGGGGTACACCATGTTCGTCGAGGAAGGGATTGTAGCTGCTAGATTGTTGACGCCGATCGGGTGACCGAGAACGGCGACTAGAGCCTTGTGAACCCGGAGTTTCTTCGGGAACCGGCTCGTCGATATCAACCAAGCTACCTTGCCTCATTCGGGGTCCGCCGGACTGCGAGATGGATTTGTGAGGGGCCACACCTGACTGGGTGTGGGCCGTTTCGGTTGCGGTTTGAGTTGCGGTGGACATAACACCAGCAATGTGCGCTCCTTGACGGGTGCGGTATGCTGATTGTATGTCGTTACTAGCGGAGTTCCAAAGAGCTGCGCTGTAGTTTTGGTGATTGAGAAGCTGAGACCGAACTTGTTGATCGTGAAGTCGGTTTTGCTCGGCAATTTCGGGAGGAGTGATGGTAGTGGTGAAGCGTGCAAGACGCTGAAGGGATCGTTCGTTTCGTAGTCTGATTTGTTCTTCAGCAGAGAGCGGAAGTGACATAAACGAGGAAAGGCGTAAGAAGAGTGAGTTTGAATATACTGTCAAGTACCGGTTCCCGATCAGGATCTGACGGAAGACCGAGATACGCCTGAGAGATGAAGTGCATATAAGCAAGACGAAGTGGTCGAGATGTAGAGGGAAAGTATCGGAGTCCGAACGGAATACCGAACCCGTATACTGGAAGGGAAAGGCTTGGCTTCAGCTCGTGCGCTGCGCCCTTCTCTACGCCTGGTGCCCAATTTCGGAGAGAGACTCGGAGGAGGACAGAGTCCAAGAGGAAGAGTATAGGGCAGACTAAGTCGATATTCAAACTGAAGTCTAACTACCGACATGGCTTGTATTTATACGAGAGTAAAGTATTAACGGGGATATAAGGTAAGTACCGGAGCTTCGGAGTTCCGAGTGGATCCGTGATGGACTGAGTCGTTATGAGTCAAGTGAAGTCAAGCTGACTCGGATATCATCGGGTCTCCGGTGGCTCCGTGATGGAGAAGCATAATGCGTAACCTAGGAGTCAGAGGGAATCATATGTAGTACGAACCAATAGGACAAGGGCGAATACAGAAAGGCAGTGTCGGATATAATCGGGATCGGAGATCGTCGGAGTCCGATGGCGTCCGAAAAGGATGTGAAGTCACGGCACGTGACACTTAGCGTACATAGTAGAATGAGAGTAGTTGATCCGGGATCAGTACTTACATAATACATCTTTTACTTGCATACAACTATCATGGTGTGAGTTGACGATTTACTTGGAAGGAACCCCCCGCCCCGGACCCGCTGGATGTCTGAGCACACGTATAACTGCTCCATGGTCTTGGTGCGGCAGAGTCCCCATCCAAGGGTGACATGGGCCCTAGATGAAGGGTTACAACACGGGGAGGGCCCAAGTCGGCGCCTCCCGTCGCCTATAGCAGCGCCGGACTCGATGTCCGTGCGCACTTCCCTCCAGCCTGGCGAGGCCTACGGAACCCGCATCACAGGTCCGGTGACGTATGGCGGTGGATTCTCGCCCGAAGAGGCAGACGGCCGTTTAGAACAATGAATTTGAGGCGCGATTATTCTGAAGAGGGGGTAGGGACCCCTCCTCCAGATTATAATTATTTAAAGTCTACAAGAGGGTCCAAAATATTCGGAATGAGATCTGGGGCCGATGGGGTCCCGACAACTGTCATGTCAGTGCGGTGATTCAGCGCGGTTTGAGCTCGAAAAATGCGAGAAACATTTTTTAATCCTTATGGAAAGTCAACCAATTTCGGGTTCGACTCTAATTTCTTTTCCGCTTTACTGCCTGCTCAAGCAAAGTAGGTTATTCGGAGTCGGAGCTAGACACTTCACTCGGGTGTGGTGCGTGGTGCACGGCAGCGGTTATTTCACCGCGTGCTTCAGATATACACAGCTGCAAGGCGGGGTTCGACTCCCCGCGCCCGAACTGGCGTCTTGGGAGAAAGTTTTATTTCATAAACCTCATTCAGGCACAAGGAACTCACCTATCCGACGTCTGAACTAGTCCCTTAACTCGGGTGTAGTGCATGCAGGTCCTCGATTAACTCGACTAGTGTCCAATGGTCAGCTGCAGGTTGGGTTCGCCTCCCGCGCCCGAACTACGTAGGGAAATGTTTGTTTCATAACCCTAATTCAGCAAGCAACTCCCTCAACTCGGGTGTGGTGCGCGGCGCACGGCAGCTTCTGATGGGCTGGCGATCTCAGAATGTCTAACAGCTGTAGGTCGGGGTTCGACCCCCGCACCCGAACTGGTCGCTGAAGAGTGTATTTTTCTTCTTGCTTCGCTCTACAAGTAAGTAGTTTATATTGAGAGTCCAGACGATATACTCAACTCGGGTGTGGTGCGCGGTGCACAGCAGCGGTTCTTTCACCGCGTGCTTCAGATATACACAGCTGCGAGGCGGGGTTCAACTCCCCGCACCGAACTGGTGTATTCAGAAAGTTTTATTTCATAAAACCTCATTCAGGCACAAGGAACTCACCTATCCGACGTCCCCTCAACTCGGGTGTGGTGTTTGGTGCACGGCAGTTCTTGATTATTCTTGTGTTATCCAATGGTCAGCTGCAGGTCGGGGTTCGACTCCCCGCGCCCGAATCAATGTCGATGTCGTCTTTTCTTCTATTTTTGTTTGGCAAATTGTTGCGCCGGTCGAGCAAGTGTGGGTTGAGGGCGTTGAGTTGTGATTCGCCCCGAGATATCCGGGGGTTCAGATCGGGGAAGCTCGGATGGTTTTAATAAGTAATTCCGTTCGGGGAAGCGGGCGGATAAAAATCAACGTGTAGTTCCGAGATTGTCCGAGGTTGGTGAAGGTTGGCCCGGGAGCGTGCGGTCTTGCCGATGGGACACGTCGATACAGCATCAATCCTGTAAGGTAGATAGCAGTTAAGCCAGGTCGCAGCGGGAGTCGATTTCGCAACGCCAGAGATATCACCGCTGTACCGTGGCACCCCCGAGAAAATAGGTCTTGGCAATGAGAAGTCTCAAGAGAGCCCAGAGCGAACCCCAAGTAAACCCTGAGAAAGCCAACCCATGGGTGAAAGTCCGATATATGCCGACTCCGATTCGTCCGAACAAAATTTGCCTCTGCTAAAACCCAGGCGGCTAATACGCGGCTTGCTGTCTTGCTGTTGAGCTTGGCGTATCGCCAGTCGCACATATCCCTCAGTGCACCCTATAAAGGCCGTGGTGGAAGCGGACAACGAACTGAGGATCTGATTGGCACGAGTTGCGGGCCAATCGATGCTGCTAGCCTCGTTGCGACGTTCGGGTTCTTTTCTGCGACAACCATCTCCCCTTTCCCTTTCCCTTTCCCTCAAAACGATGCGCCCCCTCACCCTCGACTCGCTCAACCAACAGCTGCAGACGGTGCAGTACGCCGTCCGCGGCGAGCTCGCCATCAAGGCCGAGACGTACCGCGACCAGCTGAAAAGCGGCGGGCACAACCTCCCGTTCGACAAGGTCATCTCGTCAAATATCGGGAACCCGCAGCAGAAGGGGCTCGACCAGCCGCCGATTACTTTTACGCGCCAGGTGGGTGACCCATTCTTGACATCGTATAACAACTTATTGGAATTTACGTGCCACCCTTCAGGTCGCCGCCCTAACGGAATGGCCTGCGCTCGCTGAACTCGCCCCGGGCGTGTTCCCCGCCGACGTCATCGCCCGTGCGAAGGAGCTGCAGGAGGAGATCGGCTCCATCGGCGCGTACTCGCATAGCCAGGGCGTGCCGTTTATTAGGAAGAGCGTCGCGCGGTTTATCGAGGGTGAGTTTCGTTTCGTTTCGTTTCGTTTCGTGCGATGGCCGTCTTTCGTTTTATTCGGGAGAGGGAGGTACTTTCATTTCATGGGGAGAGGCGCGCGCGCGGGTGGATTCGGGGACGCGGGGTAACTCCGATGGGCGGAGATACGCGTGGCGCGCCAACGCCTCGTGCTGCTCTGCGTCTGGTGTCTTTTTCGGTCGTCGCGCATCGGACATCGTAATGGAAACGCGCCGCGTCGTGTTTCCAGCAGCGGGATGCACCACATCATGATTGCATCTTCACATCGGACATGTGTCCAGGCCGGGAACGCGACGCCTGCCTACCTCCACAATCTTCGTCGGGTGCGCCGTGGCGGAATCGCGGCACAGAGAGTGGAATGCACCCAACGTCGTCATTTTGCGGCCTGCGTGCGGCGTTGCGTCGAATTGAATCTACGCGCATACACGGATGGGACCGCGATGGCTTCTTCTTTTCTGCGTGTTCTCCACGATGTGGGACGCAGGACGCAGGATCGGGGTGGGAGATCGGGGGAGCCCACTGCTGCCTCCCGCCTTCTTTTCTCTGTGCTTGCCTCGGCCCTTCCTCCCTTCTGCTGCGTACCATCTCGCGTCTTCGGCGTACGCTTCATCTGCGCCCCTCCTCTCCTCTTATTCCTCTTCCCGCTGTTTTTAAAAAATATCTTGTCTACGTCTACACATTTCTTTCATCATTCCCACCCTTCCCTTCCCTTGCTCACTTCCTCCCCCACAGCCCGAGACGCCCACCCCGCCTCCCCGGACGACATCTTCCTCACCGCCGGCGCCTCTGCGGGCGTCTCGCTCCTCATCAACATACTCATCACCGCCCCGACGGACGTGGTGCTCATCCCGATTCCGCAGTATCCGGTGCGTTTGGACGTTTTTTTTTCGATTTTCTCAAATTCCTACTTTCGATTTTATTCCTCTTTTATTCTCCCCAGTTTCTGCTTCTCTTATTCTCTCCGTTTTCTCGTCTCGTCTCGGTCTCGTCTCGGAATTGTGTAAAGCCGAAGGAGGAGCTTTCATATCTTTTCGAGGTATTTTCTTTTGGAGCGTCTTTTCGAGAGCTCCTCTCCTGCTTCCATTGCCTATGAGAGGAGAGGGGAGTGCACGAGTGTGGAGAGGGGAGGACCTCCTTCGTCCTGTGGAGGGAGATTTTTCTCTTCTTTGGCGAGACTTGTTGGGGCAGGAGCGGGAGCGGGAGCGGAGGGTGAGGAGTGCGGGGAGAGGGGAGGGTGAGGCGCATGGTCGCCGGCGACATTGGGTGGGGGGAGTTCCCTGTAGGGAGCCGCTACGACACCTTGGGCGGAGGGTGGGGCGGAGATGCGCGCTGTGATACTCCCAGTGCCTCTTGGCTCTTGCTCCCTCATTCCTGCCTCTTGCGTCTTGCATCCTATTTCCTGACAGTCTTTTTCGTTTTCCTTTCGCTCTTCCCCGTCGTAGCGACAGGCGTCGGCGGACTAGTGGAGTGCATCAGAATCGCCGAACAGGAGAGGAGGAAGGAAGGACATCCCACCAGCTTTCTGCGTCCTGATGCGGCTTTCTTTTGTTTCGTTTCCGTTCGTTTCGCTGGCTCCCTGAGGATAAGATAGAGTGTTCCCTGGCTCTGCGATCGTGGCATGCACATAATCAACACATTACACCGCAGTGCATGATCATATCATCTTGTCAACATATCTTTCTGCATTCTCTGCACTGTCCGATACCGACCGACCCATGTCCGTAGTTTTCTTTTTGTTCTTTGCATACTCACCTTTTCTTGCATACCTCACTCGTCTGTCTCGTTCGTGTTCTTGTTCTCGCGTTCCGGTGTATTTATTTCGTGTCTGGTTAGTTCGTTAGAGGTAATAGTTGCCCCGGTCTGCGTCGTGATTTCTTTTCCTCTTGTGAGGTGTAATATCTAGGCGCGTATTGGCAACCTTATAGAATTGGAGATGGATCATCTTGAGGCAGGCTAGGAAAGAGGTGGCGTGCCTGAAGACAAAAGTGTATAGATTACGCGGTCATTATTTTAAATTTTGTACTTCGATCTGTCTCGGTAACCCAGTCGCTCCGGTGGTGATCTCCGTGATTGACAGTCGGAGAATGAAAATGTAGTGCAGCGGTTTCAAATGCGGAAGAGTCACGGTGTGACTCGATGGTAGGTGTTGCTATACGAACTGCCCCAGACACGGCGGGCAATCAACTGTCATCTGCGGTCCGGAGGGCGACCGTCATCCGACAACAAACTGTACTGTCACTTGCATAAATCCGGCCACTTACCCCCTTTAGACGGGTTCCGGCATATTCCGTGGCCACGCTGCTGCCTTGAGGGGAAGATAAATCAAAGCGGGTTGTTCATTATGTCCGAATCTTGAAACAGAAGATAATATATCATTGTACTCGAACATAATTATCTTATATGTTACTAGTCAACCGATTTCTGTTGAATTAAGTATGTGCAGTGAGATAACTCACCGAAATGATCTAATCTTATCCAGGAACAAATCTTTGAAGTGTGGTCCTTGTTCTTTGAGCATCGCACTTGATAAACTTCTCTCTTGCCCACCAACATGGAGGAGCATCCGGAGGGCAAGAAGAACTATCTTTTGTGTAAATGTCGCTCTCATGACTGTGTGGCGAGAACTTGGGAGGCGAAGGATGGGTTGACAAGAAACGGCCGATGGTATCACAAGGCCACGGTATCGAAACACCGGACGGAGGACACGAAGCTTGTGGCCACTCAGGTATTGCCCCCTGTAAGATTCTGTTCTAAAATCAGCAAGCGGACGGTATACTAACTGATATCAGGCTCACAATCGAGTAGCTGAGAAACCGCCAGTGGCGGAGCATAGGCCGCCTACAGCTCTTGCAGTTGTTCGTAATGAAGGTCGGATATTGGAAGACGGTATAGGTTAGGGCTATTGCTTTTTTGGGCTCAAATGCAAACCGTTAATTTGTTTCTTGCAGGAGTTGCTGATGCCCGTCGTCGTCTCGTTTTTCTGGCCTGCACGCTCGTCTCCTGGCTACATCTTGTATGCGGCCTCAGCCGAGATGCAAGCAATCGGGTCCTCAAAGTCCTGCGTCTCATTATAGCTATGGTGGCCGTGGCCGCGTCAGACACCAGTAATAAAATTCCGGAGGATGTACGCACGGCAGTAAAACACCTTTCCATCGAGCCCGTTATCGACCGATCTATCTGCTGCCCAACATGCTATCGCGCGTATTCGTTTGAGGAGCTCCCGCAGTTATGCCTCGCTCGAGAAACAAGTGGCTCACGCCCATGCAACACTCCACTCTGGGTGGAACGACAGACCCGTGCAGGCCCCAAAATTGTGCCCCGACGTCTGTATTCGACACAGAATTTCCAGAGTTGGCTGGCACATTTTCTATCTCGGCCTGGGATGGAGGAGCTTCTACGGAAGTCCCATCTCCATCGGCCGAACCCAGACAGGATGACGTCCATCTGGGATAGCCCAGCATGGCTGAGCCTGGGATCCTTCACCTCCGAGCCCAACAATCTTGTCTTCGCCTACTACATCGACTGGTTTAACCCGTTCCTGAACAAGATCGCTGGAAAGACGGTGTCCTGCGGGGCTATCATGTTCGTTTGTCTCAATCTTCCATACGAGATGTGGCATCTCCCGGAAAACACATACTTCGCTGGAATAACACCTCCTCCCAAAGAACCGACCGTCACTACGATAACGGCGCTCTCCGACCCGGTAATGAACCAGTTTCAGGAGATGTGGGAGGGCAGGATGGTGCCAACATACAATCACCCCGACGGCGACTTGTACCGGGCTGCGATTATTGCTGCTATCGGCGATCTCTTGGCGCTCAAAAAAGCACTAGGCTGTGCTAGCCATGCCGCCCATAATTTTTGCTCCTTTTGCAAACTCCAGCGTAGCGATATCGACCGCCTGGATCTCGAAAACTTCCCGCCGCGACAGGGGTGGGAGGTCCTCCGTTCGGCCAAGGCCTGGCTCGCCGCTAAAACACAAGCCGCTCGCAAGTCAATCTTTGCGCAGCACGGGTCTCGCTGGTCGTCCACCCACAATCTGACGTACCGCGACCCAGTCAAGCACACGGTAATCGGCCTCATGCACAACTGGATCGAGGGTATACTTCAGCACCATTGCCGTTTGAAATGGGGCATTGGTTCCGATGCGTCGTTGGGTGGCAGTACTGGAGCTTTCGACACATCATCCTCCGACGACGATGTGGAGATGATGGATCTCGACGACAACGCCATTGCAGCAGAGATCGAAGACCTCCATGCAGACAGTTCCATCAAGAACGACGCGCCAGCCTCGCTGATGCGCCGTGCATCGTCATTCTTCTTCATCCGCGAGTCTGAGGAGGCGACGGAGCTGGAGCCGGAGAACGACACCGAGCAGGAAGAAGATGACGATGAGGCGGAGGAGGATGCAATATACAAAGTGGAGAAGCCTCTGAGGAAGGTGTTCGACAGCGACACCATGGCTCTCATCCACCAAGGGCTCGCATCTGTCATGATTCCTGGCTGGATTGATCGGCCACCTGTGAACCTGGGAGAAAAGGCGCATGGGAAGCTCAAGGCCGATAATTGGCTTGTTTTGTTCACTATCTTTTTCCCCTTGATCATCCCCGAGCTCTGGTTCCACGATTCATCATCAAAACTGGAGCGCAAGTTACTCGACAATTTTCACAATCTCATTGGTGCGACAAACATAGTTTGTTCGTACACAGCGATCCCGGCGGAGGCCGACGAATATGTCAAGATGTATATTGACTATCTCCGGTCCTCCCAGACACTTTTCCCTGGGCTCTCAACTCGTCCTAACCACCACTATGCCATGCACAACGGAGAGCAGATGAAGTGGTGGGGTCCGCTGATGAAACTTAACGAATTCATGTACGAAAGCCATAATGGCAGCCTGCAGAAAATCAAGACGAACAATCACATGTGTAAGTTGCAGTTTAACATGAACATTCAATTAGCTTACACGAAATAGGGGAGATGGACTTGACGATGCTTCGTCAAATGTGTCGACGGGGAAGGTTGCTTGCATCGATCAGCGATACAGTACAGACGACAGATCCGGAGTCCCTCGTCGGTAAGGCCATGCGAATCCTATCTCCTCGAGTCCCGGTTAGCGCGGATTCGGTGAATCCTACCCAGCTCTCACCTGCCCAGGAAACAGCCCACAATGGTTCTGGAGTCGTACTTGATGGGTCGACGTACGAGCTGATTTTGCGCTACTGGAACCAAGTGCATTCTCCTCCATACGTTCGTGCAACAGACTTGACGTATGACCTCCTAGACGCTGGCGTTGGCGTGTTCCGACTCGAGCGGTACCACTCACCAATTTCCTGCATAAAACACGTCTCTTCAGCACCTTCAAAAAACACCATGGCGGTAGCTCCGTTTCTTTCCGTCATCCCTCGACGGGACGGAAGAGCATGGGATTCATTGAATCCATATGGACGCAGGCCCTACAGGGACAGACGCGGACATTCGTTGTTGTCCGGCCCCACACGGCGCTGAGCCTGGCGGATGCAGCCAAGACGCCATACCCCACGCACCCACGGTTCGCATGTGTCGTAGGGTACACGGAACCACTGCAGCCACAACCGCAGCTCATCGTCGAGCCTCGTCACATCATCTCCCATGTTGCGTATTATTCGCGGCCCAAGGGAACGTATGGCGTCCAGCAAGCTATCACAATCTTCGCAGACTCTTTGCATCGGGGCCGGGATTGATGCTACACGAAGTTGCATCTGCCTGACACGAAGTCGAAGTTGGCGGAGGACGGGCGGGCAGTCGGTTATATTTCTTGTCGTAAATCCATAGAGTCTGTTGTTGGAATGAATTATGCCGAAGTTGAGACAACACGAAGTTGCACTTACACTCAGCGCGAAGTTGAGCGACGGAACACCAATGCGAAGTTGGTGAAGTTGGTGGAGGCTCTGGTGCTATGTCCTGGGGAATATTTGAATAGAAACCTATTCAAATATTCACGGGGTATGAGGAGTTGAGCAGCTTCGTTGGCAAAGGCTTCCCTCGTGAAGTGGTTATGGTGCCCAATTCGAGTATGTGTCTTTTTGCACGCGTGCGTTCGAGCCACGCTGGAAATTCCTTTTTTTTTCCTGGCCAACTCTTTGCTTTTCGCTCCCGCAACCAGATCTCGGACTCGAGTTTTCAGGTAAATGATAACTGTCTTCTACTACAAGTATACATCCACATGACTATTAGGTACATTACGGTTTCTTTACAGCACAAGGGAGAAATTCATTCTTTCCGGAGCACAGCGGTATCCACAAGTCAAGTAAGGTTGTTTTAGTGCAAATGAAAAACATTGGATTGTAGGAGTGTACAAGGGAGCAAGGGGAGCATGCCGTGGAAGTGGGACACGTACAACATCTGGTGCTCTGCCGGGGCATCCGCAGCCTCCTTTGTGTTGGCCGGCTTGTCAGCTGCGCAAAGGCGTTAGAAGGTGGGATGAGTGTTTAGGACAGAGAAACTCACCAGATTCCTGCATGTCCGAGGTTCAGAGTGTCAAGTTATCCCGGAGCAATTGCATGATATTTCTAGCTCCCTTCTGATAGTGTGTCGAGCTCGGCGATGGAATCACTGAGTACTTGCGTTGCGAGGTGACAGGCACAGTTGGGTGAGGTGAGAATTTTTCGCAGTTGAGGGCGAGACCAATGGGGATCCAATGTGTTAGGGGCGGCTCATCTCATCGTTGATCGTGAATTCGGCATATGGTACACCCATCCTGCGAGAGAAAAGAACAGTTGTTAGCACTAAAATGTATTTGTGGCAAGCATGCACTAACATCTTGCAGTAAAAGACGGACTCACTGAGGCAGTAGCTACACTGATTTGTGCTCGTCTACGCCCTGCCTGCTGTTCCAGTCCGTACCCATGGGCGTAGACATGTGGCCCGACGTCGTGCACACTTCCGGCTACGCGTGCGGTTCGAAACTCGAACTGCGCGCGGGTGTATCTACGCGGAGCAGATTGCATGTGTAAAGCAGAAATGCGCAGGCATAGAAGCGGCCGCTCACGAGAGGCTGAGACGTGCGTGACGGAGCCGCCCATTCATGTCAAGGTATGTTCCTTGCCTTCCTTGCTGATCTGCACCTGCAGATTTTCCCGTCAGTGCTCGCAGATAAACCAATGAAGTGCATCTCTCCACACCTCTTTCCGGTGGTTGGCCACCTTCCACACGCGCGGCTTTGCGCACCAGAGCGGAGCGCATCCGGCAGCCGTACTACCCTGTTGAAGTCTGCGCTGCTTTACTCACAAGCAGCGTGGAATTCGAGGGCACGCGGATTGCTGCGCTCACTGGACACCAGGTCATGGTGCGCATTCGAGTCGCATGCAGAATCACAAGGAGCGGGCGGATTGTGCTTAGGCGCATCACGAGTCACGCGCCGAGACGGCAGGGAACTCGAAGGCGGGCGCCCCCACCGCATCCATGGAAGGCCGAGTCGTACACACGTGCCAAATCACGAGTTGGCGATGGGATGAACGCTGTATGTGCACGCGAATGTCGGATGCGCGAGCCGTGTGGAGTGTGCGACCTCACAGAATCAGATGGGACGGACGATGTGCGTGTGGAATTGTGAGCAGAGCACGGCACACAACTGGTTGGATGGGGCGGAATCTGCGTCACTTGCTCCGAGTTGCTCACTGGGATGAGGCCGCTTGTCAAGAACCTCGAGAAAATCCTCGCAGATTTTGGTGGCTCTGCCTTGGTCTTCTCTACAACGCTCAATCATGGAGCTCTACGCAGCTCGTTGTTGTTGGACTCCGACAGCTCTGGTATGCGATGGAGAGGGGATTGCGCTTCTCGACGGGGAGCTCCGGGTCGGACAGAAGGTGTATCATGACGGACACAAGCTGTTAAGACTAAGAAGAACCCAGACAGCGGAGACAGCGAACGGTGGTGGTGGGGACTGGGGACATAAGGGTGTGGCTGTGCACATTGTATGTCCAAAAAAGGAACTCAGGGCATTACACTAGAGCCTTGGTGGAAAGGTGTGCGCTTGAGCACAAGCATGCGCAAACATATCTCACTGCCACACTGGATCCTCGTTTTTTCGGCTCGGTGAATTGAAAAAATGCTTGAAAATTGACGGCGTGAGCGATGGAGTTCACATATACTACATTGGAACGAATATTCATAGTGTATATACAGCGCATATGGTATACTAATACAAGTCTTACACGGGGACACCGCCGCTCGCCGACTAGGACCCGATGTGGCCAACTGCTCCACTGCGCGCCCACCTCGAAAGGTTCCGGAGGGACCAGGGACAGAACGGCTGGCCACATTAGCGCTCCCAGCAAGACTAGTGCTCACGACGTTGGGACTGGAAGCTGCGGACGGGTTCCGATACCAAGGCGTATTATGGGTGCAGCGATGCAGCAGGCACATGCGGTCATCAAGCCGATCTGTTGCATCTACTGGGGAGAACCTTGCAGCTGGATGCATCTCCAGGTAATCGACCGCTGAAAAGGGGCGACCACCCTCAAAATGTTCTCATCTGAGAATGCTCGGAGAGGCCGGAGGAGCCAGCACGGGAGGCATGCCTGCCAGAAGGCCTGAGCTACGCGGGGATCATCGGTGAAGCAGCCCAAGCAGGCGTCGGGCTGAGCGGGGTTTGCGTCGGGGTCCCTGATACCCTCCATGCGCGGCTTGTCCTTTTGCATGTAACGGAGCAAGCCCGTGAGCTCGAGAACTTCACGCTGAACCGAAACGACGCCAATTCGCATTCGGGTGTATGTTGTCGGGATTCTCAGGCGCTCCAAACTCAGGCGAAGGGCCAGAACCAGTCTAGGGAAGAGCGGGATAACAGTGGCTCCAACGGGGAGGGATTTCGAGTACTGCTCATACTCCTCCATGAGCGCTTGGACGCGGACTGAAAACTTTGAGAACTGCGAGAAAACGAGTCTGCCAAGACCACGCGTGAGGGTCATCCCCGTTTCAGGGCAGACTAAATCATCATGGGTGGGGTTCCACCACATCAGCACGAGTCCGTCCGGATTCCGGGAATGCGTAGGGGCCTTGGGAATGGCCGCCAGATGGCAGAAGGTTTCGCTGAACAGGTGGGGCCATAGGACGGGATCGTCAGGCCCGTAGCGCATATCCCGGCGTACCATGATCTTGGCGGGGTTGATTGGGGGCAGCAGAGGGACGTAGTGTGCGTTTGTGGTGACGAAGTACGATGTGTTCCCCACGACGATATATGCGGCGACCCTTCCGTCTAGTGTGCGCAAAGGCACTTCTCGTCGATTCTTGAGAAGATCGACACCTTCAACGACGGAGGCGGCGTCCTTAACTTGCCAGGCATCTATCACAGATCAGGTTACTCTCGCGCTATTTCAAAACGGCACATACCGCGGTCCATGAGTCTCATGGTGGGGGGCTCAGAATCCATGGCGGCAGTGTAAGAGGGTCGTAAATTGCTGGTGCGAAGCCAACAGAGAAATCACTGGTGCGAAGCCAGTGTAGCTTGAAGTTCACTGGTGCGAAGCCAGTTGTTGGGAAGAGCCTCAGCGAAGGACAGAATGTGACATCACATGTCGACTTGTTCACCTGATCATCAAATCATTCCATCAATATCATCAATATCATCAAGTGTGCACTCACTCACTTAATGTGGGGCAGCAACCTTCGCGCTCGCTGTCTCTGCAACCTTTGCGCTCGCTGTCTCTGCGACCTTCGCACTCGCCGTCTCTGCCAACTTCACGCTGGCCTCGGCTTCCCGTACCTTGGACCGAATCCGTTCTGGAGTCCGGGTCCATACCTGCAACAAAGACCTTAGGCGCCGGTTGTTGAGAACAAGCGAGTCAAAGGTGGGTGAGATAAACCAAACGGGTATGCCTTTGTCCATGAATCTTATAAAAGACCACTGATTTTCTACTGTGCGGTCTAATTTCTTCTCCCAACTCCCATCTAGACATATATTCATCAACCCGATCGCTTCCAAGTTCCAATCCATCTGCAAAATGGAATCAACTAACCCAGCTCTCGCCGTCGACGCCTCGCCCATTGGCTATCACGACCCCTCAGTCACTCCGGGTGGCTATCTCAACAACTCCGTCACTTCGGGTGGCTATTCCGACAACCCAGTCACTTCGGGTAGCTATCCCGACGATTCAGGCAGTCCCAGCGGCCATCCCGACAACGCCGTCTCTTCCAGTGGCTATCCCGGCCACTTTGTCACTTCGACTGGGCATCCTGTCAACGCAGGCGCTGCCAGCGGCTATTCCGACACCACAGTCGCCGTCGATGGACAACACGTCGACGTCGCGGCCTTGATAGCTAGCAACAATGAGCTCAACGCTTTGCTCCACAACATGCGCATTGGGTATAACAATCAGGTGCAGACGGAGATGGCGGCATTCCGGGCAGCGATTCAAGACGACTACATCGCTGTGCAGACTCAAAGAGATGTTGCTCGTGCTGAGAATCAGACACTCTCTAACCAGATCGCGGCCACTATCACTCGGCTCGAGCGCCTTGAACGGTATGCTACAGTCCTCGTCGACTTTCTTTGTTCTCCAACTGATGGTCTATCAGTACACCCCCGGTTCCCGAGCGTACTCCTGAACGTCCTAGCGACCCTCGCGTCAGGCCTACTCCATCCAAACAGACAAAGTCCCACTCCACCACCCATCCCCCACCCACACCTGCTCAGAAGTCCCCTCCACCGAGCACTCCCCGTTGTTCCAAGACCCCCAAAGACTCGACTCTGGGTCCATCGCCTAAACCTTCTCGTGGGTCTTCTGACAAAGCTCGTGGGACTACCACCCCACCTCGTCCATCTCCCAACCCGCTCGGCTCGTCCTCGAAACCACCACGTGGCTCGTCGGGTTCCGCATCCAGTTCGTCCAAGGCCCAGAGCGGAACTAAAGACGGGGGAAGCCAGAAGAAAACGAAGACAGGCACTCCCAGAAAACTCACCGAGCATCAGATGCTCAAAGGTGATATCGACGATGAAGCTCAGTCCTTCAAGGTATTGCACTTTCTCGGATCCTGTTGTTGATATCTGATCTCTTTGCGGCCAGACCACTTTCCAAACGCACATCCGTTTTCTCTGGGGTTGCTTGGACTCAGCTAGTGCTCCGCCATCAGCGTCGGCTGACGTTGTCGCCCGGTTTGAACTCCGGTTTGAAGGCGCTACTGTAGCGGACCTCAAGAGAACGGGACAATACAGTCATCCGGTTATTAACCCCAGCCAAGTCAAGGTTAGTGACGCTCATAGTTAATTATGCACCATCCGTAATTAATATTCTGCGTCCAGGTCGGTGTGGATGTTACGGAGGCTCTTCGCTCCAAGAACCGGATTGTGCGCGCGTTCTGCCAACTGGAAGAAAGCGCCATTCTCCACGTGAAGGCTTACCTCTCCAAACTCGGCATCAACGTCTGGGCCGTCGACTTGACCCAAAGCCCCTATTCCATGTACAACTCCGCCATGCGCATGTGCGCCATCGACACATTTCGCTTCTTGATTGCGGGCACGTATTACGACTTCCTCCATCCGGATACTCGCTTTATCAAAGACTCGGCCCTGATCCTCCGCCTTTATGACCACTTCGTCCACCGCTACATGTACGACAAGTGGAAGGTTGACATACGGACGCCAGGAGGCAACGAACTCGCTGCTGAGCGAAACAAGATCTCCCAAGCTCGTATTCACGTACGTTTCCAGTCATGTTTCAATTATCTCCTCTCCCACTCATTTTATTATCCTAGCTCCACGCGTCACGAGCGGCGTACCTGAAAGACGCGGCAATTCCCAAGAGACTCAAGCTCATGTTCTCGGCCAAGGCTACCTCTGACGACGAAAGCACGCCGAACGGTCCCCAGGCCCTTGCACGCGAGGAGAGGTCCCAAGCTGCCGATCAAGTCGTTCGAGCAGTGGATCGTCTCATCGTGCAAGACCTCCTCCAAGACGGCAAGAAGCGTGCCGCCAATAATCGTAGTCGACGCCGTGTCCCAGCCTTTGGTGCGCGTAACGCTGGCAACTTTCAAGAGGTAATATCTTCAATCATTTTGATCGTCGCCCATTTTCTAACAATAAATTTCTCAAGATACCCAAAGGGATGCCAATTCAGTATTACGATCCTACGTGGTTCAACAATCAACCTCCCCAAGCCCGGGCCAAATTTGAGGCGAAGCTCGTTGTTGCTCTCATCCCCGGCTCCACCGACTTCTTTTCTGGTCGTGGCGACAACATCTTGTCTATTCAGCAGTTGACTGCCAAATATGGCGAAACTGTTTTCAGCGAATACGACCTCGATTTTGGGAAAGAACAGGACGAGGAGTCCTCTGACGCTGATGACGAAGGCGAGGGGGAGAGTCTTGGCAGCCAGGACAGTGATGAAGAGGAAGAAGCCGAACAGTCCGACGCCGCCAGCATGGCTTCCTTCGTGAGTGACAACGTTTCAGACGGCGAGGAGGATTACGACCCCGCTGCTACGGACGGAGCGGCGTCCGACGGGGACTTCAAGGCGGCTGAATTTGCTGCAGCTTACGATGTTGATATGGAGCAGGAGATTTTCGGCAGTGACGACAGCGACATCTCGGTGTGATTTATTCCTCGATTTCTCTTTGCCATTTGTCTTAGACACGCCGATATTTATATTTACTTGTCCATCTAATTCTTACTTTTATTTTCCTAGCTACGAGTTTTTAGATATCCTTTTGAACAAATTGATTATATTTCAAAAAAAGCCCTCAAAGCGTCGCTGCACCGTGGCCACGGAAACGGCCGATAGCTCGACGAAAGGGGTAACCAGCCGGATTTATGCAAATGACAGTTCAAGTGACGGTTAGGTGACCGTCGCCTTTCTTTCCGCAAGTGACAGTTAATTGTCCGCCGTGAGACGTTCTGGTGACACTTCTGCACTTCTTTTTCAACTCCGACTGTCAATCACGGATCAAGCGGTCCGCTAGGTCCGCTGTGTTGTGGAAGTGTCACCGAACGTCTGGGTTACCGAGACAGACTTCGATTTCTACAAAGTGCGTGGGTGCCGGCAGTGTTCAGTAGTTCACTTCCTCGCTCGAAGCCCAGTCTAGTACGCGACACGCTGCGTCAAAGTAATCTCCCTGCCAATCGGATTGAAGGTCGCGACGACATTGCGCAGGAAGGTGTCTCCTCTACAAAGTCGTTTGAACATCAGCCAAAAAACGTAGAACGAGAGATAGAAAAAACGCACAGCAGGTGGAAGTCCGAGGCAATATCCGGCCCGCCCTGGGCCTGCGTCCCGAGAACGCAGGTCACATCCCCCTGCGTGTCATTGCCAAACGGCACAAGCTGGTCCCGCGGATCCATGCTGAATGCCTGGCCGCCGATTGTGACGCTGAATTGAGGGACCGTCGCGTTGCACTGCGCGACGTATAGAGTTAGGCCGGCGATCGTGACGAGCTCTGCAGGCGGGTCGAACGCGGCCGCGTACCCCGCGGCGACGGGTGCGGGGACGAGGTTGACCGCGGTGCCCGTGTCGAGGATGGTGGTGCCGTTGCCGAGGGAGCGTTGCGCGCCTCGGGGACGTTTTCGCTGCCGGGGAAGTTGTACGAGTCGATGGAGAGGGTATAGAACAAGAACTGCCGTTTGGATTCGGCGGCGGTGGGAGGGTAGGCTAGAACAGGGACGGTAACAGATGTGTTGTGGATCACTGGAACGGGGGCGATGCCGCCGAAGGCAAGCAATCCGAGATTGGGGGTGTAAAGGTCGGTTTCTGCTTGCTCGGCAGTGGGGCGATTCAATGCGATGGAAAAGTCTGCGCGTGTGGTCAACAAATGCAAAATTGGGCAAGGTGAAGGCACGTACAAGGATGTTCAACTTTCTTCTGTTTGACCGCGGTAAAGAAGAAGGGATCATACGGAATATGGTTCGACGTATAGGACGCCATGGTTGGGTCGGAGGTGTCGAAAAGACTGGTCACGTTAGGGAAGGCGAGACCCTGCGACCGCGAAATGAGCAAGAATTGTTTCGTTACTGGGTCGAGCGACGCACGAGGATACCCGATAGAATGCCATCTCCCGTCCACGCTGCGACATCTGGTATCGGTACCACCTGTCGCGACACTTCCAGTCCACCGATGGACACGGTCTCCAAGGCGATTGGTCCCGCAACGTACTCAGATGTTCCATACGTTTGATTAAAGCTGACATTTGATACAACTCGAAAGTTTTGGATGAATTCGGATTGAAGCCAGTTGAGCCGAAATTGCACGTCGTCTGCGGTACCGGACTGCCGGTAAGGTTGAAGCAGGAAAACCCTGCTTGCGGCACCCAGGTGTCCGAGCTACATGGATAAAAAACCGATTAATGACTTCCAGGATTCCATTTACATCTACTCACCTTCCGCTGTCGATGATGAGACTGAAATTTTGCCCACCGATGGTGACGTTTACAAGGTAGTCGGTGTCCAAGTTACTGCCCGCTAGAGGAACCGTTGTATACGTGTGACGCGACACAACGCCACCGCGGAAAGCAGAGAGCGCGTCGACTTTCGCTTTGCGGCGCGGCACCTTCTTGGAGAACGCCACGGAATGGGAGGCGGCTGGGAGGACGCTTCGAGAAGACAGTGCGGGATGGTGTGCGTCCGGCTGCGGCGCTGGGCTTGCGAGATGCCCAGGAACGGCGCAGAAAAGAGTCAAGACAAGTGAGGAAAGCGACAGTACGTTCATGGTTCGTTGGGGGTTCAGTGAACGGGTGGGGTATTTATGCCCACCGAACGTAAGCATCACGCATGGTCCGCACAGCAGACTGAAACTGCTGTGGGGCCTCGACTGCGGAGCGCCTGTCGCCGTCGGACAACGTTGGTGATGGATTCACTTGAGCTCGGAAATGACGTCGCGAGGCCTCAGGAAGGAGGGAAAACGGAGTCAACAAGTCAAAAATAAAGTAGACGGCCCATCGAGAAGAGAGAGCAATACTGTAGGCTCTTGCTCTCTAGTGCCAAGAGGATCCTCGCCCGATCACGTAAAAAGTAATCGAACATCGGTGATTGCCGCTCTTTACCAGTCGCTCAAAGTGTGCTCAAACCTTGGTCCAAGTCCCTTGTTGTCCCCACTCCGGACTCTGAGTCCAAATGAAAATCTCAACACTGTAAATTCACCTATTAATAATGAAAAGTTGAACGTTGAACAAATGTAGGACGAATCGTTTTTACGAGGCGGCGCCCGGCTCACAGTATTCACTTGGTATTCACCTCCACAGTATGGTTTTGATCCGACGGTACTATCGAATGGGTACCTTTGCAAAATGCGGTACCTTTGCAAAATGCGGTACCTTTGCAAAATTTTAATCTAACGGTCTCAATTTTGCGTCAATTGTGCTATAAAAAAGGTAGAGAGAAAGTATATAATCCTTTGACTGTTCCAAATATTTCTGGAGGCGAACAGCGGCATTTGAGCCCACAGGAAAATCGAGAGTCAGTGTTTGATGAAGTCCATCAAAATGATGACCCGCCAAATTTAGCGGGCCATCAATTTTGCAAAGGTACAGGCGTCTCGGGAGCCTCCTGGCATCCTCCACATGGTATGCCTCACTCTGAAAATATTCAAGCATGGGATTCATATGTATGACTTCGTTTATGCCAAATTTTGGAGAAATCCGAGCCGAAAGGCTGCCACACTCGGCCCATCAAAAAACTTTTGCAAAGGTACCCCTTCGATAGTATGGGTCCAAGATGTTTTCGATGATTTCATTAATTCTGATAGTTAAAAGCGTACGCGTATGTAATATTGAGCCAGACAACTGCCAGATGAGTGTGAGGCAATCCAGCTCCACCACTTCACTTTCTGTCTCACAGACGGAGGCGGCTCCGTGATCAGCTGCACATTCATCGCAGTTGCAACACGGTGCGACCGTAGTTCCGACATCCCGAAACATGCCACCTTTGAGCGGGAAGCGATCGTTTTTTTCTCCTCCACTGCATCCTCAGTGTTACATCACAAGTTCATAACGTCGTAATGATCGTTCAGAGGCACGAGTTGTTTCTGGTTTAAGCCACTATCTAGGGGAGGCTACCCCTGACTAACTGCGGAGTCGGGCTTTAGCGGAAGTTACGTCCAAGAAATTCCTGTGATCAAACAACCTGCTCCACTATTTCATGTCCATAGATACTGTGCAATTTCATTCAATTCGGCGGTCACGCGTCACGCACCCCCTGTGCCGCGATGAATTTTGGTCTCGGTCACGGGTCACGGCGCCCAGTGCCGAATGTAAAATGCGTGACATCAGGGCCAAATATCCCTCAGAGGTGCAAAAAAGGGAGAATTTTCGAAAATTTTGGTCTTGAATGCCGAATTTTTGGAGGTGTCACGCCAAACTTCGTTGGTTGCCGAAGTGCCGAATCGGTATTTTGGGTCACGGGTCACAACCCGTGCCGAATTGAACGAAATTGCACAGTAGTCTCTTGCACTGACTTCCCACTCGCAACCTCGTTCTGAAGTCCATAGATTGTTCGACGCATATTCGCCTTCATTCCAGACTCCATATACCTTTAGGTAGAGTGGCATCCCCGCTTGTGCTAATAGCAGCGGATTTAGAGAGTTGAACGCAAGGCACGTGATGTGTTGAAAGTTCAACCTCGGAGGAGTGACGAGTACTTTGCCCCCGGGGTTTAAGTAATTTTAAATTCTGGTGATTCTCTTACCCCTCATATCGCATAAGTTATGTACCTGTGCGATCAATACAACAGTCCCACTTCCGGCAACGGCCGCCCCTGGATCGCTCTTGACACAGCTGCAGTGCTGCCACGTTCTCAAACCTAGCTATCAAGTGTGTTGGGCGCAACTCCTCAAAATTTACACGGTCTCAAGAGAGAGATATTGTGAGAACAGCATGGGAAAATGCTAGGCTTTGAGTAATAACACAGACCGTCTGCTGGGCGCAATCGAAACGGTGGAGCGCCCAGAAATTGTGGTCTCGAGAACAAGTGAGGACAGGGACCCAATTCAAACAGCCAAATTGGACGATACTATCCTCCAAAGAGTTCCTCTGGCAAGCATGCATCCTGAGCAGATGAGCGCCGCTTGCAAGAGACAACTAATGGCATCACTCTTGGTTCCTAAACACACACCCTCTCAATCTCTCCCAAATCTTTCCATTCTAAAGCGTTACGGAAACTTTGATTCAGAAAAACCTCCCTCGGCCTGTTGCAGAGCGCAGATCGAAGTCCTATTTTAATAATTTAAACAAGACCGTGGAAAGCGGCAAACGGATCGTCTTTCTCCGCCCTTTCAGGAATCTCAAACCCGCCGCGTATGTGGCGCGCAACCTTCGCGCCTGCGAGATGTTCTACAAAGGCAAGAGCCATGTCGGAACCTGAAGCAACTTCAGTCAACCGACGCTTTATTAGAATTCAAAATTTGGAGCCTCACCTGCAGCGACGCCTGAGCTTGTCCACACTTTTCCGCCCTCGGCTACGACCCATCGCGCTTCAGGGACCCATTCAATTTCTTTGGACGTCGCAGCCTTGAAACAGAGGTGGAGTTAGTTTTGGATATTTCGGGTGTTGGATTTAAACATACGACGATGATGCGGTAGCCCAACTTGTTCGTTGTGGCGCGTTTTCCATTTAGGACACCGGCGAGCGCAAGCTGGTATGCGCCACCGCACACGGACATCACGTACTTGGCCTTAGGCGTTTGTTGCGCAATGAAGGTAATCTCATCCTCCGGAATAAGGCTCTTTCCCGTTTCCAAGTCTAGGCCGGGCCCTGTCGATATTTTTGTTAACACTCTGGATAGTCTGATGACAGAAGTGGAATAAACACCTGCGGGGACCCAGAGAATGTCGAACTGCTTCCCATCTGCCATAGCGGCGGCATACGTCAAGGTGGGGTTGACGGTTGGCGGATTGCGGCCTTTGAGAGCCACCACAGGATCCATGGTGGGGGCGAGGTAGTCGATTTTAACTCCGTACGGAATGTCGGCCATGACGGCGCTGGACCAGGAGGCCTCGTCTCCGGGATCGAGCTCAGAAAGAATTTCCATTGGCGTCACGAAATCGGAGAGAGTCACCCCATGCGAGATGCAGACTGCGACGCTGAGGATCTCTGGCATATTCAGGAGAGTTTGAGATGTTGGCGAGCGCGGGCAGTGCGGCTTAAGTATCGTTTTTAGGACGGTCCCGATATGTTCCGCCAACTTGCTCGGTTAACGTACTACGACTGCGGACCACTGCGGAGGTATTACTAGTACTCACGGCGGCTATGAAGGACCGCAGATGGTGTAAGCCTTCATCAGGAAAACCGGATGTAACTATGGCCACTATGCAGTGCTGTCAAGTGCTGTCAAGCGCTATCAAGCGCTGCATAGCACCCATAGTTACATTCAGTTTTCCTGATGTTCCCATGTCGCTGAATATCGGGTGGCTCACTTGTTGACCGATTTGGCTCAAGTGAATTGAAATTTGGGGTTAGATATATCCTACTACTACTACACCGTCTGCTACGACCCACGGTGCCTCAGGAACCCACTCGATATATTTGGACGTCGCAGTCTCAAGGAGAGGCAAAATTAGTCTTGGCTTTTCGGGTGTTGAGGTTATGTAAGTTGTACCTGTTGTCGCTTAGTGGTTTGTTCAAAATTCAAATGATACCCAAATGATATACTCAACTCGGGTATGCTGTGCGGCGCACAGCAGCGGTACTTGCGAAATTCGGGCTGAAGGTTGCATAGGGCTGTGAGACGGGGTTCGACTTCCTGCGCCCGGATAACATGGCGATGTGATGATTTTTGTTGCTTTACCCACCGTTCATTCACTCAGTTAGTAAGGAGTTTATCCGACAACTTGGGTGTATTGCGGGGTGCACAGCAGCGGCGCTTGGGCTTCCAGAACGAGTTCCAGCTGGACCCCCCCGCGCCCGAACTGGTGACGAGAGAATAGCATTCTTCCCCCTTCACCGCCTGCTCAAGTGAAGTACTGGGCTTATTCAGAGTTCAAATGATATATACTGACCTCGGGTGTGGTGCGCGGCGAACAGCTTCTTTTGATGTACCTGTTGGAAAAAATGGCCAGCTGCAGGTCGGGGTTCGACTCACCGCACCCGAACTGACGGCGAGAAACAACCTGTTTTTTTTTCCAGCTCACCGCCTGCTCAAGAAAAGGAGCTCATTGAGAGTCTAGATGACTCGGGTGTGGTGCACGGCACGGCAGCATTTTATAAAAATGCTTGGTGAAACATTCAGCTGCAGGTTGGGTTCGACTCCCAGCGCCCGAACTACGTAGTGAAATGTTTGCTTCACAACCCTCATTCAGCAAGCAACTCCCTCAACTCGGGTGTGGTGCGCGGCGCACAGCAGCTTCTGATGGGCTGGCGATCTCAGAATGTCTACCAGCTGTAGGTCGGGGTTCAACTCCCCGCGCCCGAATCGGTCGCGCGAAAAGTGAATTTTTTCTTGCTTCGTTCTACAAGTAGTTTCTCGAGAGTCCAGATGATATACTCAACTCGGGTGTGGTGCGCGGTGCACGGCAGTTCTTGATGCGACGACGCTTGAGAGTACAATTGGTCAGCTGCAGGTCGGGGTTCGACTCCCTGCGCCCGAATTCGCTGGGGTGGCAAGACATTTTTTAGGCTTTTCAGCCCTTGCTTTAGCCCAGTAAGTAGTTTATTCGGAATCAGAACCTGGCACTCAACTCGGGCGTGGTGTGCGACGCACAGCAGTACTTTCTAAAAGAAGAATGATCAAGATTCAGCCGCAAGACGGGGTTCGACTCCCCGCACCCGAGCTGCGTGCTGTGTGAACAACCTTTTTTTTTTTAGCTCCACCTGCTCAATCAAGGTAGTTTATTGAGGGTCAGAACCGGACACTTCACTCGGGTGTAGTGTGCGGTGCACGGCAGTTCTTGATGAAGTGTAAGGACCCACGAACAGTCAGCTGCATATCAGGGTTCGACTCCCCGCACTCGAACTATGGGTGTGTCAATCAAGATATACTTTTTAGCCGCTACCAAACCCACTAAGCATCGTACTCCAATATGCTCACCTCGGGTGTGGTGGGCGGCACAACAGCATTTTATAAAGATGCTTTGTCAAACATTCAGTTCCAAATCGGGGTTCGACTCTAATTTTTTTCCGCTTTACTGCTTGCTCAGGCAAAGTAGGTTATTCGGAGTCGGAGCTGGACACTTCACTCGGGTGTGGTGCGCGGCGCACGGCAGTTCCTGATGTTGCGAAAAACAGTCAGCCGCAAGACGGGGTTCGACTCCCCGCACCCGAACTGGCCTCTCTTGAATGGATGAAAGTTTTGTTTCATAAACCTCATTCAGGCACAAGGAACTCACCTATCCGACGTCCGAGCTAGCCCCTTAACTCGGGTGTGGTGTGTGGTGCACGGCAGTTCTTGATCAACGCTACCTCATCTAATGGTCAGCTGCAGGTCGGGGTTCGACTCCCCGCGCCCAAATCGACGTCCATGTTATCATTTCTTCTGTTTTTGTTTGGCAATTGTTGCGTCGGTCGAGCAAGTGTGGGTTGAGGACGTTGGGTTGTGATCTGCAGCAAGGACCGAGGTATCGGGGTTCAGACCGGGGAAGCTCAGGTGGTTTAAATAATTCCGTTCGGGGAAGCGGGCGGATAAAAATCAACTTGAAGGCGGTAGTTCCGAGATTGTCCGAGGTTGGTAAAGGTTGGTCCGCTCGGGAGGGTTTCCCAGTGGGGCACGTCGATACAGCATCAATCCTGTAAGGTAGATAGCAGTTAAGCCAGCCTGAGGGCGCAGCGGGAGTCGACTTTGCAACAGCCAGAGATATCATCGCTGTACCGTGGCACCCGTCCAATGGAACGAGTCTCGTAAAAATAGGCCTTGGCAATGAGAAGTCTCAAGAGAGCCCAGAGCGAACCCCAAGTAAACTTGAAGTAAACCCTGAGAAAGCCAACCAGAGTCATGGGTGAAAGTCCGATATATGCCGACTCCGATTCGTCCGAACAAAATTTGCCTCCGCTAAAACCCAGGCGGCTAATACGCGGCTTGCTGTCTTGCTGTAGCTTGAGCGTATCGCCCAATCGCAGTCGCGCATATCCCTCAGCGCCCTATAAAGGCCGTGGTGGAAGTGGACAACGAACTGAGGATCTGATTGGCACCGTGAAACACGAGTTGCGGGCCAATCGATGTTGCTGGCCTCGTTGCGGCGTTCGGGTTCTTTTCTGCGACAACCATCTCCCCTTTCCCTTTCCCCCTCCCTCAAAACGATGCGCCCCCTCACCCTCGACTCGCTCAACCAGCAGCTGCAGACGGTGCAGTACGCCGTCCGCGGCGAGCTCGCCATCAAGGCCGAGACGTATCGCGACCAGCTGAAAAGCGGCGGGCACAACCTCCCGTTCGACAAGGTTATCTCGTCGAATATCGGGAACCCGCAGCAGAAGGGGCTCGACCAGCCGCCAATTACTTTTACGCGCCAGGTGGGTAGCCCATTCTTGACATCGTATAACAACTTATTGGAATTTACGTGCCACCTTTCAGGTCGCCGCCCTAACGGAATGGCCCGCCCTCACCGAGCTCGCCCCGAGCGTGTTCCCCGCCGACGTCATCGCCCGCGCGAAGGAGCTGCAGGAGGAGATCGGCTCCATCGGCGCGTACTCGCATAGCCAGGGCGTGCCGTTTATTAGGAAGAGCGTCGCGCGGTTTATCGAGGGTCAGTTTCGTTTCGTTTCGTTTCGTGCGATGGTATCTTCTTTCGTCTTTCGTTTTATTCGGGAGAGGGAGGCGATTCTATTTCATGGGGAGAGGCGCGCGCGCGGGTGGATTCGGGGACGCGGGGTAACTCCGATGGGCGGAGATACGCGTGGCGCGCCAACGCCTCGTGCTGCTGCTGCATCCAATATATCTGGTGTCTTTCTTTGGTCGTCGCGCACCGGACATCCCATTGGAAACGCGTCGCGAGGTGTCGGGATGTACTACATCATGATTGCGTCGATTATATCCCTCTTGTTTTCGCATCAGACATGTGTCTAGGCCGGGGCGCGACTTTCACCTGCCTGCACCCAATCTTGATCGGGACCACGGATGGGAGACTACACAACGATCGGATGGCGTCTCTCTGCTCTTCCTCCAATGGGAGGCGGCTTTTGTGCATTTCATTTCGTCTGGGATGGACTCAATCAATCCTGATTAATCCTCCTTGTTGCCTCCTCGTCCTGCTGCGGGGTTGGGGTCGCGTAGGCGAGGCGCTGTGGAGTACGGACCGTCTTACTGCCGCAGGGAGCGGGGCGCGTCTCAGACTCAGGCATACGCAGGGACAGGGAACGGGGATGGATCGTGTCGATTTTCTCAGATACCCCGTTCCCGCCTCTGCTTCCCCTGTATCTGCCTGCCTGCAACGTGTTATCCTCCCCTCCTCCTCCCCTCCACCCTTGCCCTCCTCATCTTATCTTACTCATTTATCTCATCTAACTCACTTCTCCCACAGCCCGAGACGCCCACCCCGCCTCCCCGGACGACATCTTCCTCACCGCCGGCGCCTCCGCGGGCGTCTCGCTCCTCATCAATATGCTCATCACCGCCCCGACGGACGGGGTGCTCATTCCGATTCCGCAGTACCCGGTGAGTTAGGGCGCAATTTACGTTACATGCTATTGTTTTGGGGCGGCGAGCGTGTTGTTTTTGGCGGCCTGCTGCGCTTGTTTCCATTGGCGCCGCGCCTTTCGATTCGTTCGTGGTGGGCGGACCTGTGGAAGGAGACGATTCTCCCTTGCATTTGGCGGGGTGTCGGTTTGGTGGGCGACGAGGAAGCGACCAAGTGTGGCTTGGGAGTAAAGAGCAAGGGAGAGGGACAGGGAGGGAAGGGACAGAACCTTTCCTGTCCGCGGGCGGGGAAGTGCGGTGTGCATACACTCCCTACTTCCGACAGCGACTGCTCGTTGTCTTTATTTCGCTGCTCCGGGGAGTAGGATAGGTAGTGATGTGTCGTGCCGTCTTGGGTCTGCCTCCCGGTCGGGCGAGCGGGGGAGTAGAATCGCTGGAGCGGACCGTCGAGGGGAGGAGGGGAGGGACGTGCTGCTACTTCCTCAGCGACAAGGGCGTACGATGGGAAGCGTTGCCATGCCTCTGCGGGCGTGGATCGTGGATCGAAGGCAGCGTCGGGTGCGGAGCGTCGTGGAGCGTTCCTGCATTGATCTGGGTCGGTCGGTCGGGCGGTGGTGGAGCGGGCCTAGGGCTTGAATCGGAGTCGTGTTCGCGTCGCATCGACGCCGGCGTACTGGTCAGGAGGGTCAGAATCGCCTGGGGGAGGGACCGTGTCTCGTCCTTGGCGCAGGGAATGCCGCGCGTTCTGCGGGCGTTGTGTCGATCTATGTGCATACTGTCCCGCTTCATCACATCTCATCCCCCCGCGCTGCCCCACCCCCATCGCGGCGGGATGGAGCCCCCACCTCCTTCTCTTTCCCTTCTCTTTCATTTCCCTCTCATACGAACGCCAATTGTACTCCGTACTCATTTTGTTCATTCATCTATTCAGCTCTACACTGCGACCCTCGCGCAGCACCATGGGCGTCCGATCCCGTACAACCTCGACGAGACGTCGGGGTGGTCAACTGACCCTGCGTCGATCGAGGCAGCACTGACCAAGGCTAAGGTGTGTTTCATGACTCCCCGTCCTCTTCCTCCCCCCGCCCCCCCTCCCCCCTCCGGCCTCATTCCCTTTTCCCTGTGCTGGCAGTCAAATGAACTTGCGTACACTCCCCCTTCTGCTCCCCTCCACCCTGCTCCGTGTGACTACCAGGAAATTGACTGACGCACACCCCCTCACAGGCCGAAGGCACCACCCCCAAAGCCCTCGTCATCATCAACCCCGGCAACCCCACCGGCGCGCTCCTCAACTCCTCCACGATGGAGGAGCTCGTGCGCCTCTGCGCGCGGCACTCGCTCGTCCTCCTCGCCGACGAGGTCTACCAGAACAACCTCCACGACGCGAAAAACCACCCGTTCACGTCCTTCAAGAAGGTCGTGCGCGATTTGGAGAAGGCGGGGCTGCAGGACAAGGTCCCGCTCGTCAGCTTCCACTCGATTTCGAAGGGCGTGAGCGGCGAGTGCGGGCGAAGAGGCGGGTACTTTGAGCTGACGAACGTGAGCACGGAGGTGCGCGCGCTGGTGTACAAGCTCGTGAGCGTGGGCCTGTGTCCGCCGCTCGGGGGGCAGATCGGGGTGGATAGCATGGTGAGCCGCATCTTCTTCCCTCCCTCCCTTCCCTCTGCGGTGACACTAATTCCGATCCGCGCCGCAGGTCCGCCCGCCCAAAGAAGGCGAGCCCTCCTACCCGCTCTGGAAATCCGAGACCGACGCCATCCACGCCGCCCTCGCCTCGCGCACGATCCTCATGGCGCAGCGCCTCAACGCCCTCCCGGGCGTCTCGTGCGTCCAGTCCCCCGGCGCGCTCTACCTCTTCCCCCGCATCACGCTCTCTGCGCGCGCGATCGCGGCGGCGAAGGAGGCGGGCAAGGAGCCCGACGCGCTGTACGCGCTCGCGATGCTGGACGCGACAGGCATCTGCGTCGTGCCTGGGAGCGGGTTCGGGCAGAAGGAGGGCGAGTGGCATTATCGGCTGACGTGCCTGTGTCCGGGCGTGGAGGAGTATGTGGGGAAGCTGGAGCGGTTCCATTTGGAGTGGGTGGAGAAGTATGGGAGCGAGTAGGCGGGCGCGGGTGGTGCGGGATAGAGAATTTACGGATGAATTGGAAACGAATGTAGACTCACGCTTTGATAGATTGCTAGGAAATAATGCTCTCGCCTCTCTGTTTTGTTCCCTTCAAGCTTGCGGGTGACATGTCACAGACATGTGAGGTGACGCCGCGCGCCTCCGCTATCGCCCACGCGACGCGTAGAGCGCTGCAAAGCGCGCTATATGCGAATCCCCGAGTTCGAGACGTTTTCAACTTCTATTTCTGCTCGCTCTCAAGTGTCTGACTCACCCGATCAAGAAGATATATTCTCTGCCGGGAACAAGGTTTTGAAGTTTGAACTCGCGCGCATATCGCGGCGCAATTTGGTTTTGTGTCTTCATTCAAGTCTTCTTTGTCACAATAAACCAAATAAATTCCAACGTTGAACATGTACCAAGAGAATATAAATGGAAGTACAAAAGAATCAAACACTTCTTCGGCCACAAACGGCTATTCTACGAGCCCTGGCTTCGCCGCTTTCTTAATCCGTCTTGTAGATCGCGACGTATCTCACCCTCATCGACGCAGCGTAGCCGCTAACAGTGGACGAAGTCGGGTTGCCTGGATAGCCCCCTCCGATGGCCATGTTGAGAATAATGTAGTAAGGGTTGTACGCCAACTCAGTCCACTGGGTGAACCCGCCGATCTGGGCGCCCGTGACCGAGTAAAATGCCGTCCCATCGAGATACCACGTCAGCTTCTGCTGCGTCCAGTCCGAGTTGCGGCGGTCGACCTTGAACGCCCAGGTATGATACTGGCCGCCCGCGTAGGTGACCTGGCCGCTGAAGGCGCCGTTGTGGCTCCCATCCGGGTTCGCAAAGTGCAGCGTGCCTTGGTTCTTGTTGCTCAGCTTGTCGGTGACCTCGAAGATGTCCCACTCCCCGCACTTGGGCCACCCGACACCGCTGCTGCGGTAGTTCTGGCCTTTTGTCCAAAAGGCGGGCCAGAGGCCCGCGAACTGAGCGGGGCTTCCGGTGAAGTCGGGCACCCAGATCTCCGCCTGGAATACCATGGCCCCGCCCGAGGCGCAGGACTGCGACGTGGTGCTCTCGAGGCGCCCCGAGTTCCACGTGCTTCCGGATTTCGTGGGGATGATGTAGAGCTGGCCATCGCCCGACAGGTGGACGTTGCCCGTGCCGGAGGTGTAGACCTCGAGCTCGCCGTTGTTGCCTGTCGGTCCGACGATCTGGTTCCATTTACTGTGGTCCACACCGACACCCTGGGCGCCGTTGAAGTCGTCGGACCAGACAACATGGTAGCCAGACATCGCTGGGATTGTGGCGGAGGCCGTTGCCAAGAAGAGGGAGAGGGTAAGGAGAGAAGTGGATAGGGCAGGCATATTTAGTGCTGGGACTGTGTAGTTCTCAGTGTTCAACTGCGAAAGCTGGAGGTAGTGAACTGACTTGCTACTACAAAATTCGGGTCGTTTTATACCTGAACATGGGCAATGAACTATCTCCATATCCGCTACAGCAGGATAATGCGACATACAGAGAACATGTCCGATATGATGCCGTTCAAACTGGATGGTACCAAGATATTCCAAATACATGTACTGGTTTCAAATCCAACTTCAACCGTACTCGCCCCTGGGCAGTTCTCCGAGGGGAATCCATACCGGCATCCTATTATGTGTTGTGGAAGTGCGACATGCCTTGCACGTCGAATTCCCATCCAGAGCCCTTTGGATGTTCCAATTCAATATTCCAGCCGAATTGCGGATACAGCTTCGTGACCTGGGCATGTTACATTTTACACCCAAGCTGCCTTATCCGAGACTTGAACAGCAGTTTTACGTTCATGCCAAGAATATAATGTTATGTGTTTTTGAACATCTGGACTAGATTTTCGCATTCATACACTCACTTATTTGTTATCCCCCCAGATTCCTTATTTTTCTCTTTACGTACCGCCAACGCAACGAGTTCAACCCAAGCTCGGGTATCTCGGGCTATGCCGGGGATTGATATGAAGGGGCTTGGTCACCCACCTTCAGCGCTGAGCAGGGCAGCGTACATCTCCCTATCCGTCTTTGCATAGTTCCTGGATGCTGTGTGAGGGTTCGACTTTAGCAGCGGCTTTCCATTATGGACAATTTACCTATCGGATCACATGATTTACTTTATTTACATCTTACGGCACCTTTCTCTTTGTTCTTTACTTCCGTCTTACCACCACCACCCACAACCTATACACGATCTTCCTGAGTATCTACGAGCAAATCCGAGTTAATCCAACCCCGATTGAGCTAAGTATCCCATTACATTTGTACTACTCACTACTTTAAGCTTAGTTCAATCTCATTGCACCCACCATCGCATTTCCTCCTGTACGACTCAGCGGCATCGCCCGCACGACCTTGGCCTCCCTCAGTCCACAAGCGGACTACCTATCTCTTCCTTAGTGTAAATACATTCATCCCGTTTTCTCCCCTCTTCACCCAAATATAAGTGCTCTGCTGGTTGGTGGCGAGTCGGTTGAACCCAAGGACATTGCGGGTTGGATTTGAAAGAAACTCGATGGATTTTTACCTGGAGCCTCACAACATTCAACGGCCTTGGTCTCGATCAACAGTGAACACATTTTCAACCAAGCTGAGATTTCCCAATGCGCACAATCAACGCCCAATGCCTCTTTAGGAAACTTTTACTTGGCATGAGTTTCATCTTTGAAAGCCCGAGAGACCGAGAGACCGAAAGACCGATCATTTACAAATCAGCTATGGCGCTCAATATCAGCTATTCGGGACTAACATTTATGTCGATTTGAGTATAATCAAGACAGTGGCGCTACAAGCTGCGACAGGCGAAATGCATTCTTTTGAAGATACCACGGAGCTCGCATATAGGGGCTCGGGCAGAAACGGGATGAGGAATTGCATTCGATACAAGCAGAATCGGAGTAGGATCGTGATACGAAAATCACAATTCTCTGGTGTTTGTAGTTACCATGAGCCAAAGAGAGATGGCCGATCAAGACCTTCCTCTCTGAGATACGGATGAACTGGTCAAATTCAACCATAGCCGAGGAGGCCCGTTGATCGACGTGGTTTATCATGGATCCTCGTATTCTTCCTCGTATGTCTCTGGTCCCTGAGGATCTGTTGTGTCAGCAGTGTTGGAGAGGTCTTAGTTATTCCCAGCTTCTCGCGATTTGGCTTCACAATCACCTATGAGCTAAAACAGTTGGAATCCCCACGACTGACGCCAAGAGCTGCATTTCTACATTTCCCATCAGGAAACGAGGAGGCCCTCGGCCTGAGTTTGGACCTCACCCACCAGCCACAGGGGACCTGATGGTTCGCCGGATTCGAACGATTCCACAAAATGGGATCGAATTCCGTTGAGAGTTGACATACATTACAATACTACATTCATACATCCCCGTCAGGTGTCCGTTCAAGCGGATGGAATTTCAGATCTCTGCCAGCCCGCTGAGTCTGTATGCGACCATCCGTTTCACAAACGTGAACCTGCCGAAGAAGCGTAGTACGGCGAATCCAAGTGTCGCGATTGGGGACCACATTCTGCGTGGTGCCGTCATCATCCGCACCGTCTCCTTGGTCAGTGCAACCACCGAGAGCGCGCGCTTGCGCCGGCGAGCCGCCCAATCCTCGAACAGCCTATCGGATGCGGTGCTCTCGGCAGATTCAATGTTCGCTTTGAGCACAGGGCCCAGGCTGACGGCGTCGCGGATGCCGAGGGACATTCCCTGCCCGCCGATGGGCGAGTGGATGTGCGCGGCGTCGCCAACGAGGAGGATCACGCCACCGCCGCTGGAACTGCGCGCGAAGTAGCGCTCTGCGACGGCGGCGCGGGTGCGATAGCGCGAGGACCAGTGTACTTTATCGATGCGTGTGGGGTGTGCATTGGTGGCAGGGTCGGAGGAGAGCGCGGGGGGACCGCAGCGGTCTATGAGGGACTGGAGGTATTCGGCACTGGGTGCGTGCGGTGCGGGTACCGTCCTCAGGCGGGACACTGGACACGAAGCGGTAGAGACCGGGGGGGTTTTGCGAGAGAGGCACTGGCAGGAAAGGGAGCGAGGAGGGTGAAGTTTCCGTTGATAAGCTGATAGAAACGCCCTTGTCCGGTGTGCCAAGCTGGGGCGGAGAAGTAAATGTCACGTCCCCGAGCGCTAGTTGAGAAAGACTCCCATAATCATGGTTGTCGTCGCCATTCGGGTCCTTAAATGCAATTCCCGCTTCGTTACGAACCTGATATGCATTAGAAAAAGGTCACAAAATATAATAGACATACCACGGAATGAGCCCCATCCGCCCCGATAACATACCGGGCTTGGATCATATCGCCGGATTCACATTGTACTTCAAAAATCTGTTCCTCTGCCTCCGGCGAAGACTTGAGAGAAACAACTTTGAACGGTCGCCAGACCTTAATTCCAAGCTGATTTAGTTTTTCGAGCATCACAGCCTCCGTATCTGTCTGAGGAAGAACCAAGGCAAATGGGAACTTGGTATACGGGGAGAGGAGGGAGAAGTCGGCGGACAGAAGATATGAAGAGCCATCATGGAGACCAGCGGTTTTTGCTTTCTTGCCCACGGATAGGAGGTCGTCCAGGCAGCCGACGTTATTAAGCGCCTGTCATCATATTAAGTAGGCGGGCAAACATTATAGAAGCTTCAACGGACCTCGAGTGTCGCTGCTTGAATGACCATTGCTCTGGAGCAATTTTCTCCGGCGAGGATAGCATCGACGATGACAATATCCTGGATTCCCTGGTGATTGAGAGAAAGGGCAGCGGCCATGCCACACGGTCCGGCACCGACTATCAGAACAGTGGTTCGCTGAGGAAGAGACATGGAAGGAAAAGATAAGTGAAAGCATTGTTAGCGCTTTATATCCGCTGCGATCAGCCTGCCATGTCCGTTTTACCGAGACGTCATCAATGTGAGCAAGAGCATCCATCTGCCAGTAGACGTTTGTGCTGTGTATCGCTACGTAAGGATACGGCAGAAATCAGGGTTTGCTGATGCTCAAGCTGCCTTGTTGTCGCCGTTTTCAAGTATAGCGTCCGAGTTTCACGTTGTCGAATCCCAATGCATTCATAATTCCCGCAACTGAAGGAAAATGAACGTTGAACCGATCTCGTCGGTACGGGCCCATTTGTGTATTCAAATCAATACAATAGACAACACCTTATTAACGAGAGTTACACTGACCAGTTTAGATACAGTTTCTGACGTCGGTTCGGAAATTAGAATCAGCAGATGCCGATTCATTCTGAATCGGACGTTGAAAAGCTCAAAGTACGACCTATCTCCGCACCACTCCGAGTCCGAGTCGCCTCCCCGGGTCTGCATGGCCACGACATCTAAACACTGAGGAAATCCGTTAGAATTTTAATTTAGAAATCGCAGCACCCTTTGCCAGTGAACAAATAGGTCGTTCAAAGTGAATAGCTCATCAAAAGTCGTGCACACTGTGCCAATGGTTAGGAGCCAGAGCTCAGCTCTCGGCAGTAGAGCTAATTTGAAACACAAAGGGGGAAAAGGCACTGATTCGATTTATAGCGCAAGGAAAACATTCAAGGCATGTTACGATCACAGGTACGGCGCAGTACGCGTCTTATTGTCGCATTGGATCAGAGAGGTGAGATCAGAAGGGAGAAGGGAGGGAAGAGGTAACGCGGTAGGGCCAGAGAGGCACATAGACTCGATATAAATCGAGAACCCGACGTGTATGCTCCCGCGAAGGTGGTGCGTGCCACCCTTTCAGACGTTCTGAGCGCCGATAAGTGCACCAATAGGTCGATGCGACCACCTCAGATGCACAACCTGGAAGGGGCAAGACACCATAGCACGACGCTCGTGCGGAATACAGGAGATGGGAGGGAGGATAGGCAGCGCCGACTCGGCGGTGCAACACTGGTGCACCGCATACCGCTCCCTGTACTGAGCGCGCGCTGGGTGCACCTCAAGTTTCAACGTTCCACCAGTGCAACAACGACGCGACCCCCAACCGAGAACAAATAAGGTAAGGCAACACTTCCTGGGGTTGGCACCCACCCCAACCCAGGACAGGACAGAGGAAGCATAATTTAGGAAGCAGGAGACGCTCGCGCGGGCGATCCGCTACCACATCCCGGCAGCGCTCCTCGCAGTGCAGAAATAATATCGATAATATAGAAGGGGAAAGAGGAGGAAAGCAGGCGGGAGATATTCAATTTAAGCGTGTTATAGCAGTGCACGTCGCTCCCTCTGCAGACGCGCACACGCACTGCCGCGATTCCACTCCAACTGGGAATGCAAGTGTCAGTCAGGTCGTCTGAACAGTCGTTCGGTTTCCCCAAAACAACGCTTCCTATGACACGCTGCGCAGCGGGAGGGTAGGGAAACATCATACGGGGCGCCGACCAGGAGGAAGCAGAAAACAAACACACATTGCGTCGCAACTCCGTCCAGAGGAGCATCCTACGTCTGTCCGTCCGAGCGACGGTGATTGCAACATAAACTCCACGTCCGCACCCCACAGCCCTTCGGATCGAACTGTCTCCCACGAAGTGACAATAAAAATAACTCGGAACAAGTCTACTCACCTTCGTCAGATCGTGCTACGCTCTTCTGTGCAAACGGCACGTCTGGGCGATACGAATAAGATTAGACAGGTTGTGCACAAGCCGCACACGGCTTTTGGGCATTGTGCAAAGCCGCGAAGATTTTCCGAGTTCATCTAGGAAGGGTCGAACTTTCAGTGAACCTGCTGAGTGGAGGGAAGTACTTTAGACTATGGGATGGCTGTTCCATTTATCATTCAGTTTGTAGGTGCTGTAGAATCAAAGCGGAAACCCAAGGACAAATCATTATATTCGCTGGATCTGATTGGATAGCCGCATGGACAGAACATTCGAAATGATATTTGTATGAGTCATTTCCGGTGGGTTTATGGGTTCGGGATGATGAAATCCTCCCCGCGGCTTTGCACAACCTGTCTATTGATGAAAGGAAATGGAGGGCCGGCGCATTGGTGACACACCTGGCGCGTAAAAGTAATCGGCGGCTGGCCCCTTCTACCGCGATGTTGGACGCCGCAATGACCTAGGATGACCTTGTCGAAGGGCGAGCTGTGGCGACCGCTCGTGGGCTGGCCTCGGCCTTTGAAGTTAATGGCGAGATCTCCGCTATTTCACGGCCTGCAGCGGCTAGTTGAGCGAGTCAAGTGCCAGGGGGTGCATCGTTGTCCGGAGGGGAACCTGCTCGAAGTTCAGAGAAAGATTGTTGTTGTGGAGCACGGAACTGTGACATCGCAACTTTGGGCAACTGTTTGGGGTGGCTCACTGCTCGTAGCCATTGTCGGACAGGTCCTACCACGAACTGTATAAGTTGTGCTGGGGGATATGCACGACTGGCAATACGAAGTGTTCCAAACACAAATCTTCGGGTGAATCAGACTTTTCGGCGTATATCGGACTTCGGCGGATGATTGAGGTTCAACTTGAAGTTGATTTTCTTGAGGTTGGACTACACCAAGCTTGAAGCTATTATCTCTTGGGCTCAACATGTATCCCATGGGATAGCTCAAATCTCAAGCCTCTTTTGGCCAACAATGATTCCGGGACTCCTGCTCTCTTGTCTGCCACCTCAAACCGCTTCGACTCGTCTTTCCAACTCCAAGTCCTCATCGTCTTCAGATCTCTAACCCTCGTGTAGAATACAGTAGCCATTTGTGCAAAATTGAAATTATGGCCTAGGGTTCTGAAAAAAAAAGTATTGAACGTCTTGGAATATTCGAGTGCGAGGAATCGAACGCCGACCTGCAGCCGACTTGTTTCGTCTAAAAATCTTACCATCAAACCCCGTATTCGGATACAGCGAGATACGAGCTTGGTATTTATAGAGTGTCTGTCTACAAGAGACTGGTATTCGGATGCGGGGAGTCGAAGCCCATACACAGCTAATGGTAGTTGTGCCACACTGTTGTGCACCACGCTGAAACGGCGTAACATAAATGCGCGGCATCTAGGGCTAATTTTGCGATTTCCTATGACCAGTATTTATACAACGGGAAGCAACTAGCACTTCTGATGTTACTGGCATATCAGCTAGTACGCAGACCACTTGTTAGGTGATATAAAGGAGAGTCAGAGCGAGCCCTAACTGCTGACTGTAGCGCGAGGCTGCGCTAGTGTGACGCGCTAGCTGCTAGCTGAGTGTACAAACAACCAGGGATTAAACCACTGCCTATACATTCATGAGACATGACCTAGGAGACTCTAGTAGTCCAGAGATGACTTGGGACGGAGCTAGCGAGGGTCTAGCAGACGGATATCTACGATGGACGTACAGCTAGGGGACTACGCCTTGAGCTAGGAAGCTCGGCGCGGTAACCGGTGGTACTATCTAATCTCTAGATAAGCAACTAGACGGCGCTAGGCGGAATAACCCTACTAGCGATCGGCTAGGGCTTTGACAAAGGCATACCACGACATACGAGATGAGGCAGCACGCGGCTAGTGCCCGATCTGGGCAGCTAGGGCGAAGGGGAATAGCCAGTCGGCTATTGGAACGGAGCTAGGGACGATCGCACAGCCTGTACCGATGTTCGGAGGGCGGATCGACGTTCTGACCAACGAGCTATGACCATTTGATGTCGGTCGCAACACTGCGTCGCCTAGATGTAATAGATCGACGCTCTGACAGAGTAGAGATGACCTAGACCACCGGCTACATCGCCGGTTGGTCCAGAAGGGGTACTCGGCATAGACGGAGGGCTGAGGATCCATTGATATACCCACGGTTGAACACTAGCCGGTCAGCGAGGCTGACCTGGCATATACCAAACCAGTCCCAAAACCAAACGGCAGTCGTCTCATTGGCTGACCGTATTTCTTATCATCTAATATTGCTTATTGTATTATTCAGCTCGCTTTCACATGTAACTCACACCTAGTAGTATAAAAGGGAGCGCAGGACAGACTAGGGTCTAAGAACATTACGCCCCAGACTTTGGACGAAGCTGGTGCTAGTGGACTCAGGCTGCTAGTGGAGGTTGATACCGAACTTCACTTGTAGTAGTCTTTATATTGGAATCAGTAACTGTGGACTCTGGAAACATCGAGTGACTAAGTTGAGGATTTCGTGTTGTTGGTCCTAGACCTCCACATATAAAACAAGGGTGTTCTCTTCGAGACCCAACTGCAGTTTGCGCTAGTGACTTTGCCTTCACCCCGGCACGACGGAAGCTCTGTCGTAGTGTGTTGGATCGCTTGCTAGGTGGATTGTGTGTTGACTTGAGCCCACTAAGAAGAAGACGGACTAGGTGCCCCCACCTCTAGTTTGGCTATAACTTGTCAGTTACTTCGCCTTCACCCCGATATAGACGGAAGCTCTGTCGTAGTGTGTTGGGTCGCTAGCTGGACGCTTGTAGTGAACTAGTGCCGATAAAAGCGGAAAGGTTCCTGTTCTTGGTTAAGGAATAGGTCGGCGGTCAAGGAGAGTCTTGCCGTTTGAGGATTGAAGTCCATTTGTTGTTAGCCTCAGTAGTCTTTGGGGCTGCCCTTAGCGAGGATTTTCACAAACCTACATACTCTGCCCTGGTGTTCTCGACCTAGCGGTCCAGCCATCTTGTATCCACCCCATATAAACACACCCCCGGACCATCCCTAGGTTCCTAGCAGTGTTGTTGTTGGCGGTTGCATATTGCTAGTACGTTGTAGAGTGTGTTGTTGGAAGCCTATAAATCAAACTTGTGTTTGTTCAAACCTGCTGGTCGCATACTACGGCCCGGACCCGAACTCACAAAGAGAAGCACTTAGATCTTTGGAGGTAGATTGGTTGTGGTTGGTTGTTTTGGGTGTTTGTTCGCAATACCTATCAATTAGCTATTCCTAGTCATATAAGAAGTGCACCGTTTCATCTGGAGCCCACCGCGAGGGTCCAGTTTGATTCAAACGCATAGTTTGGAAACACTAGGCCAATACAAGTCGCTTTAACAAAGCACTGTGTAATAGGTAACAGTCGAGCACGTACTCCTGTGACCTGATCTGTCGAACGTTCAAAGACAAACCAGATCGAATCTGAACGGGTTGAATAAACCTGGTCAACGAAGTCTTCTAGAGCAGTACCATCTCTGGAAGCACGACCCAACTGTAACGACGGCGGAAAGATCAGCTAGAGGGCTTATACCCGAACCTGTCTCTTGGCCCAAGCGTACAACAGATCGGTCGCGTACAACTAGAAATTCTAGCAAAAACAACGAGCTAGCTATTTCTACATCGGGAGCTCAGATCTCTGACGAGCAACCAAACCAAGGAAACGAAGAGTCGTTGCCGTTCCGCAGCGGATTTTTGTCCCCCTTGTCATCTCCAGAAGGAAACCTGGATCCGACGGGCAACAGCGCTTCGAACTCGCTAGCCAGTCAGAACGTAAACCCTGCGCCATTAACACCGGTACAGTCAACCTCTGAGACAGTAAACCCTGTTCAGAACCCCCTAGTGCAAACCGCGCTAAAACCAGTTGAAACTTTGGATAACAAACCGTCTGCAATGGATCGCACTAAGCTACCCGCGACTTGGGGAAAGAACGCCCTAAAGTTTGATGGAGAAGCGGATTCCCTACCGGGATATCTAGATGCCGTTGAAGATTTGATTGTGAAAACCGGGGCCACAACTGACGAGGATAAAAATGAAATTGCCATTCATTTCTGCGATCACAAAACGAAGCGAGAGTGGAAAGCGATACTCAATGAGTCGCCGGGCAGCTCTTGGCACGACTTCAGAGCTAGGATCCGCGAGAGCTACCCTGAGTTCAAGGAATTGGAAAAGGGATCTATCGGGGCCCTAGAGAAATTTGTTAAAAAGACCCACAAAAAGCCCATACGGTTGACTGATATTAGTGGCCTACAAAGCTACGTACGTCAGTTCCGAGCGATGGTAGGGCAACTACTCGCACCAACAATGCGGATCTCCAACCGAGATGCTACCAAGCACTTCCTAGCGGGGTTGTCCTCCGAGTTTTCACAAGCACTGCGCCAGCAGTTGCGGGCGACGCCTCGGGACGCGATGACTTCGTACAAGAAGGCCAAGTTGGAGTGGGAAAGTGTAGCCGCCAATCGGGATAAACCCTATGAGGCCCCTGAAGTGGATAACGATGACAGATATATCTGGACGGATGTGATTGAAGTAGCGACCACCTTGTGTGAGGAGGAAGCTGGCTCATATTATGAGTTAGAGCCTTATACAGAGGATAAAAAGAAAGCTGCGGTTATGTTGCAAGAAACGGAAGTGGATACCCACGAACTAGTAAAGCAACTGACAGAAAAAGTGGGCAAGTTAGAGGCCGGTCGTGCGAAGGACGACGCACAACTGAAAGAGGCGCTAGCTCGTGAAATAAAGGGCAGCCTTGAGGAAGTGCTGACGGGACACCTGGATAAATTTACAACGGATCAGCATAGGGAGATGCAAAAGATACAGATGGCACTGGACGCTCGTCCAGCGCCTCCTAGTCACACTGCACCGGCCCACACGTATCCTAATCCAGTCCCAGCTTTCGCTAGGAACCGTGCCGCACCTCCTAGGAACGATAATTGTTTCTATTGCTATAGGGGAGGACATTTCATTGATCAGTGCGAGGACCGAAAGGCCGACCTGGACAAAGGGATTATCACCTTAGCGGGAGGGAAACTAACGTTCTTCGATGGGAAAATAGTTCCTAGGGAACCGACGCACAAATCTCCTAGAGAGAAGGCGCATGACCATTATAACCGTCGGGCTGTTGGACAAAATTATAACGGCCACAACTACGATGAGATTATGGACATTTACTTCGGTACTGAGGAAGTCCCAGAATCTGGATCTGCAGGCCAGTCCGCGTTCGCGCAGACTAGGGCTTCGGGACCAGCGGAGAATGCCTCGGGTTTTCGCTGAATCCAAGGAAGGAGGCTAATCCACGGAGGAAGCCTCCTGAGGAATCGAAACGTGTGATACCCGGAAAGCGGCAGGTCGAAGTGGTAATTGAGAGGCAGGCAAAGAAGCCTGCAGGGAAGAAAGAGACGAGGGAACCAGCGAGTCGAGGGGAAACTAGGCCGCTAGAGGAACCCAAGCGCCCAGCTAGAGTCACAGTGGAGGATGTCGAGGACTCGGAAGATGAGCGGGACCTAGTTCCACCTGGAAAGGCGGTCAGATTTGAATTGCCATTCAAGGATGTTGAGCCTTTAAAGGACCCACCCACTCGAGAAGTTCTGCCTCGACGGCCGTCTGAAAACTCGACTAGCAGTGATAAGACCGAGTTTAAACGACGAACCCGAGCACCTAGAAATACGGAGCTTGAAGACCAGGCCACTGAAGGTCTGTTAGGTTCGATTCGTGAGATCACGGTCCCAGTCAAGCTAGGAGACTTGATGGATAGCAATCCGAAGATACGAAAGGCGCTAGCTGTTGGCATATCCAAGTCCAGACGTCCGAATTTTGTGCAGAACACAGAAGGCCACGTACTGGCACCAAGGGTCCAAACCTTTGTGTCCCAGAGATTCTATGAGGAAAGTGATGAGTCCTCTGACGAAACCGAGGACATTGAAGAAGAGTTTGGCTCGAACGTCAGGATGGAAAAGACCACGCTAGAGAAGCTAGGAGATGACGGCGAGGTGCTAGGGGTGTTGATGCTGGACACGTTCCCTGAGATTGTGACGTCCTCTACCCATGAGCTGGAAGAGGGTAGCATAATCATGCAGGATCCTGTGGCGCAGTATTTTGACTCGCTAAAGCAGGGGGAAAAACCGAAGGTCATTCGGATGCCCGTGGCTAACACATCAGCGGCCCTACGCTGTTTGTACCCAGTCCTAGGGGGAAAGCACATAGAGGCGCTCCTAGACTCGGGGTCGCAGATCTTGTCGATCAGCAAACGAGCTGCGGAAAAGAGGGGATTAGACTGGGATGTCACCCGCTCGATTACCATGCAGTCTGCAAACAGTGAGACACACTCAACGCTAGGAATGGCGAAAAACGTACCGATAGGGTTCTCGAAAGGGTTCCGTGTATACGCACAATTACACGTAGTCGCGGTAGCACCTTACGAACTCCTATTGGGGCGCCCCTTCGACATGCTAGTAGAAACCCTAGTGAAAAGCAAACGGAACGGCGATGTAGACATCACCTTAACGGACCCGTACTCAGGAAGGCTATTGACACTGCCGACCTATCCTAGGGGTCACATTTTGGATGTCGCAGCGCTAGATAACGAGGGAAACAAAGACGCAGAAGGAGCTAGTGGCGATCTGAAGGAGCCCCAGGATTTTTAGAACTCTTCGATGAACTCAACGAGGAGGGAGAAGTAATGACTGCTTGGGACTACACAGAGAGCGGAGAGCTAGTATGCGTAGGGTATGGGATGCCTAAAGAGGGGCTAGAGGCGGTGCCTGATGATCGAAAGATCGCGTACTTGTGTGCGTCGCAGGGAGTTATTGCGGATGATAATGTCGCTTCTGAACTACTTGACCAATACTTGGGCAAGAAGGAAGTAGAAGAAGGCAGCAAGATCTGTTTATTTAATCAGGTCGAGCCGTCCAACAAACCGAAGAAACCGAACCGTGAGAAAAGACCGTTTACGGCGGGCAAGATGTCCCGTAAAGTAAATGTCATGCATCAGCGGCTAGGAAAGTCGGAATGGCTTCATGAGCGAAAGGGAACTAGTCAGCTAGCTAGCGCACCGAAGGTGCCTTCAGTACCGCGACAGGTGTTGGTCCAAGAAGCGCTAGCGCCTCAGAAACCTACATCGGTAATGTTGGGAAAGAAGTACAAGCCGGTTGCGGAAAAGATAACGCCCATACTCGGTGAACTACCCGCGAAATTTCGTATAGAGAGAAAGATCATAGGGGATCCTCTAGCAAACATGCCTGTTCTAGAGACGCACCCGCCTGACTTCGCACCTAACGGTCGCTATACGGAAGAACGAATGAAAGTGGTTGATGAGACTCACAACACCGGGTTCCTAGAGCCTGAAGAAGTGAAGCTAGCTCACCACTTTGTTGGGGTACATAATGCGGACTTCGCTTGGGAAGAAGATGAAAGGGGACAGTTCAAACATGAACAGTTTCCCCCAGTGGAAATGCCGGTTGTCAAACACACACCTTGGGTGTGTCGTCAGATTCCCATTCCACCGGGACACTTTGAAGAGTTCTGCAAAAACATCAAGAGTAAAATTGATGCTGGAGTATACGAACCTTCAAACTCGTCTTACCGCTCACCCATATTCGCGGTAGTAAAGAAAGATGGAAAGTCACTGCGGATAGTGCACTCGCTGGAGAGGTTGAACGAAGTGACTATTCAACACTCAGGAGTTACGCCGGGGACAGAGCAGCTAGCAGAACACTTCGCGGGGAGAGCCTGCGGAGCCGCACTGGACATGTTTGTCGGGTATGACAACAGGGATTTAGCAGAAGGATCTAGGGACTATACGACCTTTCAGACGCCGTTCGGAGCGATGAGACTAGTTAAGTTGCCTATGGGCTGGACCAACTCAGTACCCATCTTCCATGACGACGTGACCTATGTCTTAAGGGAGGAGATACCCCATGTAACCATCCCATACATCGACGATGTACCAGTGCGTGGTCCTGCTACGCGTTATGAAACCCCAGATGGCGACTACGAGAGAATTCCAGAAAATCCAGGGATTAGACGGTTCGTTTGGGAACATTTCCAGAACTTGAACCGTGTGGTTACTAGGATGGCCCATGCGGGTGGAACTTTCTCTGGGAAGAAGTTGATCCTGTGTGCAGATGAGTTCACAGTGGTGGGACACATCTGCTCATACAGAGGACGGATCGCAGACCCAAAGAGGATTGAGGTCATCAATAACTGGGGACCATGCGCAAACTTTTCGCAAGTTAAAGCGTACCTAGGGACTGTAGGAGTATTGCGAAACTTCATTGAAAAATATGGCGATATTGTAGCGCCTATTAATGAGTTGACCAAGAAAGGCATAGTCTTTGACTGGAACCAGGCATGCGATGAAGCTCAAGCCAAAGTACGAGAAGCGTTGAAAGACTGCCCGGCTCTGAAACCATTAAATTATGAGTGGAATTCAGATATAGTGCTGCAAGTGGATACGTCGTGGCGAGCTATTGGTATCATCGTGTACCAACTAGACCCGGACGATCCTAAGAAAAAGTACTTCGCCAGGTTCGCGTCGATCACGCTAGGGAAGACAGAGGCTAACTACTCACAACCCAAGAGGGAATTGTACGGGTTGATGAGAGCCCTAGAGGCCATGTATTATTGGATCTTCGGCGCTAGGAAACTAGTAGTTGAGTCGGACGCGTTGTATATTAAGGGAATGCTGAAGAACCCTGGAATGGGACCGAATGCAACGATAAACAGATGGATCGAGAAGATCTTGATGTTTCACTTCAAGTTGAAGCATGTGCCAGGAGAACGATTCGCACCGGATGGTCTGTCTCGTAGAGATCCCCAACCAGGCGATGAAGTTTTTCCGAACTCAGAAGAAGGTTACGATCAGAACGTACCTCCGGAAGACCATGAGGATGTGGACACTAGTGGTCCACAACCCTTGGAATTCGAAGAGTTCAAGCACTTGATAGACACTAGGGGTGGATACTTGCAGATTAGTGGAGCGGAAGCTAGCAGTATAGATGACTTCACCGACGAAACCTCGCTAGAAGCAGATCTAGAACGTGCTGTGCACTACACTCGCACTAGGGCCTATAAAGCAGAGGGATTGGCGGTACCGCAGTATATACAAATGCAAGAGCCCGTGATTCCTGGGCTTCCTGAGAAGTGGAACAAGGATAAAAAGGAACCGTACGAGGAAGCGCATCGTACGGAAGGCATGATAAAGCAGGATAAAAAGCTTCCGCTAGTTAAACTGTGGCTAGCGGATCCTTTAATTAGGCCTACAGGGATGAATGATGATCAGGAATACCGAGCCTTTATGCGGTACTCTTCACACTTCTTTTTGAAAGAGGGGAGGATGTATAGAAAAAATATTGGCACGGCGCATCAGCTAGTAGTTGACAAAGACCACCGCATGTATATGATGAGGGCTGCACATGATAGCCTAGGACATCGCGGCGCGTTTGCAACGAGAGAGTTGATAGCCCTGAGATTCTGGTGGCCAGGATTTGAAGCAGACGTAGACTGGTATGTCAAGACATGTCACCTGTGTCAGACACGCCAGCATACGATGTTGAAAATCCCGCCAGTAGTCACTCATACCCCTAGCTTGTTCCAAGTAGTCCATATAGACGTCATGAACATGGGTGTCATGTCCAACAAGTGTAGCCTAGTGGTTGACGCTAGAGATTCGCTATCAACTTGGGTGGAAGGCAGACCCTTGACGAGAGACACGGCACAAGCGCTAGGACTATTCCTACTAGAAGACATCATCTGCCGCTGGGGTTGTCCGAAATTATTTGTAACGGATAATGCGCCTCAGTTTAAAGCAGCGGTAGCATGGTTGGAAGAGAAATATGGCATACCGAATATACAGGTGTCACCGTATAACTCTCAAGGCAATGGGAAGGTTGAAAACGGGCACTTTCCTATGAGGCAGTCCTTGTTCAAAGCAACGGGTGGAAATCCATCGAAATGGTTCTATTTCTTCCACCTGGTGTTATGGGCAGATAGGATTACGATCAGGAAGGGTCTAGGATGCTCCCCGTTCTTCATGGTAACTGGAGCGCACCCAATATTGCCTCTAGATATCGAAGAAGCCACCTGGCTAGTAGACTTACCAGGGAGACCGTTGACGGATGCGGAAGTTGTGGGATATCGAGCCCAGGCGCTAGCTAAACATGTATCGCATGTGGAAGCAATGAGAGCTAGGGTGGACCACGCTAAACGCATATCTGTACGAAAGTATGAGAGATACCACGAACACACTATTAAGAACTATGACTTTCAACCAGGAAGACTAGTCCTAGTGAGGTTCACGCAGTTCGAGAAGACTGTGAGCGGCAAAATGAAACCGAGATACCTAGGACCCATGGTAGTAATCAGACGAACCAAAGGGGGAGCGTATCTTGTGGCAGAAATGAACGGTGCGATGTTCCAAGAAAGGATAGCCGCGTTCCGCGTGATTCCTTACGAGGCTAGACATAGCATTCAAATTCCGGCCAAAATTCAGCGGTTCATAGATATCTCAGAAGAAACGCTAGCTGAGCTCGTGGATGACGACCCGATCACCTCTAGTTCAAAAGTATCTAAGAAATACAAAGGCAAAGACCTGTTGTTCGACAAAGTACGACTACGGGTAACACCAGAGGATTTCGAAGATTCTGAGACGTCTGAAGAAGAAGGCGAAGAGGAAGAGGAGTCGTTTGGCTTGGACGACGAACCCGAAGAACAGGGTCCTAGGAAGTCCAAGCGGGCACGATCCTAGCGAGTTTGCCTACATGATAACTTGGCGGCAAGACAAGCTAGGAGGTCGACTAGTTAGCTAGGAAGCAAGAGAGTCGGAAGGCAACGCACTTAGCAGTAGATGGGAAACGGAAGACTTGAAGGCCGCCGTGCCCAGGAGTCAACTGCTGCAAGCGAGCGACCACGATACCAGTGACGTTGGCACCGAACAAGAGACTCTTGAGTTCAGTGTGGAGCTCAAGGAGCTTGTCGATATCGGTCATAGACATGATACGGTCGTGGACGCGAGCGAAGTGAGTGTCGAAGTAGGTCCGACGCAGATGAGTGAACGCGTCCCGGATGAACGGGGTCAGCTGATCTGGATGGTACTTGTCGCGACCGAAAGGTTGCACTAGGACTAGTCAGAAGGGTGAAACAACCCACTAGCTGCGAACGTACCAATGGGATAAGTGCGTAGCTGTGCATAGAAACTGGTCTCGTTGAGCCCAAGGCAGTCCTCGATCGAGCGACGCTCGCAATAGTGACAGCCACGACCAAACGAGTACCAGATGCACGGAAGACCAGCACGAACGCAGTGACGACAGGCAGCCTCGGGCTAGCGCGCAGAATTAGCACGGGCCTAGTCCTGGCTAGTACTGAAACGAACGCACCCGATTGTCCTCTAGCATAGCTAGAGTAAACTGTTCGAGCTCGTTCGTAGGGAAAGGCGCCATTTTTGGGTAGCTGAAGGAGGGAAAAGAAGAAGGAACTGAGCGTCCTAGGAAAATTTTACGAGCTTGAAATACGATTGAGGAATGCCGATCCTAGTAGATCGAGATCTAGATCATCAATAGTCGCCCGATCTACCACGTTAAAAAGTCTATGTTGACAGATGACGAGATAGATGGGATCGACGGCGGCTCATGAAAGTTCCTAGGAACGTGAAAACGGAAGCATGGACCATTAAAAAGTACTGTTGAGAGTACAGGACGACTAGTTGAATAGGCGACGGTAGAATAAGCTAGGCACGATATCGAGGCTACTAGCTAGGGACCTTTAAGCTTCGGGCGACTGTAAAAAGCGCTTAAACAGAAGTGAAAAAGGCCTAGCAGCAAGCACGTACCGCTCCGGCGCAACTTTCGTCGTCGGCCATCTCGGCGTCCTGGTCGATCTCCATGCGAAGATGGGTTAGCTCCTTTTCCAGGTACCCGTGCATGGTGAAGAAGTGGCGCAGGCTGTAGCCACAAACATACAACTGGCGACGAAGGAAACGTTCGCGCAGTTTGGCGGACTCGGCATCACGGCTATCCAGGTCGGTAGCGACTAGGATGGCTTCGGTCTGATCAAGTATGCCTAGACTGAGGTCGGTAGTAAGGCCTAGGGAACGGTTGAGTTTCCTAGGACCGGAAATCCACGATGAGAAACGTACTAGGGATGGCGTAGTCCTGCTCGGCGTCCGTGTTGTGAGCATGGCGTGAGCTGCGGCGGCGTTTCCTAGAAACGGGAGCGGGGGTTTCGACGATTTCGGCTTCGGCCTTCTGAATTGGTTGAAACAGCGTCGGGGTGTAGCGGAATAAATAACGCACATCGGCGGCAGCCTTCGCTTCAGCCTGTGTAAAATCGAGGATCAGGCCAGGGACTTGCGAGAACGCTAGCAAGACAACCTTGCGTTTACGTTTAGCCTCTTTGGCTTCCTTGACTTCCTCGGCTTTCTCAGTCGAAGAGGATTTCTGGGCGAAGCTGTCAGAAAGCTCCTAGGGGAACTAGGAAGGAGAATTCCTACCTTGGGCGGTGGAAGAATCGTGATAGGGTCATCTAGGATGATAACCTCGCGTTTCTTGTAATCTGCACGGGCGGCAGTATCCTTGGCTTCTTTGTCGCGGATTTCCCGCGCCTTGGCCTTGAGACTACAGTCAGCCTCGGCATGAACGTCGCTCCCGCAAAAGAGACAGACTGATGGCTAAGAGATAAATGAGAGCTAGCGCGATTTGGGTCAAGCTAGAAATACCTTGTCTACGTTGGCAGTGTCGCTAGACGGTGCGGGCTTGGTCTTGGAGAAATGGAGGCCACTAGGAACGGTGCCAGACCCAGCGCGAGACTCTGGAACAGACCCAGAAGAGCTAGCGTTGTTGACGGCTAGATCCACTTCCATCTGAAGGTGTTTGAGAGAATAAATCAACGATCGAAGCTCTAGAAATACCTCAGCGTCAGTAAGACTCTCCAAGTCTGGCAACCCGTCGAACGCACTCTCGCCCTCGGATTCGTCAACTGTGGCGCTAGACTTATAAGCCTAGGAACAGTTAGCACGAGAGAAACGATACGAGTGTAAGAAATTACCTTGCCGGTTCTCTTGAGGCGACGTTCCTCACGTTTAGCATTCTGGGCCTCGCGAGCAGCTTCGAAAGAAGTCAACATGTTTTGAATACCGGACATGTGGGAGACGGGCAGTCGAAACTTTTGCTCGCGGACGGCTAGGTTGACTAGTTCACGAAGACGGTACAAGCCTTCCTTGACGAGCTTGCGGTCCTTGTGAAGCAAGCTTTCTTTATACGGCACGAAGCCGTGCTAGCGCAAATATGAGTGAGCTAGGAAGGAATACTTGAGAACTAGGACGTACGGCGCGGTCAATGGCAGCATTGAGCGTAACATGCTTCGAGGTTATGGACAGAGCGGGGATATCCATAACACCCTCATAATCCTGAAGGGCAGTAAGGAAAGAGGACCCAGCAGTCTGCAGGGCAGATTCAGGGGGAGCAGGAGCCATAGTGAAATAGAGCGGGGGAATTTCTGACAATGGTTGGAAAAAACCCTAGGACGTTTTTATAGCACAGGGACGAAAAATCCTGAAGGCTAGTAAAAATATCCATGGCGAACCGAAGGGGATTCCTAGCTATGTTTAGGCGACGCCTAGCTACTTCGTACACAAGATTTCGTCAACCGGGGACGGTTGATATTTCTAGTGAGGGGGAGAGGGCTGACGCGAGAACATTGCTAGTATGACATTAGTCGAGATCCACGGAAGCTAGTACGAATTCCACAAGCCTAGGATGACATTTGTCAAAGAGACTTAAGTCAGACAAGAGAATTTTGCGAAATTTCGGAGCTAGCGTCGGTTACAGAAGGCTAGATTGACGCGTACATCAAAGCGCGGTCCTAGTTTGGAAGATTAAAGTACAGCCGTATTGATGATGGAAGCCTAGGCATCAGTCAAGCACGCGTGACCGAAGATCTTAGAGATTGTCGGTCCGTCAGCTAGCTAGACAAATCTAGGATTTCAAACGATCGAAAACGCGCTAGGATCTTCAGAAGAACAGGATTATCCATCTAGCAGCCAAAAGAAGATAGATCTGATGGAACTAGCACACATGAGCGTGTACGACTACGAGCTAGGGATTGATAAAATGTGATGGCATGCGAAACGATGTTGTTTCATGTGATGAAGACACAATAATAGGCCTAGCTCTATTCCTAGGAAGAAAGCGACATTTTATTATGAAATCTAGATGCAGCTAGGACAACCAACGAGTACTACTAGTGGAAAGACTTAGTATCGTTGAGACAATAATTGTCCTAGTGATCGGATCACGGATGACTAATATTGATGACACACGCCTAGGCGAAAAATCACTAAGTCGAACCTCGAGTTCACTTAAAGTCGTTCGCTAGTTCACACAATAAAAATCCAAGAAAGTTTGGTGTTCTTTCTAGCTACTACAAGGTAGACTAGGAACACAGAAGAACGCTAGCGAGTATGTAAAAATTATACAAGGGCACTTTGGCCCAACGCGCAGTAGTGATTGTGCAAGAAATTCCTGGCGCGAGGCCCGCGTAGTACGAAACCGTCAGCCCGACGCAGCATGCGACCCCTCCCCACCAACGACGCCTTCCATGGGCTGGAAGTCTCCGGTAGCTCGCTTGCGAGCAGGCGACACCAGGTACTTGTGGATAGTGGCCTGGCGCGGTAGCGACGGGAGTGTGAGGCGCCACGGGATTGCCAGAAGGCAAGCCGTCTGGTGACGGAGGCGGCGAGTTGGATGCCACCGACATGGTCGCGATGGGCGGCTGTTCGAATCGGACGTGCGCGGAACCCTGCACAGAAGAGGTCCCGAGGTTCCTGCTGTGGAACCAAGGGCTTGTCGTCTGGTGAGGGCGCGCGCGCGATATCGGAGAGCGAGGCCCCAGCGGCGTTCATGAAAATATTCGGCGAGAGGTGCTCAGAGCCCAGGAGGGCAGACACCTTGGATGGGCGCACGGTGGAGTCCCGGTTGTGGCGAGCATAGTAGGTGAGCCCGCTCGAGTCCGGACCAGAGGTGGTCACCGGCCGTTCGTGGCGATACGAAGCCTCCAAAGCCGTCCTAGAAGACGCGTCTGCGGCGCGGTCCGACAACTCGCGCAGCATCTGGATGTCCTCGGGGTCCTCGAACATCTGTTCGAGGTGCGACAAGGGCAAAACAGAGGACTGGTATTTGAACAGTACCACTACCTCGGAACAGAGGCGGTCGAAGTTGTGGGCGGCGCGCGCGAGCATGGCGTAATGCTGCACCATGTCCCGCCGAGCTTGAGCGGCAGACATGACGACTGAAGCAAGCGCTAGAAAGAGACTTTATTCGGCTGGAAATTCACGAGGCGAGGAACGTACCACCACCGCTTAAGTCCATGAGCGGGCGCAAGGATTCCAAAATCTGATGAAAGCCCTCGGGGGAGCGGGTGAACGTGCAGACTTGGCCGCCTCTGGCGCAGTAGTCGCAGGCGGAGTTGAGATTTTTGCGTTCACAAGTGCGACCGCGAGCCGCGCAAGTGCCGCAGGCGATAGTATTCTCGTCGGGCAAGGAGCCTGTCGGTGAGCTCTGCTACAGCGTCGTGCGGGACCACCTCGAGATGGGTAGCAGGATCTAGTAAGGTTAGATCAGCTAGGAATATAGAGACAAATTAAAAGGCAGACGTACCCACGTCTCGCTCCCCAGCGGGCGGGAGGGCCGCCGCATGCGCCTTCGCGGCCTTGCGGGAAGAGTTGGCCTCGGGGTCTCGGCCGCGCTAGGAAAAGAGCGCGGTAAGTAAGAGGATAGCATGAATAACCGGAAGACGTGCCTTTGGTGGCTTCTGCTCGAGTTGCTCGGTCTCCAACGAAGGTGGGCGACCTTGAGTATAAATCTCCACCTGGGGGCGTTTGCGGCCGGTTTTGCTGGAAGAGTCGGGCAGGAGCTCGTCGTCGAATAACTGCTTCGCCTCTGGCGTAGGTGGGGCAGCAGTGGACGAAGGGGCCCCGCGATAGGCCGGCTTGGGCATGGGACGGTTCAGCGTCATGGACGTCGCGGGGGTCTTGACGCTGGCGGCACCCTCCTTCTTGACATGGATGGTGCCCCCAGGTTTGGACGTGGAAGCGCTGGCGGACTTGGAGGAGCCCTCAGCCTTCGTCGGAGACGAAGGGGCTGGTTGGGTCTTGCGCGTAAGACGAGCGGAAGAGCCAGGGCGTAGTGCGCCCGACTCAGAACCCGACTCGTCCCCCGCAGCATCCTCCGCATCCCCCACCTTCCGGTCCGCCTCCTCCTCGTCGTCGGAATCGGGCAGCGAGTAGACCGTCGGCACGGGTACGACGTGTGGAATTTGGAAGTCCGAATTAAACGCAGTCGCATTGGCGCCGTAGGTAGAACAGCTGTAAAAAGGGACTTAGCAATCCAGACGTACGGGCGAGAGCCTTATACGCACCACTAAAGCACGGTGTTCGCCGGTGGGGCGAACCCAGAGCAGCGGGGTGCAGTAAAATTCGTCGATAGGGTAAGGATTGTCCTCGGTAGGCTCGATGGAGGGGTCGATCGAAAAGGCGCTTGGAAAACGTTGGGACAGAGGAGTCGCGGCGGCGACGACAGACCACAAAAACATTTCGATTTCCGCGGTGGTATCGGGAAACCGGTCGCGAAAGTCACGCTGCAATCCAAGTCAGAAGTGGCAAAAGAGAAAAGAAGAGGCACGCACGAAATAGGGTGCAGCCTCGCGAGCGATGGACATAATCAACCGGTCCTCCATCTGGGCCACTTCGGTGGCGTCGAACAGGCGGCAAAGTTGGCGACATTCGAGATTGTCGAAGTGTAACCAAGTGAGGGCGCCGGGCTCGGTTGACTGCATGTTTCGACCGGGGATGAGGCATTTTGGGAGAGTATCGTCCGCCACCGTAGATGTCGGGCTGGACGCCTTCTTTTTGGATCGCGCTTTGCCTTTAGTCATGGGGCTGGATTCGGGGTCGCGAGCGGAGGAACGTTTGGTGCCGGAGCTACGAGTGCGCGGTGGCATGCACGAAGGGAACGAGTAAGACGCCAAGTGGCGAGTCGAGGACGCGGACGGATGAGAACGAGAGGCAAGAGTTGAGTGGGAAAATGAAAATTTTCACCGAGACTTAGCGCCCGGTTTTCCCCGAGTCATGAAACGCGCGGCAGGCGGCGGCTTGCGCTGCGGACGGCGAACTCGAGGCCCTAGAATAAAAGGCAGAAACATTAGTAGTGGAAGTCTCCTGAAAAGAAGCACGGACACGGACTAAGCCTTATATGGAAATAGTAAACCTTATTTAGAGTTGGCACGGCCTCAGACTCTAAGGAAGTGGACGAGCAACCCTAGGAATGTTGAGCAGAGTACTAGGCGAGCTAGGAACGGGTCAGAGTGAAGTAGAAGACAGGGGCAGTATGAGACGACACTCCTAGTGACGTCTCCTGTACCGGTTATTACTAGAACAATGATCGGCGTTCATTATTGCAGATCTGTGGGTCCTAGGATGTCAAAATTAGGATCTAGATCAGATGTGCGTTTGGGGATTCGAGCTAGCTAGGACACGAGACATAACTCGAGAGACGAGAATGGGTCCTAGGGGGTTGGATCATTGAATGGCGTCAAATAACATGGGCACAAAAATATTTATAACGTTCTGGCGGAGATATCATCCGAAGGACCACTAGACATTGCAAAGTGAATGGCACTGCGCAACGACCGGGGACGGTCGAGATTTAGTGAAGGGGAGATGAAACGGCGTAACATAAATGCGCGGCATCTAGGGCTAATTTTGCGATTTCCTATGACCAGTATTTATACAACGGGAAGCAACTAGCACTTCTGATGTTACTGGCATATCAGCTAGTACGCAGACCACTTGTTAGGTGATATAAAGGAGAGTCAGAGCGAGCCCTAACTGCTGACTGTAGCGCGAGGCTGCGCTAGTGTGACGCGCTAGCTGCTAGCTGAGTGTACAAACAACCAGGGATTAAACCACTGCCTATACATTCATGAGACATGACCTAGGAGACTCTAGTAGTCCAGAGATGACTTGGGACGGAGCTAGCGAGGGTCTAGCAGACGGATATCTACGATGGACGTACAGCTAGGGGAGCTACGCCTTGAGCTAGGAAGCTCGGCGCGGTAACCGGTGGTACTATCTAATCTCTAGATAAGCAACTAGACGGCGCTAGGCGGAATAACCCTACTAGCGATCGGCTAGGGCTTTGACAAAGGCATACCACGACATACGAGATGAGGCAGCACGCGGCTAGTGCCCGATCTGGGCAGCTAGGGCGAAGGGGAATAGCCAGTCGGCTATTGGAACGGAGCTAGGGACGATCGCACAGCCTGTACCGATGTTCGGAGGGCGGATCGACGTTCTGACCAACGAGCTATGACCATTTGATGTCGGTCGCAACACTGCGTCGCCTAGATGTAATAGATCGACGCTCTGACAGAGTAGAGATGACCTAGACCACCGGCTACATCGCCGGTTGGTCCAGAAGGGGTACTCGGCATAGACGGAGGGCTGAGGATCCATTGATATACCCACGGTTGAACACTAGCCGGTCAGCGAGGCTGACCTGGCATATACCAAACCAGTCCCAAAACCAAACGGCAGTCGTCTCATTGGCTGACCGTATTTCTTATCATCTAATATTGCTTATTGTATTATTCAGCTCGCTTTCACATGTAACTCACACCTAGTAGTATAAAAGGGAGCGCAGGACAGACTAGGGTCTAAGAACATTACGCCCCAGACTTTGGACGAAGCTGGTGCTAGTGGACTCAGGCTGCTAGTGGAGGTTGATACCGAACTTCACTTGTAGTAGTCTTTATATTGGAATCAGTAGACTGTGGACTCTGGAAACATCGAGTGACTAAGTTGAGGATTTCGTGTTGTTGGTCCTAGACCTCCACATATAAAACAAGGGTGTTCTCTTCGAGACCCAACTGCAGTTTGCGCTAGTGACTTTGCCTTCACCCCGACACGACGGAAGCTCTGTCGTAGTGTGTTGGATCGCTTGCTAGGTGGATTGTGTGTTGACTTGAGCCCACTAAGAAGAAGACGGACTAGGTGCCCCCACCTCTAGTTTGGCTATAACTTGTCAGTTACTTCGCCTTCACCCCGATATAGACGGAAGCTCTGTCGTAGTGTGTTGGGTCGCTAGCTGGACGCTTGTAGTGAGCTAGTGCCGATAAAAGCGGAAAGGTTCCTGTTCTTGGTTAAGGAATAGGTCGGCGGTCAAGGAGAGTCTTGCCGTTTGAGGATTGAAGTCCATTTGTTGTTAGCCTCAGTAGTCTTTGGGGCTGCCCTTAGCGAGGATTTTCACAAACCTACATACTCTGCCCTGGTGTTCTCGACCTAGCGGTCCAGCCATCTTGTATCCACCCCATATAAACACACCCCCGGACCATCCCTAGGTTCCTAGCAGTGTTGTTGTTGGCGGTTGCATATTGCTAGTACGTTGTAGAGTGTGTTGTTGGAAGCCTATAAATCAAACTTGTGTTTGTTCAAACCTGCTGGTCGCATACTACGGCCCGGACCCGAACTCACAAAGAGAAGCACTTAGATCTTTGGAGGTAGATTGGTTGTGGTTGGTTGTTTTGGGTGTTTGTTCGCAATACCTATCAATTAGCTATTCCTAGTCATATAAGAAGTGCACCGTTTCAACGCACCTCATTCCAGTGGAAGGACTAGTTCAGACTTAATGTAGACCACGATTGTGTTGGAATTTCATAACCGTCGCAAAAATCGTCTTCATCGCATTCGGGTGGCGGGGAGTCGAACCCCGACTTGCAGCAGCCGACATTAAGACTTTTATTTTGCAAGTTCCCTGCCGTGCACAGGGATCTACACTCGGCTCGAGTGATCTGTCCAGATTTCGGATGGGTTACTCTTTCTTACCTAGGCTTCCATGAGGCAAAGCAAAAAATCTTCATCCAGAGCACAGGTCGGGTCAGGGGAATCGGGATTCGAACCCAGAATTGCACCTGACATGTAGTGTTCCTAGAAGCTGTTGCTGTGCCACGTCCAACTTGAGCATCCCATTTAGTTGTGCAATTCACCCCTGAGTCCGGCATGATGAATCTATAAAAGCATTTTTCATCATAAATTATTCACTTTTGTTGAAGCTACAATTGAACAACTGTCAGTACATGTTGCACTATTAGAAGTGCAACAGTGGACAGATTCATCATTTGTCCTCGGCATTCAATGGAGTCTTCCTTGCGGCAGGATAAGCCAAATTTAGACCAGTACAGAAAATGGCAATCATTCTATGGAATGGGTGGAGTTGATCATGCGCGGCCCTGATGCTGGAGTGATTTGGATGTTCACATAGTTAGAAAAAAAAGTTGATCTGTGGGATCCGACATTAAGTAATGAATAGACCCGCTAATATACCTTTAGAACTCAAATAATTTCAATGTTAAATCATGTCTCTATGCTCTCATATTTCAGCTTTGAACCGTGGGACAAACGAAGGAGGAACTATTTTGATGCACTCAATTTGGAGGCGCTCAGTGTGCGCACTGGCTTGGGCTCAGTTAGCAGCACAAGGTGACAGAGGTGAGACCTAGTCCTTGAGTCCCTGAGGTGTGCAATTATTATGTGGCTGTATGGTCAGAAATGTACATTTTGAAGTTTGATGTGCCGAAAAGATGTTGATTATGCATTGTACATTATTCATCAAAAGTTAGTAGATAATTTTTGACGATAAATACCGTCATATGAATCGGTATGTTCAATTTCGATGAGTCGTACCCACCTTCATCACTTCATTACTTCGCTAAGTTCGCTTAGAAATGTGAAAGCTCATGAGTTTGATCGGAAACTGTGAAACTCGTCAGATGGAGAGATTTGCAAGAAAGCTCGTCACTTCCACCAATTTCCGGTGGGTTGTCGTCACTTCAGTGGGTTGATCATGTGCTGGGTGGGTGGAACAGAGGCGTGGGATCCTCTTCTTCCTTAACCACCATCCACGCACCATTGTCAGTCGCGTTCCCGCCTGCTATGGAGCAGGAGCACATTTTCGGGCCCTGGGCGGTGCTCGGGGGACTCGGATAGAATGCAGCAGTGGATTGAGATTGGGACAGCCTGGGAATGGTATGTCCCTCGTTCACGTCTGATGCTCCTTGTCGGAATAAGCTCAATGGTACAGCGCTAGCGGCGCCACCAAGGAAGTCAAGATTGAGCTGGAGAAGCAGTTTCATCGAAGTGCACTCATATTTCCATCTCCAACACTTGACAGATAATGACAGGTATCGTTCAGACGGTACGCAGAACAAGTACTTACCTCCTTTCTTTGTGGTGCTCATATCCCGTCGACATGGATGATCTTAACGCTAAGCACGTCCCTCAATTGTGGAAGCTTGGACGATCTCGCGAAGAGGTGAGGGAGGGTTCAATTATTCATTTGTTGGCATGCTGCCTTTCAACAGATTGATACAAGTCCCAAACTGCCACACGAACTCTGACGAGAATAACCCCAAGTTCTCAGTGCGATATTGGAGTTCATCCATTTTCAAATACTTGGTACTTGCTTAGTACAGTACATACGTCGAAAAACCGGAGTTAATCTGTGAATGGTCTGCTCAGCTGGCACTACTCACGAAGTGAAATGAGATAAAACCAGTGGTAGGTTAATTTTTGCCAGATTCGGCGGGTGTAACACGCTCGTAATGGGCTTGACAACCTAGGCCTGATACATTCTATTGCGCCTCGCGCTCCAACCGCCGAGATGCCCGAGACACGGTTCACCAAGACCTTCGGAGGGCTAGAAGTTAAAGGTTGACCACTATTCATATTGATTTTTCAGCTCCAGAGTGCCACACCAATCTTTCTCCATTATTTACATTCATGCCTCGTTGCTGCCGCCAGTCCAAGTCCAAGTTATTGTGCTTATTCTCACGCCGCTGCTTGTTCACACGCAAGATTCGCATCTGTGGGTTTTTCTCTCCATGGTTGGAACAGAAGCCGAGGTAAGAAAGAGGACCCCACTGATAACTGGTAAGCCGGAAGAAACTCGCATTTCCTTGTGGTTATTCTCACTGCGTCCAAGTGACGAGCTTCACGGTGTGCAGAGGAAGTGATGAAGTTCGCCCAAATCCAGCCGAACTCACGAACTTTCACGGAATGCAATCCAACTCACGAACTTTCACAGCTCTAAGCGAAGTGACGAGGATGGCACGGACTCAATTTCGATTGCTTCATCGCAAGGTTTAGCTAACGGAAATTCTTGTCCGACACAGGCCATCACTGCATTCCCACCCCCTGTAGACACACGTAAACACACGTGCGTCGACCTTATCTGATGTGTGGCGAAATGCGGCGATCTTTGACTACGTTCCGTAGATCATGACATGGACGCATGGCCACTTCGTCGCCCCAGAGCTGGATAATCTTTGCAAGTATCGTAGTGGTTGCCGTACCTGCTATTCGAACTGTCGCGATATCGAGTCACCGCATTCAAACTCCCAGAGCCCGAACACGCCGAAACAGTTCCAATTTCTTTCTTTCATTCCATGGTTTACAGCCCTGAGCAGAGGTTGATTCATTCAGTAATACATATGTTGAAATTACACAAGCCCGTGGAAAGCCGCAAAGGGATCGTCCTTCTCGGTCCTCTCAGGAATCTCAAACCCACCACGGATGTGGCGCGCAATCTTCGCGTTGGTGAGATGCTCCACAAAGGCAAGGGCCATATCAGATCCTAAAAATCAACTTCAGCAGGCCGGACCCGGCCGTGCAAGAGTTTAACGATCTCACCTGCGGTGACACCAGAGCTAGTCCACACCTTCCCGCCCTCAGCTATAACCCATCGCGCCTCGGGGACCCATTCGATTTTTTTGGACGTCGCAGCCTCAAAACAGAGGAGGAATTAGTTTGGGGTATTTCGCGTGTTGAATGCACATACAACAATAGTGCGGTAAAACAGCTTGTTCGTCGTGGCGCGTTTTCCGTCCAGGACGCCGGCGAGCGCAAGCTGGAAGGCACCAGTGCACACGGATATCACGTACTTGGCTTTGGGCGCTTGCTGCGCGATGAAAGTAATCTCATCCTCCGGAATATGGCTCTCGCCTGTTACGAAGTCTGGGCCTGGTCCTATAAATTCCTTTTTCAGCTCCCTTGAAAAAATCAGATACGAATAATTCGAAGTACCTGCTGGGACCCAGAGGATGTCGAACTGCTTTCCAGCTGCCAGAGCGGCCGCGTACGTCAAGGTCGGATTGATGGTCGGCGCATCAGGGCCACTAACGGACACCACAGGTTCCATCGTGGGCGAGAGATAGTCAATCGCGACTCGATATGGGACGTCGCCCAAGGCACTGCTGGCCCACTCCGCTCGGGAATTGAGGTTGGCGAGAATTTCCACGGGGGTGATAAAATCAGAAAGGGTGACCCCGTCCGAGACGCAGACTGCAATGCTGAGTGTCTCAGGCATACTTGGAAGTTGGAACTGGTCGGTTGTTTTAACCAGCCATGCAAGAGTGGCTTAAGTATGATTTCGCTACGGATGTGTTCCGGTATGTTCCTGTGCAAGTACGGCATATTATCGCCTCGAGTTGCCATGCAGAATCGCAGATCCGCACGATCCCCGTAGTCACGTTTGACTCTCAAATCGAGCTGCACGCGAGTCTCCTAGAGCCATTTTAATACTTTGCGAGTGGTTCAACTAAACCGCACCATCACCTGGGCCTGCATCCCAGGCAACGATTATGTCGAGGAAGACAAGTCCGCAGCAGTCTTGGCACTGGCACCTGGCAGCTTGAACGCCAGACAGCTGTCTGACAAGCTGCGGATTAATCAGGCCCGCGGACACTCCCTTGGCTGGGCGACCGCAATAGAGTAAATCAACGGCCCAAAATGCCCCCTATCTCCGGTACCTAAATAGAGTAAATCAGCGCCGAGAGGGCCGATGTCCGGTATGTATAGAGTAAATCGCGCGGAGCGCTAATTTTTTTTTGAGTACAATCAGCTCCGAAGTCGGCAGAAAGTCTTGAAACCAACACCAATTGTACCACAACAACACAACGATTCTTTTTTTCTCACTTCTCTGATGGCCGACGTCATCTTGCTCGAGAGCAGCGTTCCGTTTGATACTGCCGAATGGATTGGTGTCGGAAAGCTCTACAAGGACGTCCCAATCGAAGTGTCGGATGCTTGCTGCGACGCTCGCAAAATCCCAGCGGATCTGCAGGCAACTTTTCCGAGCAGGGCCACACCAATAACGGGATTCTTGGCGCTCCAGCTACCAGTCATTCTGGACGGCTATCAAGCGAAATTAATTGTGGGCCGCCACTCCAGAGCAAAAATAAGTAGGAGCAAAAAAATGGCATTTTTAGGCTATGTCCGACCAAAATAGAGTAAAACAGCCGGCTGAGCGAAAATTTCATAGAGTAAAACAGGGTCAAAATCGGGCGAAAAGCGGTCGGAGTAGTGTCCGCGGGCCTGATTAATCCCTGAAACCGGCGTTCCTAAGCGGGACCGTGCCGTGTAATACTACCTACCTACCGGACTGCGGATTCCGGAACGGCCCCGTTGTACCCCGGGTCGAACTGACCCGTTAGCCGTAAAAGTATTCGTTTTTTAACCTCAAAAACGGCTTTGGGCGGTCATCTTGATCAGCGATGCTACTGCAGTCTCCGATGCAAGGTGCATGTTTCAAATTCAGATTTCTTAGTTCAACTTTTTGATCATTTGGTTTGAAAGATTGCTCGCGCTAGGAGTTTGTGACAGACTGCATGTTTCATAACAAATGACAAGATGGTGGTCTTGTCCCCATCCCCAGTGTAAGGCATCCTTTAACTAATTCTCCAAAATGTCGGCGATCTGGAGCTCAGGCAGTTCTCCACAGTGAGGTTCCGGGCACCCGAAAATCATGTATCTGGGTATCCCGAACATAATGTGCCGATTCGTTGAACATCAGCGAAAATTCCATTAAAATCAGCTCCTAGTCCATGATTGTGCATCCGCCAAATCATATGCTTTTTTAAACCGTTTCTTCACACGGAGCCTAATTTCCGGCCATTGAAAGTCAGCTCGAACCATTTAAGTATCCGATTAGATATCCGGTGGGGCGAAATCAAACGGGATCAACGAAACTCTTACCGCAGGTACATTACGCCAAATAAGTACACGGCACACATTTGCCGTGAATGTGCCGTGCTTGCGCAAATGCTCGGCACATTGATCGGACGCCAATGTATCGGCCTTGGAGCTCTGTTGCGCCTGCTTGGCGACGGCATTAAGAGTGCCGAGGTTAAATGGTGATGCAAAATGTCAAGGGGAAAGGGAGACATTCCATTTGTGAAGATGGTCGAAAAGAAATGTGAAGTAATAACAGGCCTTTTATGAATACTCGTTCCGTGCACCATTGTGCCTTTAAACCCTATCTTGCCGAATTTTCAAGCTAATGCTCAAGAAAAGACAGAGTGAAGCAAAATGGCTCTATAAACTGAGTAATTTGTTGTGTTGTTAAAGATACAAGGTACATCATGACATGCCAAAGGTGGGGTTGACTAAAGTACTTTAGTACTTCATCAATCAAAAAGTTGAACCGGATGTGAAAGTTAAAATCTGGGATGGCAATTGGGTCAACGAGGCCTCAAGGACACTTGGGGATCAATTTTGAAGAGCATCTTGTATCATGGCTCGCACAGCGTTGGATCTTGGCAGGATCGCACATCTGTAGGGAACGGGGTGGCTATCCGGACGGTAAGTCGGGGGGGAAAGCAGTAATAGTATGAACCCCACCACAACATCCCGGAAGTGTACTCGCCAGATGGTTCAAGGGTCACTCCTTTCTCATCCACACTCTTGCTGATGTTAAAAGTTGCCAAAATCGAGGCAGCACAGATCCACACGGACCATTGCGCCATTTCTCTTCCCTGCAGATCGAGTGTCAGTTGTACATTGGCACTATAGAAATCCAAGAAATTAACACTGACCGGACAACTGCGTCTGCCGAATCCAAAGGCCGCACTGGGCTCCCGCATTGCGGTGTTGATTTCTCCGTCCTTGTTGAGCCAGCGCTCGGGGATGAATTCGTCAGGCTTCGGCCCATAGATGGCTTCGTCGTGCAGGACCGCCCTGCGTTGTAACTTGATTTAAGAAAGTGTGAGCCCCAGATAGGCGAGGACCCACCAACTGTTCCCGAGAATGACCGCTCCGCGGGGTATGTAGTAGCAGTCATTATATACATCATCCTCTAATACCGCGTGGGGGATCGCTGGATGAATGCAATCGTATTTGACTCAGATAGTATGGTTAATCGCCGGCGTACGTACCAAGGGGCGCAACGGGTCGCCATCGTAGCACCTCTCGCAAGACGGCATCCAAGTACGGAATACTATCATCGAAGTCCGGGAGTCGGCCTTGTCCCACGGCGTGATCGACCGCCGCCTGTGCCTTTTCCTGTATCTCCGGATGTAGAATCATGGCGAGAATAAAAGTGTCCAGTACAGATACAGTCTGTTACGATTGATGGGTTGCGCTGAAATAAAACGCAGAAAAGACCTACAGTGTCGGAACCAGCTACGTTTGGCAGGCAACTGTGAGGAATGACGATCGAGGCCGAAAGAATGGGTACTTGCCGTCTGTTCAATGTATTAGGAACCGGGCAACACTCCTGGTCATGAACTATCTAAGGCTGGCAGGGAAAAGTACTTACCGTAGCACACACCAAGAACATTCTTCAATACTAATTCCTGGTCCTGTGTGTTTTGTGCCCCGTCCATCTCCTTGAGGACCCTTGAAGCTATGGACGATTTGGCCGTGCCATCGGCCTGCGACAAGCCTGTGAACTGCGGCCAAGTTTGATACCATGGATTGCCGCACCAGTGACCTTTTAACAAAATTGTATGGCACCTCCGGCATAGCGGATACAGCTTTACGCCATGTACGTGCATCTCTTTTGAAGCCAGCGCCGGGGAAAAAATCCGGGACGTATTTTAAACTGAAGAACACTTGAGTTTAGTACATGCGGGATAGATAAGGAGCGAACAATGGAAGGGAGTCGACCAGATACGCGCCCCTCCTTCCCGCTCGCGCCAAAGCATATGACGCCTTTTCGGCAATCTCGATATACGGGTCATTCTCGGGTTGTACGTCGATACCGTATGCCGTAGACAGAATCACCATACCGGCCATGCTATCGGAAGCCGACTTCAGAGGTTCTCAACCTTCGATCAACCAAACTCACTGCCTCAAGTGTTGTTCGAACTTCGCAGGTGTTTCTAAGAGCCGTTGGAGCAACACCCGCGCAGCCTTCAGTTCCAATGGACGGTGGAAGAGCATCTCTGACGGCTGGAATTGTTGTACGAAAATCTTGCGATGGTCTGTACGCCAGAGTGATAAATGTAAGTAACAGATGTGGAAGTCCGGCCTCTGACAGAACTCACGTTTCCACTTCGGTCCGTATTGCATGAAGCCGAAATTCCAGTGATATCCAACACTAGATGTAAATTTTAACGACCGGACATGATTACAGGGTAAAACACTCACAGATCGTTAACCATCGGGAACGGTGGCCTGGCAATGTCCACGTCAATTAACCCTGACGCAAACTGGGGCAGCTATAGTGAATAAAATACCTGTTGGAATAAATTATAGACTTATCCTCTAGCAATGCTTGGATCGAAGCCGCCGAATTCAACACGATTACAGTGGTCCCCATAAGATTGAGAGAAATAATGTCCGAATCTGAAGGCAACACATTTAACATAAATAAATGCCGCTCTGCAGCATCACCCTACCATATTTCCGAGACATTTCGATGAAGGCAAGCCAGGCTTGTTTCTCCGGAACATCATATATATTCCCGAGGAGAGGAAGTCCTTTGGGACCGGGGGGCAAGGGAAATTCCCGGGACCGAAGGCGAAACAGATAATATAACGCGCACGATATAAGCGTAAGCGCAGTATACTGCAAAGCGGATGAAGGCATGACTGCGAGTGACGCATACACCGGTGGTCTGGTGGCATTTAAGGCCAACTTGGAAGCGGAATCTAGCCGAAGAAGGTTATACGAGTTACCTGAACAGTGCAGCGACACCGGATGCGCGCATAGATCCGACCCTAATTGTGAGTGTTTCCTCGCATACGATGACTTCGATTAAAGCACGTCGTCAGACACGGACCATTATGGCAATATCGTACCGTCCCGTAACAGCCTCTGGAACGGTACGGTCTGGTGTGGACACGAGATCTGGGATACCACGACGGGATCGGAGGGTCGAGCTAACGACAGGCAGAATGGGGAGTAAATCGATACTAATGATGCACCCTGGTAAAAATACAACTTTTTACGTCATGCAGATGGGGAGAACAGAATGCAACCGCCTGGCTTGGGGTTCGGTCGGGCCGGCTGCAATCCTGGGATACTCAGTGCGTGTTCGCGACGGTTGAGTGGTCTGAATGGTCGGCTCGAGGGGTCGGGTCGCCAGCGCGGGATCTCAGACCACTCGGCAGCCTTGCGCCCCGAGGTGTACTGTGTCGCTGGCTGCGTGCTCGACGTCTCGGTAGCAACCTCGAGCGCCAGGAGTCAGCACGTAACTAACGCTCATTACGCTGCGGGTGACTCGGCAGCTGTGCGCGAGAAGGTGCAAGATCTAGTCTTAACCCCTGGCACCTCGTCAGCAACCCACGAGCGCCACGAGCTGTCTGGTGTCTGGTGATGTCAATGCCATTGACGGCTCGGCAGCTATGCGGCAACTGAAAAAAAATCAAACCACAAATTCAACCACATTCCCGAATGGGGCATGATTGGAACACCGATCATTGCGAGGCACTGGAAAGAAACAACACGTCTAAATAGTACAGCCCTCGCTCTTTCCTCGATTTTTGAGGAGTAACAGTTTCGTGGGAGTGGGACTCGCCCAGTCCCATTCTACGCCTCGATCAGTGGGACTGATGCAGATTAGTGAGACTCGGAGTCCAGAAACAGTGGGATTGATTGTACATGCATCAATAGTGGGATTGATGCGCAATCAATATCCGTTCCGACGCAGCTGCCGCACTGATCTTGATCTTTATCTCCTTGAACCAATCCAACAGTTTTCGCCCTCCCGGTCCGACGATTTAGACAGCGAGAATTGAGATAACAGTGAAGACTTTCGAATTCCCTTTCCAGGTAAACATGTTGAATCCATATACTGTACTTTTTCATTCAAATCGACAGGGGGTGTGACACGTGACCCATTTTACCTATTCGACATTTCGGCAGCGGCCGAATTTTTGTGTGACAACCCCAAAATTTCGGCATTTGAACCGAAAATTTCGTCTTTTTTGCACTTTTTGGGCAGTTTGGGGACCTGCGTGACTGCTTGGAGGTTCGAAAGAGGCCCGAGTGACGCGTGACCCCGACCGAATTTCGTGATCGACAGAGGGGTGCGTGACGCGTGACTACTGATTTGAAGGAAAAAGTACAGTATCAATATATCAACGGCGAGCTTGCAGTGAGTCGTTCATTTGCTCGGGTACCGTAATGTCACGGTATCTTCAATCCAAATGGGTCTGCATTGCAGCATGCCCTGGGCCTGGTTTTAATTTTTTCAGATAACAGCCTCAAGGTGAACCCTCATGATATGTTTTGGGCTCATGCCCAGTCGGAGAGCGGCCCGCATCTGTCGAGAATTGAGTATAAAAGTCGGTTTATTGTACGATTAAGGCTCACCAATATTTCATCTCTTTTGGTTTTCCCGCTCTCCAGTACCCAAGTTTCTTCTTTGCCCACCATGTCGGAAAAATCTTGATCAGCTTGAAACATCCTGGGACACATTGCAAAACACTGCAAGGTCATATCGTTTTAAGTGGCTTGCAGTACACAGGTAAGGAATCCGTAACATCTTCCAAGCCATGCCGTGACTCCCAGGCTCTCTCAAGGCGCTCGGGTGACAGCCGACCTTCCAGTAACACTCAAGGTTTCATAAGCCCAGCATTCTACTCTCAACAACACGCCCTTGCTTGGCTCAAATATTCATACCAGGCACAACAAAAAACCGTCAAAAATGTATATATTAATCAATACTACTACCACTATATCGAACTACGATGTAGCTGTAGTGGGCAGCAGCCAGAAATGAATAGATTCTGAATTAAGTCAGCGGGAGTACGCGAGGAGGAAACTCTTTACTCACATGCAAGAGCTTTAAGAACAAACCGTTACAACAACTGGAGGTAAACATACCTGCACGTGTAGCATTAGATGATGGCGGCAAGAAAGGAGGCAGGATTAGACATACCTGCGCAGAGGTGCCTAGAGCCTAGAGGTACTGTACTATTTCGACCAAGTGTTCAGGTGACGGGTGACAGAGGGTCATGAACTGAACACTTTTGGTATAGGTGACGGTGACGGCGGGATTTTTTGGGGCCTAAATAGGCCTAAAAACGCGAAAATTTCTAATCCGGCGAATGCCGGACTACTAAATATGGGAAATTTCCCATGATTGCCGAGAAATGAACACTTTAGCCAGTAAACACCTTAGGTGACGGTGACAACCCCGTGAACACTTGGTCGAAATACTACAGTAGACGAGCTTGAGTTAGTAAGACAACACGGTGGACGTAAACAGCATACCTGAGCCCACGCAAAGATCGACACTAGACCGCAGCTGTGAGGATCACATACCTGATACTGTCACAACCAACGGTAGTCTCGTTCCCGACGTTATATGGCGTGTCCCAGACAAAGTAGCGGAGATAAGGAATAGCCGAACGGATTGTTCCGGGGCAGAATTTTGATGACGGGACACTGCCCTATAACCCCGTGCTCGACCCGCGTAACCGACCCGTGTACCCGCGGCTTTTTGAGCTATAATTTTTTTTTTTTTTGGCCAGACATAAGCAGGCAGAAAAATTCGTATCCGGATGCGATCCGACTACCGATCTTACTGAGCGGCCGTCATCATGAGCTTGACTCCTTGGCACCTGCCACCATCTGACCACTGACCCTGCTCGAGAAATTGACCGACCCAAGGGGCTTCGGAGATAAGCAATTTCCTTTTTGGGCGGGGGGGGGGGGGGGGGGCTCCCTGGGTGCCGAATTTTTTTTTTGTAAAATGGAAGGTATGTGCCGATTTTCGCGAAAGTGAAGCCCCTTGGACCGACCATCACCATCTTCGACTTGGATTATGTCTTCCGTCCACCAATCCTGCACAAGAAATTGTTTCACCCGACATCCGCCACCCTCTGGCCACCGACCCTGCTCGAGAAATGGTCCGACCGCCACTTGGATTGTGTCTTCCGTCCACCGACCCTGCGCGAGAATTTTCTGACTCGACCCAATCGTGCCCGTACCCTGATTTGAGCCCCAATTATTAAAACCGGTTACCATTACGCACCGTGCACATACTGATGTTGAGGCTCGGTTCGCTTCTCAGGTTCATATAACGGACTTGTCTTAATAATTTCCCAGTGTGCATATCGTCGAGTGGGTTACTGAAAGCACACGCCCACCCAATATTGTCAACGACCACGAGTTCCACACTCTCATGACTGCAGGTCGTCCAAATTTGCACCTGCCCTCCGCTCGCACCGTCTCCCGCGATATCCAGGCGTCTTTCAAGAAGTGCAAGGCTACCATCGACAACCTCCTTCAGGTATGCGTCTGTATGCACCCGATCTTCATTTCTGTGCGCTAATGGCTGTCTAGAATCACCCCGGTCAATTGAGCTTTACTACCGACGCATGGACCTCTCCGAACCATCGTGCTTTTGTTGCATGGACAGTGCACCTTCATCACGAAGGCACACCGCTTTGTTTCCTCCTTGGTATCATCGAGGTTCCGGAAGTAAGTTGCATTTGTAGTCGCATTCTGGTACCCACCCTGGCTCGTGCCTTCGACAAGATGCTCGCTGCGCATGGCCTCAGTAATAAAGTATGTGTTTATTCTCGACCTTCTGTATCTAAACTTATTGTGGATTTCAGATCCTGGCAATGGCTGGCGACAACGCGACATCGAACGATACGCAGACCATATCCATGTCCGAACTTGACACCAACACATTCAAGGCGGAAAACCGCGTTTGCTGCTTTACCCACACCCTCAACCTTTCCTAAAAATCCATCCTCAAACCGTTCTCCGCCCCCGAGAAAAAGAAGAAGGACACAGACACTGACGAGGGCGACGCAGAAGGTGACACGGACTCTATCCCGGATCTGGAGTCCGACACGGGTTCTTTTGACGGTGCTTTCACGGATGGTGAGGAGGAGGAGGAGGCAGAAGATGTGGATGGAGATGAGGGCACTGTAGATGAGGATGAGGATGAGGATGTAGTTCTGGACGAGGGGGGTGAGTTAGATGCAGAGGAGCGCGAGACCTTTGACGAGGAGACAGAAGAAGTCAAAAAATCGCTCGACAAAGTATGTGCCACATGTTGAAAAGAGATCCTTAATCTATTTCTCATCACCCACCAGATTCGGAAGCTTTCCTTCGCTATTATTCACTCTACCACGATCCTCTTGCCGGCTTGGCGCAAAATCTGCCGCAAGTGCAAGCTCAAGGAGCGTATGATCCCCCGCGACGTCCGCAGGCGTTGGAACTCGATCTACGACATGCTCTGCTTTGCACAGAACTACCGCGCTGCGATCGATGCGATTACTAGCGAGAAGTCATACAAGTTGCGTAGATACGAGTTGGATGAGACGGAAGGGAGATCGTCGGGGACCTGGTATATGTACTCGAGGTGCGTTCTCACTGCTCCTGAGACTCACTTTCTGCTGATACTGGGACAGGTCTTAAAGAAAACAACCCTCTATTTTTCGGGCGATTCCATCAGCGCCATCGCCAACGTGGTTTCCACGATGGACCTAATCGACGATGTCCTCGAGTCTCGAGGTGAGCGGCAGCTTCAACCTGCCGTCTCGTCTGCTGTCTCTCTCGGCCGTACAACCCTCCAACGCTACTATGTCAAGACAAGACTTTCGGACATCTACTATTTTGGCCGTCGGTATGTACTAGTTGCTCCAAATTTAGTTCCACTCTCATACTGCATGGCGCTTCACCCCAGCTCCAAGCTGGAGTATTTCCGCATCAACAAGTTCAGCAAGACAGCAATTTCAACCATTGAGATAAAGCTTCGCACCCAGTTCAACCTCTATCGAGAACGCGCAGCAGAGAATGAACCCGAATCTAATGTGGTATGGGTATTTCTTTGCTCGTAGGTCTTTTTAATTGAGCGTCATCCAGCCTTCACAGGATGTTGCTCCCAGTGTAAGCCCTTCTGTCGCGCTGAACTTCAGCATGTTCCAAAACCTCGGTGCCATTGATGATGACTCCCGGGATGAACTCGCTGACTATCTGGCTGCTCCGCGCGCAAAAACTGATGACCCCATGAAATGGTGGTTGGCCCGTCGACGCGAATATCCCGTCCATCATCAGCTTGCGCTGGACTATCTTAGTGTCCCATGTGAGTATTTTTCTTATGCATCATTCCATAACACTAGACATTAATCAATACATACGGAAGATACTTCTGTCGCCGTCGAGCGTGTCTTCTCGCACGGGCGCCGTCTGCTGCACTTCACCCGCAACCGCATGTCCGCCACATCCTGCTTTGTTTGGGTCTTGGGGACGCTGCGACTTGCTCCGGATAAATGACTTGATAGCAGCATGCAGCCCAAAAAAGCGCAAGCGCGTTCGGGCCCAGGACGAGGTAGATAGCTCGGGAAATGAAAGTGTTGAGATTGTCGAGTAGTCTACTAGTATAATACATTTTACCGCACCGTATTGATAGTAAAATATTATTTATGCCGGAAATTCCGCGGGTATACTCGACGGGTTTGGGGACCCGCGGGTAACCCGTACGGGTTTTAGACCCGACCCGTACACGGGTACGGTTTTTTGGGGGTCCGGGTATGGGTAGGCCCGAAGGTACCCGCGGGTATACCCGTGTCCACCCTTAACCGTTGCTAACGGCGTCATGACGTGGAGCATTGCCGGTTTATGTACGACGTCAATTTTTTTTGCCATGAAGCGCACCATGAGTGTGTTGGTGCGGCGTAGAGTTGGTAAGGGAAAAATCTTGGCGTCGTCGTGCGAAAATGAGGGTTCTCGTCCGAGGACCAAATCCCATCGTGCTCTTGGGGAGGCATAGTTGCAAATGAATTAGACTTTCAGACTTTCAAATCCTTGTTCTGCCTACCCTACTTTAACGAATTTTGTGACATGACAATGCTCGTTCACTGATTATTCTTGCTTAAAGCGTGCCACATTGAAGGCTCTTCAACGCGCGTCGAACTTATTTGGTCCACAGCCGCGTGAGTAATTGCGGATTTTATACTTGATATATAAGAGACTCCTGCCGAGAGTTACTTACATCTGTACCATCTCCGAGTCGTGAATGATACACCCATCCCTTCGGCACCCTGGGCCTCAATTATCAACCAAATTGTTACCATCAAGGCCATCAGGCGGCAACCGCCACCTGAGTCCCACTCTTCAACATCAGTCCCACTCATCAGCAAATCCTGGTTTTTGCCGTATTTACCGTATTCGCCTGTATTCGCTGTATTTGGAAGGCTTCTTACGTAGAGTTACGTAGAGCTGTGTATTTCCAGGGTGCTTACGTAGTGGACCGTATTTGAGGTCAATCTATGTAGTTGCCCGTATTTCAGCCTCATCTCCATAGTTGCCCGTATTTCAGTCTCATCTCCATAGTTGCCCGTATTTGGGCTTTTATGTGTACCTCGCTGTATTTGGGGGCCAAACTGTGTAGTTCTGCGTAGTCTGACCTCACTGATTTGACGGCTGGGTGGGTGTTGCCCAGGCAGACAAAATACATCCTCAATCAGTTCTGCGCACTAGTGCCAAAAAAATTGATTCAATATAATGACTTGGGATTGGGCCTCTTCGAGGCGGGTGCTGGACCTTTAGGTAGGGGGTAAACACTAAGTCAACATTCTCACAAAATACACACTATACCAGCTTTTTAGCCTGAGGCTCAACAAATTATTTCTTGATTTGAAGAACTTGAGACCATTACATTGGAAATACTACCATTCTCTAATGCAATGAACATGTTATCTGTACAAGTGGATAAGCAATTGAGAAGTATGCGGGTTCAGTGCCCGAAAATTGGCAGAATTGCCAATGGAGCTTCAGATCCACAAAAGATGGGGGCTTCTGCACTGGGGCATGATCCCTGCTTTACGACCGTTTAATCTGTTGCACCGAACTGTTTTCTAGAGGTCAAGCCATTGGCCTGGACTAGTGAAAGTCGCAAACAAATGGGGCATTTTCTTTGGCAAGCAGCCATTGCACCCGAATTGATAAGGCAAAAGCTGTCTGTCTGAGTGAGAATTATGCAAAAAGTCTTGTCAAGGTTGTCCTGTCCCCCTTCTAGGCATAAGCATGACAACACAAAGATCGAGTCAAATAATAGTAACCACTGAGGGAACGGAGTTCTGAGCAGGTAAACCATTCAATAGATGCTAATGGTCCTGTTTTACCAAAAAAATTGGGGGAGAGACTTGAAAAATGCCGTTGACCTGTGCAACCCGGAGACCCGAATTGAATTTTTGTTTTAACCCACTGTCAGAACCTCTACAATTTCAGGTCACAAAGTTGAACCAGTAACCCAGTTACCAGTCCAAGGCAGACACCAGGTCAGAAACCAGAGAAGTGGTCACAGAAAAATTGTTCAAGAACATAGACACATGTTGCCAACATCACATAAAGCATCAGGAGCCCAGAGGCTTAGGGTTGTGTATGGAGCTCAGAATCAATCACCCATTCCAGAGAAACACGGCGGGTTCAAGTTGTGTGGCATGGCTGTTTGAGCCCAGTGGATACAGCATATCACAGTAGCCAGAGGACATGGAGGAGGGAGCAATACAGCATGTGAAGTATTGTTCAACCACAAGTTCAAGTTCAATTTTACCCGAGAAGGCCGAGGAATATCATTTCGATTTATGGTGCGCATCACAAATCTTCCAGTGGTGTGATCTGTGACTGAACTGGTGGTTGAACTGGTACAGCACAATGCACAGGTATGTTGCTGCCTCTGTCGAACTAGAAGCAGAGACAAAAGCAAGGAGTGTGGGCTCGAAGTATCTGCTCGGGCTCGAACTTCGAAGATGATCGATCGGTAAGCTTGATTGACTAAGCAACGGATACTGTTCCGAACATAAAGCAGAAATGACTAATGACAGAAAATCGAACTTGGAGAATCCCTTTGGTTCCAGGGAATGAAATGGGCTTGCACCAGGGGATTCAGGTGGGTGAGAAGTTGGAAAACATATCCTGGCATTTTGATTTATTTCTATGTCTTACCCCTCTTTCTTTCGATTTATTTTCGCGATGACCAATGTTGCCTGACTAAATCTATTTGTACATGTAGCAAAAAATGGCACGAAACCCAAGTGCCCTTTCCCGTAAGTAGCCGAACCTAAAGGTCCAGCAATAATTTGAAGATAACTAACTAGCCATACAGACAATAATGCAATATAAACTCGGGACCCGAGAAAGACAGTGGCATGATAAAGGAGAATGGGACGCTAAACAATAAATGAAGGGCAGGCGCAGGGCGCAGGGGGCTATACAGTAGGATACAAATCATCTTGTACAGAGATTTGAGACGCCAGAGTGACCCGTGAGGCCGCTGACGGCGCGCTCGTGGAGCAAGAGCGAGGCGGAGCTGCTGCTTTTGCGCAACACCGGCGAGAGCGGGGAGGGCATGTCTCCCAGCGCCGGCACCAACACCAACGCGTCGTGCAGCGTCCTGCCCCTCCCGTCGCCCGCGCCCTTGCTGCGCAAGTCCATGTACCACCAGCCCATGTCGCGCATGAAGCGGCGGCAACGCGAGCACGGGCGCGGGGAGGAGGGGCAGTGGGTGTACTTCGAGGTGGCGCAGGTTGCGCTTGGAGACCTTCTGGAGGGAGCTGAACATCGAGGACTTGCTCTTGTGGACCTCGGGGGTCGGCGGGAAAGAGCGCTCGTCGTGCGAGGGAGCGCTTGTAGCCATCGATAGGCGGCCCGATGGTGCACATGTCGCAGGTGAAAGCCGAGAGGGGATGCTCCACCCGCCCGCGAGACGGTCTCGAAGTCGAGTGGCTTGCCGCATATGGCCTTGTGGCGGAGTTTCCAGTCAGCCTTCTGGCATGCCCTAAACAAAATCGCGGCGGTTCAGAGATGAAAGCAGGAGATGGAGAGGTGGAGCAACAGACCCTGAGCAGTACAGGACCTGCCGCTGCATCTTTTCGAAGCATGACTTGCACCGCGAGAATTTGACGGAGCCGTCCGGTGGCTCGGTTTTGGTGCAGCTCATGTAGGAGCAGCGGGCGAGGTGCTCGCTATGGCGAGCCTTTACTCCGGCTTGGTGGTCCCTCCATTGGACGTTTGCGGCTTCGGCGCCCAAAAAGTGCGACTAATTCGGCTGGCGCGCCCTTCTCCCGGTCCTTTGGTTTTTTAATCGGCTTGCGGTTGTTTCTCTACATAGAGTTCGGGAGGAGGTTTGTTAAAGAAGGATCTCATCGTAAATTGGATAATGTGGCCTGATCACCTCCTGCCTTGTGTCAGTGAAACTCCAATACGTGTGGAGGATGGCACTCACAGATCAGCTTGGTCCGGAGTATCATAATCTCAGCCAGGGCAATTTTCTCTTCCTCGGAGTCGTTCAGCTTGCTCTGCGCCGCAGCCCAGGCATCCCACCCCGCGTGGGGGACGAATATGGGCTTGCTGGAATGAACGAGGCGTCCTCCAGCAGCACGGACTTCAGTAGGCCCAGGAAGAGTTTCCCGTCCAACCGAAGGCGCCTTAGTGACAGCTCAGGACAATAGTTGCGGGCCTCATTCAAATTGCGCGCCTTGGAACCGGCCATTGCTCCAAGGATATACCTCCCGCGCACCTCTGAGCCCGCATCCATCCATTTAACTTCGAAGGCATCGTGTGCGAAGTGGTCCAGTGCCTCGGCGGTGATGTTGCGCTGGATCGCGCAGGTGCCGCTCACCAAGCCGGGGTACCCGGCCAGCGCGCCTTCCAGGCCGCGGGGGATCTCCTGGATCACCTTCAGCGCGTACTGGAAGAGATAGTCGTGGGGCCCGTTGGGGAAGGCGCGATGGCGCTTGAAGAATGCGTCCCAAGTGTCGTTCCATTTCTCTGGGTTACCACAAACCGCTGCAGGAACGCGCCGTCCACGCCGTGCTCCGCCATCCACCGAAAGTGCTGATTCACCGTGCGCGCGTCCCGCGAGCTGAACACGCGCGCGGGCACCCCGTCTTTGTGCGCGAGCCCCAGGATGGGGTACAGCTCGGCGGGATCGTACGCGGAGGTGTCGGGCCAGAGGTCGGTGTTGGGGCAAGCCGTTGGCGGGCGTAGTGAGCGGCTGGTCGATCCAGTACAGCAGCGTACACCACCGTTTTACGCGTAGCATCGTGCTGGAACTCACAAGTCACGCAATGGCGGTACACCAAAACCAAATGCTTGGTCAGCATATGCGCATGCCACACACGTGCATAAAGACGAACCATGGCCAAATATTTGGCCCACATCTCTTTCTCTTCTTCCCCCGTTTCAGTCTGCTCCTTCCTGGGGTCGCGGCTACCCCAATTCTTCATTCGCTCCACCCCCTTCCTCTTCATACATGCCCGTTGTCTCCGACGATTGGAGTATGCCCAACACACCCGGCGTCTTATCCTGAACGAATTCAAGGCGGAGAACGGCATCAACCTCAACGGCGACCGCATGGCCATCCAGCGTATCCGCGAGGCTGCCAAGAAGGCCAAGATCGAGCTGTCGTCCACCACGCAGACCGAGATCAACTTGCCGTTTATCACCGCTGACGCGTCCGGACCCAAGCACATCAACACCAAGCTGATGCGCTCGAAGTTCGAGTCGCTCGTTGCCCCCTCATCCAGCACACCGTTGCTCCCTGCAAGAAGGCTCTCTCCAATGCCGGCGTCAAGTCCAGCAACATCCACGAGGTCATCCTCGTCAGTGGTATGACCCGTATGCCCCGTGTCACGGAGACCGTCAAGAGCGTGTTCAGCCGCGAGCCCAGCAAGGGTCCCGATGAGGCTGTCACCATTGGTGCTTCGATTCAGGGTGGTGTTCTTGCCGGCAGCGTCACAGATGTCCTGCTCCTCTATGTTACTCCCCTTTCCCTCGGTGCGTATTTTGATTATTTTATTATGATGAGGCTCACAGCGGTACAATGTAGGTATTGAGACCCTCGGTGGAATCATGACCAAGCTCATCATGCGCAACACGACCATCCCGACCAAGAAGTCGCAGGTGTTCTCCACCGCTGCGGACGGCCGACGTCATCCGCAATGCCTGCACCATGACCTGCCTCATCTGGTACCACGTCCCCCCCACGCCTCACCCCAAATGTGCCTGGTGCGAGTAATGTGCGGACCCCGGCACTCTTCTACATCTGCCAGCGGCCACGCCTCGCAGACCTCGCTCCACCAGCCTTTGCTCCCCGCGCTGGAGGACGGCGTGCTGCGGTGCGTGAGCCCAGATGTGATCCCATTTGCGGGCGTGCTGACAGGGATGAGGGCGTGGGTGAGGGGGATATGGGGGGCGAGGAAGGTTCGTTGCTGTTCTTTTGTTGTTTAACGGTGCTGATGAATTCTGCATATAGGACAATATGGGTCGGCATCGTGTGCAGGGGGTGGTGAGTTGTGTTTCTAGGTGGTGTGTTCTGTGGCTTCTCATTATGAACTTCAACTGATTATTGGTGCAGAAATCCTTTGAACACCGGCAGCTCATGACTTTGACATAGTCATCCAAGGTATGTGTGGTGCCCTCTGTCTCTGTTCCTAGGCTGATGGTGTCGTGTTGCGTGTAGACTTGGCTTGTTTCATGATTTGAAGCCATTCTTTCAGGTCGGCTTCCTGTTTTGTTAGGTAGTCGAGCCCCAGTTGCAGTAGTAGCTTCAATATCATGGTTTTCAAATTCTACGGTGCCGTGTCGATTTTGTGGTTATTTTGGGATACTGGAAGCATTTTGCAAGCGAATGTGAGGTCTACATGAAATACAGGCAAATACAGCAAATACGGGCTCAAATACAGTGAAATACAGGGCTATACGTAGACCAGGCCGAAATACGTGTGAATACGTAGACCGGGCCGAAATACGTGTGAATACGTACAGTGGCCATCAAATACGTACGTCTACACAAGGAGGGACCTTTATACGGCAAATACGGGCCTACAGAAATACGTAGGACTACGTAGAGGTACGTAGCCGACCCAGGTATTGCTGATGCTGTTTGGTATGAAAAAGTGTGACTGGGCAGTGATTAGTGGGATTCGACGAATCCCACTCTCACGAATCTTGTATATACTCTCGATTTTTCGAGGAACGTTGTCTCGCCGTGGATCATGCCAATCTCTAACGCAACCGACGTTCCAGCCTCGTTCCTGTTAAGAATAACGGGGCGGGCGCAGGGAGATACTTAACGGCAGGGGTGGGGATGGTGACGCTGGATGGGCGTCCGGGTTCCGCGGGTGTGCGGGTGAGCTAGATATTGATCTTATTAGCTCTTCACTCGGCCGTGTGGGTGGGCAGAATGATTGCATTATGTACCTAGATATTACTCTTATTACTGTAAGGACTGTAAGTATGAGGAAAGGGAAATATAAAGGAAAGGAACGTACGCTCTTCACTCGACTGTGTGGGTGGGCAGAATGAAGAGCGTCGTAAGGGACACGTTGGCTATATGTAGGCTATATAGCCGTCGCTCGCGAACTAGGCTCCGCGCCGGCTTGCTCCGAGTATATCCGTTAACAGTTCCGTTGGGATGATCGCCCTCTCCGTCGGTTCACTCGGAACTAATCGGACGCGCGTTGGGCGGGATGCGGACACTGCATTGCCGTCTCAACAGGAGGATATTGCGCTCTCGGCGTTCTTAACGGCACCGGCCCTCTGCTCAGCCTCTGGAGCGAGCACTGTCGGCGGAGACATGTTCAAGTCTGACTCTAGCCAAGGCAGACATCCGACGTACAAACAACCGAGGTACGAGGTAAGTTGTGTTTGTAGCGTCTGTCTACGAGAGACTACATCCGACGGCCTTGGCTGAGTTTCAATTCTCCTTTCGCAAAGCTCTCTTGAAACCCATTCTGCTTCAAGTTTAGCTTGGTTTCGTATTCGAACTCGCTCACCGTGCATCTGGAAGCGTAAGGTTTCGTTCACTTGGGTCTAGAGTTTTGAATGCATTTATTGTAAACTCACTATGAGTGCAGCCGGCCCCTTGTTGTAAGCAAGGCCGTCCCTGGTTACTGCTTTGAAACTGCATCGTTCTCCCTTCCTCAATGGTTACGTGGGTCCCCGGTCGATAAAAATCGATTCCTTGACCGGCCCAGTCGGAATCACAGCTTTTTCTTGAAATTCATTCTCGCAGGTGATATAAGAACTCGATGCATCTGCCCTTTCACCCAGACATCTTCCACCCCTCTCAGCACATTCGTTCAATGGATACTCTAAGTCTGTGTCTCGCTATCGTCTCCTGTCTTCTGCTGATTTTTTTTCGGACAGTCACTCTGTCCATCCTCGTGATACGTGATCACTCAACCACAGAAGACGACGCACAATATGGCTACATACCTCACGAGTCGATTGCTATTGTCTTTCTTACTCTTTTCGGGATCAGTACTCGTTGAGTATTTGACACTGCTCACTGAATGTCAACGCATATTAAAGATGATCGCTCGTTAGTCCTTCACGTCGGGCAGGCGACGTACTACCACACATGGTGGCTTCTCCCGACCGCAGCGCTCTGTGGACTGACAGAGCTGCTTGGATGGAGCGGCCGACTGTGGTCTGCTATATCACCCACCGCTGACACCCCGTTTTTGATTCAGTCAGTGGGAAGCATCTTATCCGCCCTGACATTTGCTGACATGTTCTGACCGGGGTTTCAGCCGCCGTTGTGGCGCCGACCCCGCTGCTAGCAGCGAATTTCATGATATTTTCGCGTATCATCCAACAACTTGGCACATCGTATTCGCGGCTCACTCCCAAGTGGTGTATGTGTGTTCGATGGTTCCATTATCTACCGACGATCTGTCTCACTCTTGTCGCAGTTACGATCCTCTTTCTTCCATGCGTGGGTGGTCCACATCTGTTCCATTCTTCTTGATCTGAGCCATTCTTCAGGACATTATTGCCCTCGTGATTCAGGGTGTCGGGGGTGGTATGGCTTCCAGCGCAGACAATCTCGCAGGTGCCAACGGTGTGCGTGATTTACTGGTCCTCGTCCGCGTCGTTCCCTTATACTCGTAGGGTGCGCACGTCATGCTTGGTGGAATTGTGTTTCAATTCGGTGCGCACCATTCGTATCCTCCCCGTATCTGAATCTCATACTGGGTTATTGATGCGTCATGCAGCTGTCATTGTTGTATTCTCCATCTTGGCGGTCGACACGGTCCAACGATACTGGCGCGACCGGCCTGTACGCTTTGACTCGAGCCAACGCGGCGTGTTGAACACGCGCCTCAAGATAATGCTCTCTGCACTCGCGTTCTCGATCGTTACCCTGTTCATCCGGTGCGTTTCCTCCTTCTCCTTCGAGGCACGTGCGAGGATTTGATGCGTAATTCAGGTCGATCTACCCGGCTCATCGAGCTCTTGGGAGGATGGAATGGGCGCATCATCCACACTGAGGTAGGCATATTTCAACCGGCGCTCGCTTTACCATTCGGTTATGCTCACTCTTGTCTGTAATTTTTCGTTCCAATCAGGTGTATTTCAACGTCCTCGATGGCGGGATGGTGGTGCTCGCGATTTTCACGTTCAATTTCGCGCATCCGGGACTTTTGTTGGAGCCGCAGTCGCGTCCCCCCACGAAGGAAGAGGCAATTCTCCTCGAGAGCAAGGCCAACTCGTTTGAAGCATTGAGCGTTGCCTAGAATCTTCACTCCAACGACCTTATTATTTATGGACTTTAGACGTTCTTGTTATTGGTAGAAAATCAAATAATTTCCGATGTTGAACAGAACGTTGCAGGTAAAAAGATTAAACATTGCTCCGACCAGCAATGGTGAGTCTATCAGCCATAGCATCACGACCATTCAATCCGTCTTGTAGATGGTAGCATATCGCCAAAATCTTCCGCTGTTTTTGATACGCGTTCGTATGGAAAGCCGCATCATCTGCCGAGCGATGGCCAGTCCTTTGTGGTGAGTTCAAACCCATTTATTGAGTGTCTTTTCAGATAGTAGCGGGGCCATTGTTTCACGGACGGCTGGCCTGATTGTGGAGAACCTCGTTGTGATACAAACTCCCAGTGAATAATCGGAAGTTTGCCTTGATTTCGGGGGTTTGACAGTAGCAAGCGGTGAATCCCAGACATAAACCTCACATTACCACTTCTGAGACCATACATGTGGGTTACAAGCCATCTATAAGCCAACCAAATGTTTTGCTTGTAGCGGTAACGGATGTATTTGATTCGGGTGATGCCCCGAGATGCCCGATACTAGCATTGAGTCAAACAAATAATCGAACAATATCGGCAACCGTCCGTAAAAACATATTTCCCTCAGTTTGAGCGAGTTTTTAACTACTCATAGCGCCCTGTACTTTGGAGTCGCAATCCGATCGCTAATAAGTTGCACCTGTTCGGTTCAAATAAAGTCAAAGCTTACCTCGCTCAAGACGGATTTCAGGCTTTGACCACCGACATCCCAACGCATTGATGCTCTCAGAGTGCCTAAAAAACAACATATACGGAATGGTTCGACATATGGCCTAAGATTCAGCAGATTTGGGAGTAAGTCCTAACTCTGAACGAAAGAATACAAGGATCATCTCCTTACTCTGGCCTTCAATATAATGAGGTACAAGTTCAGGAATATTGAAGCATCTGTCTGCGAGAGACTAACTCCGGCCCGTATCCAGTGGTATTGAGGTTGCTTCACCCCCTAATAACTACTGTAGCATTTGATTCAAGTCGTATGTCACGGGTCACAGGCCCAAAAATTTACGATTTTTTTCGTACTGGTCACAGGTCCCCGAGGGCATATACGAACCCTCCAAACAGGTCGCGAATTTGCCAGAAAATGGCTGAAAATTTTGAATTTTCGCCTCCGCGCCGCCTGCTTGTCAAGCGGCGCCGCGGCGTTCGCACGAGGGGCCAGCTTTGACAGATGCGGAAGCAAATCGGTGATCTTGTCAACTTCTTAGAGTTACTCCTTTTCGACTCCTTTCTCCCCGTCGTCGCCAACTCGCCTCAGCTCAGTTGCTCATGAATGCTATAACAAAACAACAACAACTTTTGGAAGGCCCTCCATAAATCAGATAATATTCATACACATACTGAAGTCATATGTAATCATTTCTTACTGCGAAAGTCAAGCGATACACACAGTTGATATCTCAAAACGAGGTCAGCCTGAAATTTGATCAATAATTTTTCCTTGAGAAGTTTATCAGATATTGTCGTGGGCACTCGATGGGCTGCTTAGCGGTAAGTGAGGACCCATACTATTTTCTGGCTTTCTATGCCCCTAGATATTTGTGGATTCATTGCTGAAGATTCCGCGCCGCGACGCGGTGTTCAAAAATCAGTTGGTGTCTTCCTGATGGGGTCGTGACTACTAACAGACCACAGATACTTCCTTGTTCGTCATCCGTTTCTGGTCTGTAACAGAGACTATAGTGCTGGTGAGAACATTCAGCCGGCATCTGGAATGTTAACACACAGCGACCCCGGAAGTGACACCGAAGATAAACTTCCCTATAATTCTTGCCGCGGTCGCCAGTACTTCGGGATATTGAGGAGTCGGTTATCAAGAATCGAGGGAACAGAAAATATAGAAGCACTCTGCCAATGCTTGGCAGGGCATGCGTCAAAGACTCGGTCATCTACATCGACAGGTAGAAACACTGGAAAGCGAACGAGCCCGGTGACTGCCTTTCTTCGTCATGTATTAGTTTTTATCCTTCCCCGCGGTTCGCCTTCACGTTTTCATCCATTAACTTTCCAGGCCGTGTGCATGTCAACTCCGAGACTTTCAGTGGCCAGGTTTCTAGTGTTTGGCAATCTCTTCGTCTATGTGCTAAGACCGTTGGGACGACTCGGCGTTTCGGCAGAATTTTGACAAAATCGGGCATCCTTAACTCCTGGAGGTGATTGGCTGCGAGAACACATCTCCGTTTCTTCCGCTGTGTCCCATAGTATCTGACCGCCTTGATCTGGCGAATCCGCAACGATTCCACAGCTACTTCCATTACGTTTATTCTGCTTGTACTGCTGCCGGACGAGATGGATCTTTCCCGGCATGGCGAAATCTCACCGTCGATGGAGCCTGGATGGCTCTAATGCCTGCTCATCGATTGGGCAAGGCAATGTTAAAAATAATATTTTCCTCGCATATCACAGAAAGTAGTGATTACAGTATGAGAAGGCGTGGAAAGAATTTTCAACTCAGCGTCAGTTAAAAGTTTTGGCGGTCTCCTGCAGTCACCGTTGGCCGCAACGTGGGATTGTACTGAGACTGCTTTGTATTTGCCTTTTCACGCCGTTAATTATGTGCGCACATCATTCGTGGCCTCTGCTCCCGGCCCATATCACTCGCGGCATCCGCTCCCGGCTGTCCCCATGTAACAGCTTCCGCTGGGAAACGCAGTTCCGCTTGTATTTGCGCCGCTTCGAGAATATTCTGGTGGATATAAAGTCTGGTAAACTGAATATTATTGACCTAGAAACGTCGCACCCTTCAATGATGCCCCCCAGTTCCATTGGTTCATACAACAGAGTTCTCGAATACACTATAGTCGTGGCGAATGCCCTTGGAGATATAGCGACGGAAAAGCAGATACCGTTCCTGCTGGTTGTCAGTACCCTCTCTTCAGCAATAATCTCTATTGTTCAGGTATACAGGGCCCGCAATAGATTGCATATCTTATCTCAATCAATTACATGCAGGATACGAAGTTTCAAAGGGAGCGATGCCTCCGGATTGTCGAGGACATTCATTATTTGCTCTGTCTACTCACAGAGCTATCAATATATTCAGAGGACATCCAATCTCCTCAGATGCTCAACCAAATGGCTCGGTTCGCAGTGTAAGTCCGATGTGCATGCTGATTTACTGCATTAGATTCATTTTTTGCGTTGTCGCAGGACTCTGCAAAAAATTGATTCGTGTGTGAGGGCACAGCGAGGGCTGGGAACAATTAAGCGACTGTTCAAGCAAAGCGAAATTGTCACGCAATTGGACAATTGTGAGACAGAGTTAAAGGTGGCTTTGGGCACTTTCACGGTCGGTCACCGAGCATTTCCTACCAGGAAAGCTGACCTGAGGCTCACCAGCTAAAACAAGGGGTCGAAATCACTTCGGCTCTTGTGAAGTTCAATATTGACATGGGGAGGCGGCATCAACAGCTCCTTGAACTAATTTCGTCTCAGAGTGGTTCATTTGACGCTCTGTCTTCGGTGTGGATGTTGTACCATTTTTTTTCAGGTGTCCTGATGACTTCTCAGATTGGGCAAAGTTCCTTAAATTGCAGGTGAAAGCATTTTCTTCAAACACAAGCAAGAGAATTCACCCTTGATCTGGATACAGCTCTGGCTCATTCTGCTTGCTGCCTGCATCTCCCAAAATATTCCACGGACGAGAGTCTGAACTCGAAGATCTCGTCGATACCCTACTTGCGGAGCGTGCTCGGGTTGCAATATTGGGCCCAGGCGGGATGGGAAAGACAACATTAGCAACAGCGGCCCTTCACAACCCAAAAATTGTCGATAAATATCCAACTCGCCACTTCATTCCCTGTGACTCCGCCCACACTGATGATTCCCTTATCGCAATAATTTCTTCCACTTTAGGCCTTGGGACCTCCCACATATTGGAAAGAGAAGTCATTCAGCATCTAACCATGGGACCTCAATGCCTTGTGGTTTTGGACAATTTTGAGACACCATGGGAACCGCTGGAGGGTCGTGCAAAGGTGGAGGAGTTCCTTTCACTGCTGACTGATATCCCGCATGTGGCACTAGTGGTAAAGTGCTGGTAAATTTACCACTATCCCTGCTGATTCTGCTTTCTCAGATCACAATGCGTGGTGCTGAAAGGCCAGGAAAAGTTCAATGGACCCGTCCATTCTTGCGGCCCGTACTACCCTTGACTCCAATCGCTGCCCGACAAACATTTATTGATATTGCTGATGACAATCATGATGATTCAGAAGTGGATCAGCTTTTGAATCTTACAGACAATGTACCTCTTGCAGTTCAGCTGGTTGCAACAATTGCCAGCTCTGAGGGGTGCCAAGCCACCCTGGACCGCTGGAAACATGAAAAGACTGCCGTTCTATCTACTGGTTACGACAAACACTCGAACTTGGAACTTTCTATCAAGCTGTCTCTTTCGAGTCCCCGCATGCTATGTTCACCCCGTACAGTGGAGCTTCTCAGCCTGATGTCACTCCTGTCAGATGGGATTTCCGACCTCGATTTGCTGCAGAGCAAACTTCCAATTCCTGATATTCTTCAGTGCAAATCAATATTGGTGTGCACTTCAATGGCATATGTTGATCATGCTGGACAATTCAAGGTGTTGGCACCAATACGGGAGTACATTCACACCTCCCAACCACCCTCCCCCCTATTGGTGCAGCCCTTGCGAAAGCACTTCAACAGTCTTCTCAAACTATGGAGATCTGTTCAGGACCGTTCCTTCGCCGATAATTTGATATCCCGTGTGGTCTCAAATCTTGGCAATATGCACAATGTTTTTCTGTATGGGTTAGACTGTGATCATGAAGACATAAGGGAAACCATACAAGGTATCATGTCGCTGAACAGTATATATATAATCATGAACCGTGGTTTATCCCCACTTATGCTGCGACTGCCAGAAATACTGGCCAAAATTGATGATCACCAGCTTCACGGGCGGTTTATCACCGAATTATTCAATGCAAAGGATACCAATACAATTCCCAATCCAGACAAGTCCATAAATGACGCCATTGAACATTTTCGCATAATCAAAGACCTTGAGGGTGAAGGTCAGGAATTGTGGTCTATCAATTTTATTTTGAATTGAATCCCCACCTAGCTCGTCTCTATAGTGTACTAGCCAAATATTACATCGATCATAGCCCTGGACTGAAGAAAGCAGAAGACTTCTATCACCGCACACTCTCCTTGGCATTGAAATGCAATTCTCATGTGCGAGAAGCCCAAGCATTGGCTGGCTTGGCCACCATAGAATGGCATCTCGGTCATCACACCAAGTGTTTGCAGTTGGCTCGTGAAACACACCGTATTGGGGTTGCATCTGGGAATGTTATTGGAGAGTTTTATGGTATTCGATGGCAGGCTATGTGGCTATGTGTTACATGGTACTCGGAGACTTCAAATGCACTGTACAGCTGCTGTCCAAAGGGAAAGAGGTGGTGGCTAGGGCCGGCATGCAAGGCGGGCATTTTGAAACATTGATATTGAACATTGAGGCAGAGGTGTATCAGCTAAAGACAGAGTATGCAGAGGCACGGCATATCAACGAGGTCATCCTGCACAGAACTTCTGCTATACAGTCTCCAATAGATCATGCAGATGCTCTTTTGAACATTGCATTTCTGGATATTGCATGTGGTGCCAGTACTGATATTGTGTTACACAACCTTGATGCTGCAACTTCTGTCTACAGTGATGCGCACATCCCAAACGGCATCTCCTATTGTGAGTACTGTCGTGCAGACCTCCTACTCCGGAAGGGCGATTCACTGGGTGCATGCACCGAGTATGTCCGACTTTTCAGCAGCCTGCAGAGTCGTGACAATGTGCTTGCATGTTTGTGCCTAATGAAACTCGCAGACCCCGCCCATGCCATGAGTGCTGTTGAAGAGGTCATTCGATGGGCCATTGTGTTCTTCGCATTCGCAATGTGCCCATTGACACGAAATTTAGTGGGGATGCACCAGGCACTGCGGTGCCTCGGAGATATTTTTGCTCAACAGGGCATGGACGATGCAGCATTGAGCATTTTGGTGGTAGCACTGCAAGGGTTTACGCAGATGGATGTGCACCGGAGTAGGGCCGAGTGTATGCGGACAATAGGCAACTTACATTTGCGACATGGAGAGCCTTCCAAGGCGGTTGGACTTTGGAGGCAAGCTAGACCACTGTTTGAGCAGACATTTCAGGCAAAGGGTGTTTCAGATATTGACCGAAGGCTTGCTGAGATTGATTAAATTGTGAACTTGAAGTAAATCTGGAACAGCTTTCCTAAACGTGCAAACTTTGTTTGCCAGTGGAGTGGCTGTCAGTTCTCCCGAGTCTCCGGTAGACAAGGGCAATGAATTCGAGGTCCAGGAGGAAAAGATTGGTGATCCAGCTGTTGTAGTGTAAAAAATGGAAATTCTCTTCCCTTGGTTTTTCCCCAAGAGCGAAAAAAGTAACTTGTGGGAGATAACTTTAACCTTTATGGCCCCTTCGGCTTGGCGGGGCCGAATTTTACTTCTATTGTCAGAGACTGGGTACTTGACCACCTTAGCATAATTTGGTTTGATTATGCCCATGGAGGCCGGTAATTTACTCACACCAAATAAAGCAAAATTTCAATGCCCATGGAAACTCAAATAGATTTCCGATGAATCTATTCGCATATCAGTGCCACTGAGATCGTGAAACTAAGGCACATAGATTCTCAAAGAGAAATAGTAAGAATCTGCATGAGCATCAGCTGTATTGAAACAAAGGACTCCAGTGGCATTGAAATGCTCTTTGAAAGTCATAAAATCAGCACACATTTCAGCCGCGCTGAAATCCTGAGGGATTTTTGCCATTGGAGGAAGCCAGCCAATGGCAAAAATGGCTCAGAATTTCAGCGCTGCTGAAATGCACACTGATTTTAGAAGATTCAAAGACCCTTTCAGTGCAATCAAAATGCTTTGTTTCTTTATAGCTGATTCTGGTATTGAATTTTCCGCTTTCTATTTGAGTTTCCATGCAGCTTGGTTTCACAATCTCAGTAGGACTGATTTTAACATAGATTCTTAGGAAATCTATTTGAGTTTCCATGGGCATTGAAATTTTCCTTTATTTGGTGTGACTTGGTGATTCCATGCCTTACTGAATTTTCTTTTCGGCAAAGTCCCAAAGGGGCAATCAACAGGCTAGTCGGTCACTCGGCTCTTACGGTCATTCGCACTGGTTCCCCAGACCCTACTACAGCCCAATTGACTCAATGGATATCGCTGCATAATTCTATACACTCAAAGTGTATATATGAGCAATGTATAGAAAGACAATAATAATTTCCCTTTCAAGCCGGCCGGAATAGATGAGCGGATGATGTGGAGGGAATGCTGTACCCTGCAAAGGACAGAACCTATTGAGGACCCCAGCAAAGGTAAAAAGTACTCAATAGGATGTGTTTCAATGCACCCATGACCACCAGGTGTCTCCCACATACCCATAACCCCTCCAAGAAAATCCATCTTTCCATGCAAGTGAAATTCTGTGGTTTAAGGTAGCGGCTGTGAAGGAGAAGTTGGGCAGCTAAAAGCCAAATCAATGTGGGAGAATTCTGAGATAGTTTTGTCGAATAAATATTCCGAATCCTTGGTCCATATCAAACATAGATTGGTCACTAGAGGGGTGGCCGGAATTCATCACCTAGAATCAGGTCGAGATGATCTTGGCCGGTCCATGAGGCGAGGGGGAAGTTGACTTGTGCACGTTGAGCAGCGAATTAGTTACCCAGAAGCAAGGGATGAAAACAAACCCAAAATCCTGTGAATCGGTGAAGAATTGGTGGAGAAAAGAGCGAAAGCCGAGCCCAAGGGCCATTCAGAGATAAGAAATGATGTTCACATGCTGCCACCTTGACATAAAACGTCCCATGTGCACAGTTTTTTATAGCCGCATCAATTTGGGTCTAAATTTAACATGCAACGTCCTCACAAGTTGTGTTTGACCGTACAACTGCCCCGGAAACAGAAACCTGAACAGTGACTCTCATATTGTGCAAGTGGCTGAGTACCCAGTTTGGCTGACTAAACAGTTGCGGATAATATATCCAACCATGATCTGGCTTTTGTCCTTATTTCGTTGGACTGAATCCAGACCATTGAGTAACATTGAGAAGAAAATCACATAAAACCGGCCTCATGGTCCAGGCAAGTCCACCAAATCCGGGACTTCGCCTATATTAATTCTCGAGTGCCATGATACGTCAGAGTAAGTCTTCAGAGAAAATCATTCATTATGCTACCTCGCACCAAGCCGCAATATAGAACTAAAATGATCTTGTGTCTGTCATTCCGAGTCATGCAAACAAGGGAGAGACCAATCAATCTGTGTTCTCAAGCTGTTATCAAGAAAATGGAGAAGGACAATACAGCCGAGTATTACTCAGACACGGAGACCGAACCTGCCGCACCCACTGAATATTCTGATGACGACCAACTGGAATTCCTTCAACCTGTCCAAACAACACGGAAATCTGGTCCTATTCACCGAGCAAGGTAAACTGTTGGTTTCATTCGGAAATCAGCTCTATGTCGTGATCTTCTGATGGAAATCGTTGAGGATGGCAATGCAAAGCAATTGTGGATGGAGCTGAGGGTGGTTGGGAGTAGAGTGGAGAAGGCAGGCATTGTTTTAAAGCCAGTCATGCTTCTTCCCGACATTAAAACACGGTAGGATTCTCTATTGTACATGGTCCGTAGGCTGTGATACCTGAACGAGGTATGTGGACACATCCATGAAATCACATACACTAAGATGGTGCCAAGGCCTGCCTGAGAAAGATGTACGCTTGGCTTGTGATTGTATTGTCCCTAATTTTCCTGAGAGACAGCCGATTACCACGGGTCGGTCTTGAAGGTAAACACCTTCGAGGACAGCCTGAGGACAACTGTTCAGCAGCAGGGGAATATCAAGAAACAAATGGTCTCTCGGCCCAATTCTGGACTTACTTGGCACGAGGGACTCAATTGTTTACCGTATTCTACAAAATGGCGTCGAATTTTCTTTCATGTACAGATCAAGTTTAATGGATTGTTACCTTTGAGGTCCACAGATCTCTGCCAAGGCTCATTTTGCATGCAACCATCCGTTTCAAAAGCTTGAAGAAATCTGCTGAGTAGCCTAGTACAGAACTGTACTTTGAGTATGTGAAACAAAAGAGAAAGAGGTGTAAAATAATGCCTCTACCCAAGCGTCATGAACTGTTTGCAATCTCGCTCCTCAGCTCCTCAAACCTACGTCCTTCGCTCTCTGCCCACTCTACACTCTGGATGAGCTTATCCTCTTGGGTCTGGAGGCGCTGTTCCATCCCCATAATCAGCATGCGAACTTGCTCAATGTGAGCGAGCGTGGCCTGCTGTTGCTCAATCTATTCAGGATTCGGGTGGTGCTTGCGCCATGGAGGTGTTCTGGGCTTGTGCATGTGCATGAGATAGAGCAGGCGAGAGCATGGTGCCGAGGGTGTTAGGCGCATTGTTGGTGATGAAGGAGAGGAACAAGGAAACGAACAGCATGCCGGCATATCGGCACGTGATCAGACCAACTCGGCCACCAACGACTACAAGCCTGGCCAAAACCAATTGAAAACCAAGCTAAAACACCTGGAGGTCCTTCTTTCATGGAATCCCTCAAGCTCAACCAATCTGATGACACTCGGTTTTTCCGGCCGGATCTCACTCTACTTACCACCCCACGCCTTCTAAGTACAACAAACATATTGACGCTCGGTTTTCTCCGGACTGTGTTTTTCTCTGCATTCCCTAGTCACAGATATCTCACAGGCCGTCTCCAGATATTCATATTATATGCTCGAAAACGATCTGTACCGCCAAATGCTCCCCAACTTTAGTGCTGTCCAAAATACGATATCAATACACTTTTCCCCATATCATATTATATCCTTATCATATCACGCATTCTGCCGCTGTATCGTATTCGTAGTATATTATCTGTGTATGTATTAATACATATCAGAATATATTAAGAATATATTAAGAATATTCGTTGATGTTGAGCAGCTGCGTCCAGTCGAGCCCATCGCACAGCCCAGATTTCAGCTGTTCCTTCGTTACGATGCACATAGATGGGTTCTCGGGGGTCATCGACGTTCGATCATCGGTTAAGGTGTGTTTCATGCTCGAAAAAAGCCGCTCGACAGCTATACTGACCCCCGGGATTGCAACAATGTCTCTTGCAACGCGTGCAATCGACGGAAGGGTGCCTTGGTTTTGCTGAAACATGACATTAATAAAAAATTGGAATGCAAGATAATGATTTACCTTCCACCACCCAAGTGGATCGTCGAAGCCATCCTCGACCGGCGAAATCCCACTGAGATACATGTCAACTTCATCTTTCCCTGCAAACAACGTCTTTTTTTTTTCATCTCGGTATGTCCCTTGACAGCCATTGCAAAAATTCCTTTCGCAGGCTTCGAGCCGTGTGCAGATGTCGCGGTGGTGCTGTTAGAATACTTCTTGACCAACGCCATCAACAAAGAATGGGCTCGTTTCGGGATTTCGGAATCCCAGTCCGATGTCTCAAAGAACGCCAAACGAATGGCTGGATGGAGCACTGAAAACTTATCAGAATGACCATAGTTAAAGAAAAGCAAAAAGCGAACCCGCGCCGAGGAGTGGATAATCACTGATCAGAGCATTGCCTACGTACTGCTTCGCCTTCTCGGATCCGGCCCGAAGTGCTCTGGCGATATTGAACTCTTCGAGCTCATATTCATCGGCCAATTCGGCAAGCTTCGTTTCCATTAGTTTGTAGAGGGGAAGAACCTTACAAATGGTCGGAACACCCTTCTTGGAAAATTCGAGGGTTACGTCTTGCAGAACCTAAAAAATATTATTTGTGCACCAATTTGGGAACAGCCTGTGCTTGTCCCGACAAACGAGCGGGAATTTTGCGCTGAGGGGTTCTGAAATACTCTTGGCTTGAAAGACACACTCCCACTGAGTTGAGAAGGACTTGTAGGCTCCATCGGCGATGTCGTAAGGAAAGATTTCGACAGGCGGGTCGTCGTCAGATAATGTGGGCGTCAAGCACTTGGCCAACAGACCATGCCGTGTTCCAGCCACGACCCCAGGGGGTATGCTATCAATAGCCGCCTGGAGAGCATTGAGAAGTTCGACAGCTCGTGTCTTCGCAGACATCCGTGGAAAGTCCGTGGATCAAGGGAAGAAGAAAAAGTGCACAGTGGCGTGACATTAGGGGAAGTCAGAGTTGTCGATTCAGCGTCGATTCTGAGGCGATTCTGAAATCGATTCTGAACCGATTCTGTTACCAGAATTGACCGAGAATCGAAACAGAATCGTTGTTCCTCCTCCGGAGGAGGAACAACATCAGAATCAACTCCAGAATCGATGATTTCGATTCTCGGTCCCAACAAAAACCAGCTGCGGCTCGATGCCGGACTCCGAAGTGGACCAGAATCGAAATCAGAATCGACAACAGAATCGACTCGGAATTCCGTACTCTGACTTCCCCTATTGACAGCTTCTATGTAGTTTGGACCGACGATCTTGCTCACGACCTTGATAAGATCAGTACACCGGAAAATTCCATGGCTGGGTACGTACCTTGATAGCCCACCGGAGTTTTCCGTAATATGATAATAATATGATAATACGCTGGGCACCGTATCGTATTATATCCGTATCATATTGTATTATATTATCCCATATCAATATTGGGTGACTGGTTGACTTTCCATAAGCTTAGAATATTCCTGAGGCATATTTGAGGGTGCCAGTGATGCCATCTATCTACAGGATATTCAAGTCGTCTGAGGACAGCCTGAATTCCCATAAGAATGAGTATTTAAATCAAGTTGGTTCTCATCCTTGAAGGAGGGCCCGGACGAACTCCAGCAGGCAATGGGAGGCCACTTCATTTTTCTTGAGCGAAATAGGTCACTTGGGGGCTCGAGACGAGGGTGGAGTGTCGCGTACCGCCGGCAAACAAGTTTATTCTGTCTAATAAATTCTGTAGGGGGGGTCGCTACCCCCCCTCTAGACTTTCTTAAATTTCGAACAAACCTTGTCCCCTTTCGTGCCTCCGAAGTGATGGGGTCCCGACAGCTGCCTCGGCAAAGCTTGGAAATATTCCCAGCATTTATCTAAGCTTATGGAAAGTCACCCACTTTCCACAAGCCATATAATATATTAGAGCTTGTTGGAGGGGTGCCAACCGTGCCGGCACACCACCTATTCCGATTAAATTTAATGCCCGAGGGTTCCCACAAGCTATAAAACATTTTATTTTGCTAGAGTTTATGGTCAGCACGTGAGATGTAAACAACGCGTCTCAAAACTCCAAGTCAGATCCTACATCACAACAAATGGACATTAGGAGCTCGAGGACATCGCGGATGAACGAATGGGGAGTAAAAAGACCAGGTGGGTGGTCATTTCCACCGGGAGTGTGCCATTTGCGAGGCACCCAACGTCGTCGCTATGGGCAGCAAGGAGACGGGGTGGAATCGAGAGACGGATGCGCAAGGGAGGTGATATGGAACAGACCTGGAAGTAACCGGTCCGACCTAGTCCGGTGACGTATGGCTGTGAATTCTCGCCCGAAGAGGCAGCCAGCCGTTTAAGAGGATGAATTTGAGGCGTGATTATTCTGAAGAGGGGGTAGGGACCCCTCCTCTAGATTATAATTAATTCAACTCTACAAGAGGGTCCAAAATATTCCAACTGAGATCTGAGCCCGATGGGGTCCCGATAGCTGTCATGTCAGTGCGGTGATTCAGCGCGGTTTGAGCTCGAAAAATGTGAAAAACATTTTCTAATGCTTATGGAAAGTCAACCATTACGCAGGTGGACCGAGAGCCATATCATATCCGTATTATCATTGATATATTAATAATATATTATTTCATATTATATTAATGGACAGCACTACCCAACTTCACTAAACACATCAAACATCCGCGGTTCGTTGGGTTTGGAGGTACCACCTTCCGAAGTCGCAAAAGAAATGCTGGACGACGTACAGAAGGCCTCTGCCTTTGCTTGAAGAATGGGGACCTAGGTCACTTTGAAGGTTTCTCCCAAATCCGAGGCACTACTGTCTGACCTTGGTCACATATGTTCAAAAATAAATCAGACTAAACCCAGAGGTTGTCTAGAATCATATTCCACCCCCAGAGATATGTTGAAACCATTAGAAATGAGTCTGAGATAAAAAAAATCAAATTAGATGGAGCTTTATACGGCTCCTGATTGGTTGAGCAGGTGAGGTAAACTGCCGCCACTGCTTATGTAAAAGGTGCGCAGACACATCCGCCAATGGTGCAGATACATCTGCCATGCTGGCGGACAAGACTGCCACAGATTGCAAGTGTGTCAGAGCCTCTGTGTGGACAGTGGATGATTAAAACACACCAAACTGTGTTTGCGGATACATCTGCCAGGCTGGGCGACCAGGTCCATGTCTGCCAAACTGGGTGGACGTCTGCCAAGCTGGGCAGACACATCTGCCACAGATTGCAAGTGTGTCAGGGCTGCTGTGTGGACAGTGGATGATCACAATTCCCCAAACCGTGTTTGCACATACGTCTGCCAGAGTGACAGACACATCTGTCACCACACACACAAACCTTGAAGGAGGGCAAACATCCCTCAAGTACAAGGATCGGAGCAAACCACACTCAGGAACAGCTGCATTTTTCTGTGCCTATAAATTCAAAACAATGCCCTCAACTCTTGTCAATCGGACTTTCACAAGAAGATTTAAACAAGTGAAGCTTGAAAATACTAGAATAATGGACCAGAGATTAAAATATCGAGATGAAGGATGAACAAAGGACTGTCTAGTGCCACATCAAACCAGAAGGATTAAAGCAAGTTGCGGATAATCTCGGAGCGGGTCTATCCATGTTCAAAGGATCAGAGGCCAATCTGCTGTATTGAGCCAGGAGAAATGTAGAACAACTGCAGGAGCAGTGGTGTCCGCCATGGGTTCCCACGGTTGAATATTGGTGGAGATCCAACCCTAGAGCAAAGAAAATGTTAATAGGGCACTAGTTATTCAAGATTAAATGGCAGACCAAGTAGATCAAGCAAAAGGAAAAGGAACCAGACCAAGTGGCAGACGTGTCCGCCACTATTCTCGGGGAAACGAAACCTGCTGGATTGAAGGCAGATGGACACAAGGTGTCGAGAAAGGGACAGCTGGAGAAGCGTGGATCCAACAATCCAATACGGTCCAAGCTCAAATAACGAGTCGCGCCACAGTTACTTTTATTTTGAGAAGTGTTTACATAAATTGACTCGCGACTCAAATGGCCGTTCATAGTTCAGTGGGCGCAGAAGGTTCAAAAGTAGCTGTACGAATCCACATTTGGATCATAGAAGTGCTAGGCCATCAGAGTAAGGCCTAGTCTCAAGGTCAAAGAATTTTATATCATAGATCATAAGTGGTAAGTTGCAAGTCGAATCACAAGCCAAAGTCGTAAATCATAAGTGAAACATGACCAGACCGCGCGCAGGACGACATAATAGATTTCAGAGGGAAAGGGATTTGTGAGCATTGATGAAAAAAAGCATCGACCGCGGTGTCCCGCTTCATTGCAAGTAAACTTGGTTCAGTAGCGGACACCGGAAGCAGAAGAAAACGGAGATCTCACGAAAAGAACATTCGCCCCTTCTGGTTGTCATGCAAGGGCATGAATCTCAATAACCCGCGAGGTTCTGTGATTTGGCAGTCGCACCGGATTCAGGAAAGTGTCCAGCAGCCTTGGTCGGATCGAAGTGGATCTTCGCACGCGCCTAGATTGTGTCAGCATCTGGATGGAATGGTTGAATCCATACTCATGTGTAATGGCCTTCGTCCGTAAATTGTACACAGTATACGGGCGCAGGGGCCGAGACAGAGTAATGAATGCACCATTAACGCGATGCTGACTGTGGTATCGTGGTTGCCCTTGAATAAAGTGATGAAGAATCCTGGGTGATATGTTAAGAGGTTTATAGAATGCGCGCAACCCACGACATACTCTGTGTTAATGGTGGCGACTAGCGCGCGGCGGATTTTATAAATCCTCGGCGGCCTGTCACTGCTGACAAACTGGAGAATTTGTCAGATCTGCTGAACACTCTTTTGAAGAGCGGGCACGTACTTTGTGCGAGTCACCTCCCAGCGCCAATTCTACGGGCGCGTAGAAATTCTTGCGTCCACCGAAGGCGCATCGTGTGTCGGTGAAGATCTCTGGCGCGGCATGGTACTGAAGGGCCTTGATGAGCCACATGTTCGTCGTGGCGGGGAGAACCTTATCAGCCGAAACAACTGGGCGCATCGCGTCAGCCGGCGGAACGCGCCACGCAATACGCAAGTACATACCGACTGCCCATTACGAATACCATTAGCTTGGAGGTACTGATTCGAGAAGCAAGGCGCACGCACCATCGTAGTGACAGATCGTCCCGTCCGGGATTTCCGTTGTGAAAGAATTGACATGAATATTGATGGCCCTGCCGCTAGAGCCGTAGTCGGGGCTGCGGACACCAGTTATGTGTGCGGCTGGGTAGTGCGTTAAGAGGGGACGCGCGGATAGCTGTTAGTGAGTCTCACGAGGACGGCGGTGAGCAGGCTGTAGCGGTCCTCCGCGACCAGGTCCCGCATCGTGACTAGGTCCGACACCGCGACCAGGTCCACAGCCACCACCGGGAGATCGTCGATTCTGAGCGCGAGGAGGCATCAGATAGAGGCTTGAGCGGTAAGGGTATGTGGGGATAGCTCGCAAGGTGGGTGGCTGTGGAGGTTAATGTCGAAAAGTGAGCAGTCCCAATTTGGCAATTCGCAATGCACATGCAAAATCACCGCGCTCAGTGTTTGGGCGCCTTTGCCTGCGAAACAAGGTGTTAGTATACGGGTTCAATAAACAATCCTCAATTGCAGAAAGATATCCTAGGTACTCCCTCATCTACGATAGAAAATTACAATACTTATTTACTGCTAGGTGTCCTGCGAACGGTAGACGCCCGCGTCTTCCAATGCTTCCAAGAACTCCATAGCCCCCATGTTCATACCAAAGCCAGTCCCCTGCCGCACCAGCTCCGCAGGGACTGCCGCGTGACGCGCTCCCCCATTAACGCGGACTAGCGTCACATTCCCCTCGCCTTCTGCCGCCATCCGCTCCCCGGGCCACCGAATCACACTGGGCGTGTTAAACCCGCACCCGAGCTCGAGCAGGACGAGCCGCCGCCCGTCTGCAGCGCACCGCGTGACGAATGCCTCGTACGCCGCACGCGCGGCCGCCTGCGGCGTCTCGAGGAACCAGTCCGCCGCGCGCACGTTCAGGAACACGTCCGCCGAGCCGCAGCGCGGGCAGCGCGGGGCGCGGCTCCTCGAATAGCGCGTCGCTAGGGAAGCGCATCGTCGCCCGGTCGAGGTGCGGCAGCGCGCGGTCGATGAAGGGCTGGATGGGGAAGTACGCGTCGGGCGCGCAGGGCTGCATGCACTGCAGGAGGGCGTAGGTGCCCTGCGGGGTGTAGATGCGCGCGGGGTCAAAGCCAGACTGGTAGAAGAGGCGGTCAGCGTTGGATGTGACGATGAAGTGGTCGGTGGGGGCGATGGTGTGGACGAGCTTGTGGAGAGCCTCGTAGACAGGGGTCTGGCCCCAGCTGAGGATGGTGTGTGGGTGCAGGAGGCGGAAGGCGCAGGCGGTGTTTTCCTAGACGAAACACAGGTCACAACGATGGGGAGAGCAAGAATGTCGGTCTTACATCAGGAAAATCGTTGCCAAACTATGGAAAAGAAGAGCAAATTAGATGAAGCATCGACAGTAAAAGAAGAGCAGCGCACTGTATCGTACAGACACCGCATGTTGCTGGACTTGACAAGCCCGGGATACAAGGTCGAGAAGACGGTCGGGCTGGTATAGTCGAGCCCCAACCCAAGCTCTTTATGCACGGCGTCGACACTCATCCCCGCCCCAGCGCGAATCATGATAGCGTCCGCGTTCTTGATCCTCTCGATCACCTCGGGCGGAATCAGTGGGCGGAGCTTCTTAGGGGTTTCTGCTGCGACCGACGGGAAGACCAAAGGGAGCGCCTGTGTGTAATGCACGATGTCAGCGGGAAGGAAAAGCGTGAATATGACGCGCATATTCGTATTGGGATGGACAGCAAGCCATTTATCTACTGCCTGGAGGGCAAGTCGGGCGGCGGTGTCACCTGGAAAGGCGAAGAGTCCTGTGGAGATACACGGAAACGCGACGGCATCGACGGTTCCCAGCTGCGGGTCATCAGTAACGGTGACAAGCTAAGGGCAGCAGTAACTCCTACCTCGTCGGCGACATCGAGACAGCTGGTGTAGCAGCGAGACAGGGCCTCCTCCTCCTCCTCGGATGGTGAGGCCCCCCGACCGAGCCGCGGTCCGACGGTGTGGATAACGTATCCAGAGGGCAAACTCCAGGCCTTCGTAACTTTGGCACACCCATCGGGCTCTAGATTGCCCTGCGCCTCCATGATGGTGTAGCAGTCCGCGCGCAGCCTCGGTCCCGCCGCTGAGTGGATGACATTGTCAACACACATATGGCTGGGCTTGAAGCAGCCGAGCAATGCCGAGTTGCATGCATTGGCAATCGCCAGCCCCGGCGATGATATCCGTGTAATGTCCCCACGGTAGAATGAAATGCGGGGAAGAAAGACGATGGAAGCGCCGTGGACGGTGAAGGGAAGAGACTGGTTAGTGCAGGTATCGAATCCACGGGGGTTAATGTGGATCCTGTCAACTTCGCGGCGAGGATAGTGTCGACTGCTTGCAAGACGTTGCTGGGCAGGGGTCCCTCATCGGCGTGTCTAACCGTCAGCAGGGCGTGAACCGCGGCGTCATCGTCCAAGTGGGAGAGAGCATCCTCAGGATCCAGGTAGTCTAGCGCAATACGGTAAGCGTCATCCACGTTGTCTTGGCTGGCGGCGGTTTGGTCAGGTAATCCTGGGGGCGGGGAGAGGTCGATAAGGCTTCGATACTCCGCGAAGGATAGTACAGTCATTTGGGCTTGCTATCGACATTCTTGAGCGGCTTTATAAGGAAGAGAGTAGGGACCCCCCGTTTAACCGAGTTTATCCGCCCAGTTAAGCAGGCGATTTGGAATCCGGGAAATTTCTTGGTACTTTTGCGAAGGCACAGGCTTTTGAAGGTTTGGATTTCAGTCCCAAGTCCCGTCCGAAGTTCGAGTGTAGCAGCACCTAATAGCAGTACGAGATCCAAACGAGATCGGGAGGGAAGCAGGCGCAGGTCGCCAGCGTGCTCGGCAAAATCCGTGATCATGATGATCAGTGCCACTGATGGTAAATCGCAACACGGTCACATGATCGATAGTTCATCTTTTGCATTAACACGACGCAAACTGCAACATTTCAAGTTTTTCCGCTTCTGTGTGGCTATTTAACAAATATGAAGGATTATAGGTCGCCCAAGCTATTTTACCTGTTTTTCCTTAACCTCTCTTATATCTACAAAATCGAACTACGCGCAACATGTTGGATAATAAGTTATTAAATAATATTAAATTAATTTAAATAAGGTACGACTTTGTCCGCCTATCAGTGGGATTCGCCGATGTAAACAGGAACACGCCGACAGAAGCGGTCTCATGGGGTTGTTAAATCGAGTTGTAACAGCGACCCCATCCGTTATTAACAATAATATTACGCGGAGAGTCGGGCTTAATTTCTCAGAGCGAGACCATTGAAATGGTGAGAATCCATATGGCATGCCAAATATCAGGATACTAGACGTTCTATTCGTCTACGGAAACAATTGGGTCCGCGCGCACAACCTTGAGGAACGCTTCGCCCTGTGCACATAAGTCAGGTTTTAATTGAGCAACAGAAGAAAAAACTCACTCCACCATGAAAGTGCGAGAGAAGGCAGTTTGGCTTCTCCGAAAACTCCCTATCCAGTATCTCCTTTCCCTCTATCGCAAGACTGCCCCGCGGATACTCCTTCTCAATTTCCTGCACCGTCCTGCGGTTCACGAACCGCGAGCCCGGACCCGCCTCATGATACCCGCAGACATCGAACCAAGCGCTGAGGAACATGAGGGCCCCCGTAGCGGAAGACTTTCCAAAGGGAAACTCCAGTGTGTGGAGCACGATGCTCTGCACGATGTCCCCGACCTGGTATGCATCGAGGCTCGGGGCCGCCGCGTGTAGATGGTCATACGCCATGATCCCGCCGTGGAGCTCGAATGTCATACCGTGTGCGGGGTGCTCGCGTCCTTCGGCGGTCATCGTCCAGCCGAGGTCGTGGAGGAGGCAGGTGTGGTAGAGCCGCCGGTTGAGCTCTTCGAAGGTGATCTGCGGTACCCCGGGCGTCCCGGAGGGAAATCCGTTGCGCAGGATTGCGAGAGCGAAATAATAACATCGGATGGAGTGGATGAATCCCGCGTGCGGCGTGATCTTCTTTGCGTACTCGAAGGATGCAGTGTGCTCGGGATCGAGGGGGATAGTACGGAGGGTCTCGAATGGCACATATTCAGGATTGACTTTGGCCAGAGCGAAAAACTCCTGGACATTGCTGGGAACGTAGGCGTCGAATGTTTTTGGGAAAGACATTGTTTCTGGTTCTGTAGCGAATTTTCCAGCCAGTCTATATAGTCTCTCAACTGCGAGCTCGGGCCCGTTTCGGGCTTATTAAGTTGTATGTTACGACCATACACCGTGTTCACCCCTTCCAAGTTGGGTAACTAGAGTTGCACGGTAGTTTGATACATTTCAATGAGAGTGAGAGGTACGGGGATTCTCGGAGTAAGGCCGAGTCGACGCGTACTTGCCTGGCTCTGGTATTGGTAAGTTTCATTCAATGGCTGAATCAGCTGATCCTGCAAAGACGGGCTTGACGGTCGAATCCGAAATTAGAGCGCTCCCTTGGTGCTCCCAAGCTTGTGCACTAGCAGAGGAACAGCGATTGCCGAGACTTGCTCTGTGACTTGTTCCGCCGGGGCCATCGGCTTCACAAGAAATTATTGACACACTCAAGACACACTCGGAGCTTCTAAAAGAATCTCGTCGAACTTGAGAGCCAAATGCAGCTTGGATGCAGCAACGACGCACACTGTTACTGTCGCTGGAAGACGATGACGGTCAGACGAGGAGACAAAAGCAACTGCGGCGCGAGTTGTTATTCGAGTTCCTTGGACCGACATTGGATAGAATCAGACTCGCCTAGACGTCTTCCGTGCGGTCCAAATTGCAACGGATTTATTCAATGAGCTATAGCGAGGGCCCGAAATGTAGCTGCAAGTGCGACTCCCGTCTTACCCAGTCCCTTCATCCTCTTCACTATCCTCTCCGTTGGAGCCGTCTTCGCCGCTGGAGTCGTCGTTACCGCTGGAATCGTTGCGCCCACTCGACTCTTCGCTTGGGGCGCTCGGAGTGGGACCATCATATAGCCCCGGGCTATGCATTGTAAAGTCGTGGTGTTCACCCCGCAGTGTCCAAACCGAGCTAGGCGAAATCGACAATGACCGCTTCTCCCGCTTCTGTGAGCATGAGCATTAAATTCTCTGCCCGAATATCACAGTGCCGAACACCGGCTTCGTGAATACTTTCAAGGATTGTGATAAATCGATCTCTGGAATGGAGAAAGGATACACACACCTTCGCGTAGGAGTCAGAACAGGATCGATTCTGGCATTTTCAGGTTTCAGCTCGCAGAGAGCGGTGCCGCAGGTGGCTAGAACGAGCGCGATTGGGCCTCTCTCGAGGTCCTCGAAAATGCCATACACCTCGGGAGCCCCAGTTACATCGTGAACTGCAAGACGCCGGTACGCCTCGTATTCATGGCGCAGTCGTCGCTGTTGGTCTTTCAGAAATGCGAACTTGACGACAACGTTCTGTTCAAGGCTTTCGCTTCCCTTGTCAGTCGTCCGGAGAACAGCACGGTGGACAATACCAGTTGCGCCATCTCTAATTTTCGACGTGATGATGACATTGAAATACTCGTGCTGTTGGTACGAGCGCTTCACGGAGGGTGAGGATGACGACTCGCTCGACCCGGAGGTCACAGGGCAGCGGGTAGGACGAATGAAAGAGGAGGGCACTGGGGAATGATAGAAGTCGTAGTCGAGATGAAGCAGCATTGGGTTGCGGTGACCTGCTAGACCTGCCGCAGTCTGATATTACAGTGTGTTAGATGAAGTTTGGGCCGGAGAAATAGCGAACCTGCATTTCGTCTTTAATGCCTTTCTTAGACGTTTTGCGACGTTTGGGCTTGTCCGTGGTCTGTGCATCAGTGTGCGGCCTCTTCTGCGAGGTGACGTCTGCCAGGGCTGCTGTACGAGAGATCTTGTCCAGCGTCAACGAGATATAACACTCGGCGTGAATCTTGAGATACCCGGGTCTTTACAGCTCGTGACGTCGATCAAATCCGACAAGTACAGCGTTCGGGTTTCGCGATGTCGAGCTCCGATGCGCTCGTAATGCCCGCAATTAAAGACAATCAACGTCGAATCCGCTTCTACGGAACGGACCCATCCCTGGTCAAAGTCAATACGCGACAATCGTGTGCTGGAAGTTGCACTCACTAGTTGTAGTAGGACTTCGGCTGCCAATGATAACTTGGCATGGGCCGCCGATTCTTTTGGGCGCTGAAAGGTAGAAGGGACCGCTTGTTTTTGGTTCTACTCGCGCATGGGTCTCTGTGGAAGGCCCCTCTGTCCGAAGACTCCGTCTCGGCGACTAAACAGAGTCCATTAGAAGTCGCGAGCGAGGCCGTTGAAACCTGAGTAGATATCGCGAGTGCCGATGAATCTCTCGACCTTGCCTCTGCCAAGGGAGTTAGTGACCAAGGAGGAGAAGACGAGTCTCGAGGCAGGGATCAGGAGGAAGTTGTGGTTGGGAATTGATGCGTTCGACAGCGATTGTACGGGGATGTGGGTCGAAAGTACGGGGCGACCAAGATCAGCCAGTATTGACTCGGATTCACGAGTAACCTTCAAAAGACCCAAGGCCCCATTCTCGGAAAAAAGGCTGGAGCTTTTTGCACGCCGTTCACCCTGCGGCTTCCCCTCTTCGGCGATAAAAAACAATGAGCCTCTGTCGTCCAACGGAGTGTGAACGTCATGTCGCGCCTCCAACTTGAAAAGGCCCCAAGACATACTCGGTGTCCATCCGGGCAGCGATGGAATGAGGAAAAGTTTGGTGATTCCTGCAGTGCACGCCATGGCGAACGATTTCGAATAGAATTCTCCGACATCACCCGCCCAACACATTGGGGATGTGACATGTATTCAGTGAAGGGCGGAGGTGGTTCTGTAAAGCTCACGGTCCATCACATGCCCCGGATATTTCGATACAAGGCGTGCGAGATCGGCGACCAGAGAAGGCAGAGAAAGAACTTCACAATCCAGAGAATGCCGAACGTCGATATGTTTGTTGTAAAAAGCATGAGGGCCTAGAAACTGACTCGGATTCGGGGGATTCCAGGAAAGAGGATCGTCCAGATCGTTAGCCACTAGTTGTTGTATCGCTGAGTCTTGGCTGAGTCTGTCAACATCAGCAATCCCTGATTTTTGCCGTATTTGCCGTATTTGCCATATTTCCCAGGCTGTCTACGTAGAGCTACGTATTTGCCCGTATTTCAGGCCATCCTACGTATTTGCCTGTATTTCAGGCCATCCTACGTATTTGTCTGTATTACAGGCCATCCTACATAGTAGCCTGTATTACAGGTGATCCTACGTATTTGTCTGTATTACAGGCCATTCTATGTAGTGGCCTGTATTTCAGGCCATCCTATGGAGTGGCTTGTATTACAGGCCTCCCTCCGTATTGAGCCAATCCATCTTTCATTTTTGAATGCATAACCAAGGCAATGTATTCATTGTTGAACCGATCTCAACGGTTGTGTACAATAAAATTGAGATATGAATAGAGAACATGGTAAGGTAAATGTAGGCTATACAATGCCAAGGTAGGTGATTGACAAGGTGCGTGCTGGTTCAATGTAGAGGACCCGAAAGGGCATGCAGGGGCGGCAAATCAGGGGCATGTGTGTGCGCATGTAGGGAACACAGTGAGTGCGGTGGGTATACCCATGCCCATCCTGCGTCGCCTCCTCCACCGTCAACATCAGCGGCCCCACCACACTCTCCCCACTCGCCCCACTCGCAGCAGATGACCAGCGCGACAAGCCCGGGAACACATCGCTCAGCAGCGTCCGCTTCCTCCCCTCCGACGTGCGCTGGCTCTCCCGCTCCGCCTTCTTGCTCTCCTTCGCACGCTCCCCGCTCCTCCCGCTGAACGCTGTCCCACCCCCGGCCCATCCCACAACCGCGCCATACTCCGCACACTCCGCATCGCGCGCAGCGCAATCGAGGCTTGGTCTTTCTCCTTATCTCTTCCCACACCTGCGCCAATAGAATTTGCCGCCCCAGGCACCGCCAAAAAGCCCGTAGGCTGCGGCTGCGGCGTCCCGCTCCTCAGCCCCGGCGTCGGCGCGTGCGAAAGCGGCGCCGGCACGCGCCCCAAAGCCGATGCTGGCACGCCGAGCACGATGCCACTGCCCACCACCAGCGCAGTCAGGCTGCTCCCGCCCCCGCTTCCCCACCCCATCGTGTTTGCGTTCCCGAGCATCCCTATCACAGACACACTGCGCTTGAAATCCCCCAAGGGGCGCGCAGGGTGGTCCTCGTGTTCGTGTGCATGATACACCCCCATCGCGGATGCGCTGCACTTGAACTCCACGGGGCACTGCTGCCGCTGCTGCTGCTGAGCATGGGCAGGGACCTGGAATGCATGCGGCGGACTCCGCGGCGGCACGCTCCGCCCCGCCGCAGGCGGTGGGGTGTACGTCTCCGCCCGCGTGAGCGTCGCATAGGGCGCAGATGCGCCCGGGAGGTGCGCGTATTGGGTGCGTTGGCGCGGGGATTCCGCTTGCGGTTGCAGCTAAGGGACTGGCATCTACAAACTTCAGCTCATGGCATGTACGAAAGTATGTACTATTGCTGGACACGCTGCTGCATTTGCATCAGAATTACAGCGTGCAGAAAAAATGTAAGGAGTCCGCGCACCTGTTGATGTTCGTACGAGACAGGGCTGCAGCCGCCTGATGCAGTATGTGCACACTGCGCTCGTGCAGTGCGATGCACTATAAGAACCGGGACACCCACTGTGTAGCCAGGTCTAAGGTGTACACGGCGACGCGTGCCATGTGGGACATGCGCGGCAATGCAGCAGACGCGAGGGACATGGGACATGCGCGGCGACGAGGACGAAGCCGGAGTCGTGCATGACGACGCTGGGGAGGTGCACAGTGACGTGCCTGGGAGCGTGGGCGAAGCGGGAGTCGTGCACACCCTTGTGCACGATGTGGGGGACATGCTCTGCACCGCGCACGCCACGGGGGAGGTAGGCGGCAAGGTGGGGAATGCGGAGGACATGTGCGGGGGTGTATACAAGGTGGAGGGCGCGCACGGCGACGTGCGCGATAGAGGGACATGCGTGGTGACGCGGACGGTGCGGAGGGCGTGCGCGCGCAAAACGTGGAGGGCGCCCGTAGCGATGTGCGCGACGAGGGGGCATGCACGGCGATGTGAACGGTGCTGAGGACATGCCCAGTGGTGTGCCGCATGTGTGCGGCACCGTACACATTGTGAAGGAGGTAGGCGGGGACATGCGGGACACGGAGGACGTATACCGGGGTGTATACGGCTTGGAGGGCACGCATGGCGAGGTCTCCGACGAGGGGCATGCATAGCGATGTTAACCGCGCTAAGGACGTGCGCGGCGGCATCCCCCATGTGTAGGGCACCATATACATTGTGAAGGAGATGGGCGGCGACGTGTAGGATGCGGAGGACGTGTACTGGGGCGTATACGACCTCGAGGGCGCTTGCGACGAAGTCCGCGACGAGGGGACATGCACGGCGACGTGGACGGCGTGGAGGACGTCCACGGTGCCGCGCACAATATCGAGGGCTCGCGGGGCGACGTGCGCGACGAGGGAAGATGCATGGGGACGTGAACGGCGCCGCGCACAATGCGGGGGAGGTGCAGGGCAACGTGGGGGACTGGGGAGATGTCCGCAGCGACGTGGACAGTGGACGGCGAGCCTACAGCATTTGGCCGGCGTGCTGAGAGGGTACAGCACGAGGATTAGAAAGAAAGCTCACCTTGTGGAGCCAGGGCCCATGGTTTCCTTCAACGATCTGAGATCAACAAGTAGAGTGTATCGCGTCTGCCCTGCCGTCGCCTGCGCCCTCGACACCTCCACCGGATCGTTCCCGAAATTTAGCGGCACCGTAACCCTTGTCCCCCGGAAAATTCCCAAACGAGCGGTAAAAGTCCGGCCCGTATGTCGTGCAGTAGATCACGTCCGTCATGGGCCCCAGCTGCCCAGCTGTGGTGGTCGTATGCGGAGAGCTGGCCATAAGTCACTTCGTGGCGGTACACGGAATCCAAATGCTTGGTCAGGATCCTTGCTGTTCCACGCACGTGCATAAAGACGAACCATGGCCAAATATTTGGCTCACCTCTCTTTCACCTCGACCAACACCATCCCTCTTCCTTCCACACCACCGCTCTCCCTCCAGGCCTCCATCTCTTAGCATCACCACATCTCACCCTCCAATCCCTTGAGCCCATGGCACTGGCAAGCACCGGCACCTCCCAACCGGCGACTCAGTCGCTATCCGCTATCTGCTTCGACCCCAACGGTGACGTCAAAGCTGCCTCCCTCCCCGCATCAGCTCCCCTCCACGCCTCCTTGCCGTGTTCCAAGCGACAGGTTATTTAATGCATCGGTTTTGTGTAGGCGATATCTCAGCGAACTCCGGCACCACGTACTTTGGCACAAATCTCGTGAGTATTGTCTGCATATTCCTTGGTAGATCTGAGATGGTGACCTGTGAGCTTTAGGTTAAACGCAGTAAACTCAGGTTCAGTCTCAGGCGCTGATAAATGCAAGTCTATTGCTTGGATATTCAAGACCTCTGCCCGCTAATAATGAGCATAGGACATGGCTACTCGGATTTCTGGTGGCATGGTATCTTGTCTGGCAAGACTCAGGTTTCCCTGCCGTCAATTTTGACGCCTGGAACAACGCCGGCTCGTTCAACCAGCATGTTAATGTGCAATCAAATCACGCGACGTAACTCACACTTTGTTCAAATTCATCCGATACATTCTCATTCTCGTCTAGACCCATCTGACAGATCGATGCTGCGTCCACGGTTCTCCTCAAGAACACGAACAGTGTCCTACCCCTCAAAGCTCCGAAAACAATTGCACTCATCGGCAATGGCGCAGCTAATTCCTTTCGGGGAGCAAACGGGTACGTCGCTGGCACTCGGAGGCTCTGCGATTCTCACTCTTTCTTCCCAAGGTATTCGGATCGTGGAGGAGATGATGGTGTTCTCGCAGTTGGTGAGTGATACAGGGAAGAAGTACCCGGGCGCTCCTGATGCCTCCTCGACTTTAGGATGAGGGAGTGGGCAAGCATTCAACACGGTTCACCTATTCCGCAGCAGCTGACTTCTGGCCTAAGAACGCCAACTTCCCTTACCTTACTAGTGTATGTCGCTCTATGTGCATTACGATCCATTCGCTGAACATATCCCTAGCCTTTGGATGCCATCAGGTCGTGATCTGCCGCCGACGGGACTGTAGTGTCGCTGTCCACTAGTGATACCGACCTGACTGGCATAAGAACTGCAGCGACGGGAAAGGATGTCGCATTTGTTTTTATCACAGGCAAGTCCCAATGTTGGATTATTATTTCTCGTCACATCTAATTTCTCTTATAGCGGACAGCGGTGAAAGATACATAACGGTTGAAGGTAATGTTGGAGACCGGAACAGCCTTTCTGCATGGCACAGTGGGGTGTGTTTGTTTTTTTGCCTACCCCTTGCGACATGGAATTGCCTAACCTCGAATCTAGGACGCTTTAGTCGCTGCCGTTGCAGCTGCGAACAAGAACACGGTTGTTGTCGTCCACTCTGTTGGCTCCATAAACATGGAAGCTTGGGTTATCAACGCCAACGGTATGTCATGGCCCTTCAATCTTGATCTCACTTTGAGCTAATGAAATTTCAGTAACCGCCGTTGTACGACTGGTTACCGATATAACGATGTTTGAATTGACTGAACACGCTTCTGTATGTTTGGAGCGGCCTGCCCGGACAAGAAGCTGGTTCGATTGTCTTTAATTCAATGTGGATCTACTCGAGCTGATCCCATGATAGGTAACGGCTTGGTCGATGTTCTATATGGTGCGTACAACCCAAGGTGCGGCGGTTTTTTCTGCCCCCAACGTTCACATTGTGTTCCTAGGCTGACGGCTTCATGTTATGCGTAGACTTGGCTTTTTTCGTGATTTCAAACCTGGTCCACACACTCTGTCAGGTTGCCTTCCTGTTTTGTTAGGTAGTCAGAGCGCCTGTTGTAGTAGTGGCTTCAATATCATGGTTTTCACATTCTATGATGCTGTGTCAATTTTTGTGGTTTATTTCAGGATACTGGAAGCATTTCGCAAGCGATGTGAGGTCTATATGAAATACAGGTGAATACAGCGAATACAGCGAATACGGTGCTTGAATACAGGCAAATACGGTGAAATACGGAGGAATACGTAGACCGGGCCGAAATACGGACAACTACGTACAGCCTGGCCCAAATACGTAATTCTACGTAAGGGGGTACCTTCATACAGGGAATACGGCGGCTACAGAACTACGTAGGTCTACGTAGAGGTACGTAGCTGACCCAGGATTTGCTGATGAATGGAGCCAAGTTGATCGCGAATGATGAGACAGGCACAGCCACACCCTACCTCTTTCCCTGATCTCTTGACGACGGAGAATCTGAAGACCACTAATAAGGACAGTCCAAAAGTAACATTCGAACCTCAGACCTCATGCCTCAGTCGGTTAAACGGGGTCCCCTACTCTCTCTTCCTTATAAAGCCGCTCAAGAATGTCGGTAGCAAGCCAAAATGACTGTGTAGTATCAGTATTGAAGCCTTATCGATCTCTCTCCGCCAGCGAGATTCTGACCAAGCTCCCACCGGCATCCCGAACGATGTGTAGAACGCTTACCGTATTGTGCTTGGCTACCTGGATCTACTCTGTCCCACTTCGATGACACAGTGACACCGCGATTCGCACCTGTTAGCGGTTAGAGACGCCGAGGAACATCTTGCAAGCGGTCGACACTACCCTCGCCACAAAACTGGTAGGATCTACCTTAACCCCTCCAAGGTTATCAAGGCGTGGAGTCTTTCCTGCACGTCGTCGGACCGCAGCTCAGTCGGTGAGCCTCACCATCCAGGGAGGAGGAGGAGGCCCTATCCAGCTGCTACCCCTCGTGGACGAGGTAGGAAACCATTTTCGCACCCATGAGTCTTACTGATCGCCCGCAGCTGGGGACAGCTGATGCTGCCGCGTTCCCGTGTATCTCCACAAAACTCTTCGCCGGGTGGCATCGCCGCCCAACTTGCCCTGTGGGTAGTGGATGAATGGCTTGCATCCCATCCGAATACGAATATGCGTGTTGTCTTCACTCTCCTCCCACCCGCCGATGCCGCACACTACACGCAGGCTCTTTCTGTCGTCTTTCCATCCGTGGCCGCAGAGACCCCCAAGAAGCTCCGCCCACTGATTCTGTCCGAGGTAGTCGAGAAAATCAAGAACGCGGACGCTATCATAGTTCGCGCCGGGGCGGGGATGAGTGTCGACGCCGTGTATAAAGAGCTTGGATTGAGCCCGACCGTCTCCCCGGCTCTGTATCCCGGTCTTGTCAAGTCGAGCGACATGCGGTGTCTGTACGATACAGTGCGCTATTTCCCCCGTACAGTCGATGCTCCATCTAATCTTTTCGATAGTTTGAAAACAACTTTCCTGATGTTCGCCCGACATTCCGGCGCCGCTCCCTATGGCAAATCTGCGTTTCTTCTAGAAAACCACCGCTTGCGCCTTCCGTCTCCTGCATCCACGTACCATCCTCAAATGGGACCAGACCCCTGTCTACGAGGCTCTCCACAAGCTCGTCCACACCATCGTCCCCACCGACCACTTCATCCTCACCTCCAACACCGACCACCTCTTTCACCAGTCCGGCTTCGACCCCGCACGCTCCTACAACCCCCAGGGCACCTCAGCGCTCCTGCAGCCACGCAGCCCTACGCGCCCGGCGCATACTTCCCCCTCCATTTCATCGACCGCGCGCTGCTGCACCTCGCGAATATGTGCTTCCTCAGCAACGCGCTGTTCGTGGAGCTGCGCCCGCGCTGCCCGCGCTGCGGCTTGGCGGACGTGTTCTTGAACGTGCCCGCAGCGGACTGGTTCCTCGTGACGCCGCAGGCGGCACCGCGCGCGATGTATGAGGTGTTCGTCGCGCGGTGAATCGCTGACGGGCGGCGGCTCGTGCTGCGAGCTCGTGTGCGGGTTTGGCACATTATGTGATTCGGTCCCGGGGAGTGGCTGACGGCGGCTGGTGAGCGGATTCAAAGGTTATGCTGGTTTGCGGTAACGCGGGAGCGCGTTACGCGACGGTTCCTGTGGAGCTGGTGCGGCAGGGAACTGGCTTTGGTGCGAGCGTGGGCGCTATGGAGTTCCTGGAGGCTTTGGAAGACGCGGTCAGATCTCGAGTCAGACAATTATTGCGTGTGAGAAACAGATGTCTGACTCCAGACAATCGCGTGCGGGGACGACATCGCAAAGTTCCGCCGACACGGGGTGGTGCGAGCGATGATGTACAAAGTCCTTGCTCGTGAGGTAATTCACGTATGGCACGTCTGAGGCAGTTCACGGCGGTTTCATGACGCGACCTTCCAAAACTCTGATCAGGTATGGGTCCATATCTCAAACGTCGGCTGATTGCATCCTACCATTGTCCTGCCGATTTTTTTCTCCCCGACTCCCAAGCAACCGGAAACTCCGGCCAAAATCGCGTGGTCGACTGTCTGCATTAGGTACTCGCCGCCCACGCCCAATGATGGTGAGATAAAAAGCCACGCTAGTCCTCTCCAGTGACTCTAGTTTTCAACCTTTAGATACAATCGGGGCAGTCAGGAAGTGTTCGAACTGACGTTGATGCGTCCCATTGCACTCCTTACATTCAACGGCCAGATTCGTTGACAAGCGATTTGCTCATGCGAACAAAAATACGATGGCGGAACTTTGCAAAGCGGAACCCTTCACACAGTCACACATTGTACCTTGTTTTCGGTTGGAATCCTGAGAAATCGCGTAAACACCCGAAATAAGTTGTTGAAGGTCATGAGTGTTGAAGGCCATGAGATACTGTGTTCAAACGGCTGATCTCTGAATCAGAAGAACCGCAAAATCCAAATACGCCGACAGTCTAGATTTCTCGCCACACCATTGTTCTGTCGAAATGACGATCTTTCCGCGCTACACCGGTGTATATATTCCAACATCCGCGCCCCGCGCATTCTTAACGGATAAATTTGTGCCAAGATCCCCAAGCCGTCGCGGTCCTGCATGGTTCGGGTTCTTAGTTGCGTCGAGAACCAGTTTTGTGGCGTTCAACCGTGAGTGGCGGCGAGTAGATAGAACAGCTGGAAGTAACCAATACCATTGTTCGTCTGAAATACACCGCAAAGTGCTGCCGCAACTTGCCTCGGAGAAATCTTGACGAACCTTCGGTCGAGCGGGCGGAATCATTTCACCCGATTTTCTCATCGGAAAACACGATAGCAACAGCGCAGATGGCCCTGTGCGACGGGGTTCTCTCGCACCAGTAGGTCTCCATACGGTTCCACGAACTTCGCAAAACCCTTCGCGCAATCACAGATTGTTCCCGTTGATATCACATGTGCCTCCGGTGAGATTCATCGAAAGTCTGAGACATTGAACCTGGATAGGAGGGCCTAAACACGGATTTCCTTGCATGCGCGGCGTAATGGTTATACTCAAAAGTCAGTAGCCTCGTTTTTTTGTGAGAATCCAAAAATCAGATTCCCAGACCGATATGGCGAACAATGGACAAGTAAAGCCGACCGTCGGCAGCGACCCTGTTTTTTCGTATGCAAGTGGCGCGCCCGAAGAAGATCGGGTTCCGCTCTAATACGCTTTGGCCGGAGGCGCAAGAGTGATGTTGAAAATGGCGCAGGCAGGTTGAACTTTCTCACGAACGAGATTTCGTGAGAATTGACGGTGATTCATGTCGCGTTGGGTGCGTTTGCTCACCGAGTGCTTGGTGAAATGCCTCTTCTCGTCTGTAGGACAAGGCCATGGGGCCCAAAATTCCAGCTTTCACTCCGGAACCAAGCTCCCGATGAACCCGAAGACGCTCCCCCTGAAAATGATGGTAAGTTACCTCCAGCCACGAGGCCGAGTTGCTCTCAGGTTCGCAATAGCAGGCGGTGTCTGGCGTCGGACATGATGGGGCTACAGATGCACGGGACTCGAGATTCTTATCCGGACAAAGCGGTGGACGGGAGATCTCCAGTTGGATCATCATCCGTGCCTATCCGTGCTCTCGGAACCTAATTTCCATCTCGCACATACAGATTGAGGAGAAAATGATCCCGCCAAGTTGTGGGGCCTTATCTCACATATCTAGGAGGCCAATCGGCGTAGCGGCAGTGAAATCTGGGTCACATGCAGACTCTCCGTCGACGATAGCTGCTAAGTATTGGCATTTACCTCCGCGGGGGCTTTTCTGCCATGCGGAAATCGAAAACATTGCAGAACATGCACTGAAGATGGCGCACCGCCATTTCTGCCTCGAGGCTGGAGTAGGCGCAAGAGCCATGACGATAAGAAATCATAGCGAGCACTGGCAGAACTGTTGTAATTTCGAGCGAGTACATTCCGGCTGCCAACCTTGGAGAAATTGTTGGGTTCAGTAAATCAAACAGACTGTATTTCAGCTCCGTCGACGATGAGGCCAGGAAAAGCGCCGGGGAGCAAACCCGCGGCAAGGGCCAAGGCCAAAAAACGTTGATCCGTCATAATGACAGATGCGGGGAAATTTGGGACCGGGATAAGTTCCGGGAGTTGAGCGGTTAGTCTGGTGTGATAATCCGTCACTTCAGCGTTGATCTAATCAACGTCTTGGAATGATAAGGAATCCGGGCAGGCGGAGCGAGATTTTGAATATCACGATGTCCAGTGAATGACCTGTGGACCCGACCCGTGAAGGATTTCAACCAGAAATTTTGATACCACCGTCAACGACAGAATCGATATCGTTCATATGACTAAGAACGGTACTGGTGGGATTTCATTCAGGTTTTGACCCGCGGTACTCATTGGACGTTACACACGATATGCGATTCCCCGAACAATCGGATCCGCATCATGCCGTTGATGTTGCAACCTATGTACGTCGATATCTCTAACCCAGGGTTACATTGACAGTGGATAATGGGCCCAAGTTCAATGACCGGGGAAATGACATTCAAGCCGCCAGTGTTGCTAGTTCCCCGCCACCGTCCCTGGCTTTCCGGATCTTAAAACGTCGAGTGTGCAGCAGATATAGACCCAGAAACCAACAGGAAGCCCGGATTCAACAGACGGTTACCAGTGAAAGACCTTCCTCATTGGCACTGGCGCTCGGACAAATTATTCTTACTCAGCAGAGAGGCGGCAATGTCGATTCTCCGTGAATCATGCGCATCTTCAATGTCGATCCCCCGCCCGGGGATGCACTGAGTATGGCAGGGCGTACACAGTGGCCGAACGCCGGACATCGGGCAGGTTGCATTTGCACAGCAATTTGAACGGCCAAGTTGAACTTGCATCCATAAGAAAGGATAATGTCTCGGCCGTTGCCTGTGGCGTCGGAAAACCCTGTCTCGGCCGTTGCCGTGAAAAAACTGAGCGCGTAAGAAGGCGTTGGAAAACTCATATCTCGGCCGTTGCCGTGAAAAAACGTTGAGGGCGCGAGTGTGGCGTCGGAAAACTCCTATGACAGTGATGAAATCGAAGGCCTGACATTTTAGGTAAATGAAAGTTCTAGGCCTAGGCCGCTGTTGAAGAAATAGTACTCGACTTGTATAAGGCAATGCTCCACGAGGACATATTGATTTCATGGGTTGGCTTTGCCGAAAATGCCGGATCCTCCAAAGGTCCACCCAGCAGAGAATCTCTGGTGTATGAAAGCGAACCACGTATGAGGCCGTCCTCTCATCAGCCAACGGCACTCGCGCGGCATTGCGGCAGAAGTGCGGCATCAATTATGCACACAATCCTTTTAACTTTTCATGTCGCCCATCCATCCTCCCGGTATCCGCTGAATGGCGAAATTTGGCAGAAAACTCGGCTCGTGATGTATTTGAACCAGAAAACATTCAACGACGGAATCGATAGCATTCATATGACTACCAACAGTGCTGTTGAGATTTCATTTGATTAATCCGCGGTATATCTTGGGCGTTGCACACGATATGCGATCTCAGGAATGGTCAGATCCGCATTTTGCTGTTGGTTTTGCGACGCAGAAAGCCGTATTTGTCCATTCATCTGACCCAGGTTCATCTGACCCAGGTAAGTACCTACACCGACAGTGGATTATCAACGGCGGGCACAGGTCCAATGACCAGGGGGATGACATTCCCCCAGGAAGCCCGGATTATACATGGTGTACCAGTGAAAGAGCGGCCTCGTTGGCACTAGTCGTCATATCTGTCTATTTAGACTAATTACGTCTCTCCGTAAATCATGCGCAATCCGCATCGTTCGATGGCGATTGCCCGCAATGGATAACGAGAGCACGGCGTACACAGTGACCGAACGCCGGATAACGGGGAGTTTGCGTTTTCACAGCAATGCGAATGTCCAAGTTGAACTAGCAAGATCCGGAGGTCCAGACCGTTTGATGAATGTTGACGAGATAATACCTGGATCGTCGTTGTCGTGGACAACTCCGAGGACACCAGATTCCAGCATCGGAAAATTGTCATGCCAGTGGTAATATTGAGGGCCTAAAATTTCTATGTAAATGAAAATTGTAGCGCCAAGTCAGTGTTGAGAGGAGTACTTGAAGCAAGGGATTATTTTTGGTATCGAAAGTTATCTGGCCCGAATTCGACATGACACACGGTCTCAGAGTCCTTGTGAACAACAAAAAAAGCGACATATGAGGTTGTGCTCGCACGGCACGCAAGCGGCATTGCGGGAGAAGTGTTACGTGCCCAATCCTTTTAACTTTCCGCGCCGCCACATCTGTCTTTCATAGCATTCATCATGTTCATTTCACTTTCCTGCCATGCGTTGCCATACACATGTGTCTGTGAGGCGCAACGGACATTGTGGCGCGGAACAACTGACACCAGGCACATGGTACTTAATTCTACGCTTCGCGGGATTCGAATTGGGGCAGCCTCAGCAGCCGGGACGTTTCAAGCCTATTCCTGTCTCGTTCTCATTTGCTTCTGTCAATGACTTCATTCATTTAACTCAAGTCATCCTCCTACTCCGGCCGCCTCGACTCTTAGTGGGAATACCGTACTATTACGATCGATTCGACAGGGAGTGTGACGCGTTTTCGACACTTCGACACACTCTGAGGTTGGACCGTGACACCCGGGAAAATCTCTCCCAGTCGGTTATGGGCCAGTTCTAACGCTTTGGAATGTGCTGCAAGGTCTACAGCCAGGTATTTTCGGATTTTTGATCTGGTCGATGCCCATGCGGGAAGTAATTCCAGGCTAGTCTCACTTATAGTCAGACTCCACGAGATTCATGATAGTCGATGAATCTTTTATATGGAGTCTGATTTCGTTGGCACCTGTCAACAAGGACCTCAGTTTTGATGCAACACGTGATTACTTCCCCACGCACGAATTCGGACGATCTCGTCTCGCCACAACCTTGGGCACCAGAAACGGTCTCCATCACATAAAGATAGCATTCCCCTACCCTTTAGCCTTTTTTTTTCCACAGGAAAAATTGGCAGAAAATGCGAAAGTAGGATCAATATTTGTGTTTCTTGCATAACAGCAAGCTGTACCCCGAATATTGATTCAAAAATGGTGGAATCTACGCAACATACTCATTCAAATAATATCATGGGTTTCCGGACTTCAAATTAGCAGGAGGACACCCTGAGGAGGGTGAACTGTGAAGCTCGACCAATTTGGGCGTGGGGAACGGTCACGTTTTCCATCAAAAACCCAGGTCCTTGATCGCACCCGCCAACAGATTCAGACTAATTCCAGGCTAAAATGAGTTGAAAATGAGGTTGGAAAATCGATTCACCATGTTCAGATGCTTTCTAGCTCTGTAGGGATGCAGAGGTTTTTTTTTTTTCAGAATATACGGGGCTTGCAACGATTTCCCGGCCATTTTTGAACCGTGAAACGAATTCGACATGCGGCATCATGACCCGTGACAAGTTCCATATTTCGTTCGGGGGGGGTGCGTGACCCGTGACTGGCGAATTGATTGTAAGAGCACAGTAATTGAGTAGCTTAAGTAATTGTACAGAGGAACATTCCGCACTACCTATCGACATACTTAGCCTTCCCTTTCATCCCCACCGCGCCCCGAGGATGATCCAGTCCTATCCCAAAAAGGCAACCTCAACGCAATGTCGCGATGGCGCTATGTTGAAAGTCCCACAAAGGGACTTCCATTTCGGGACTCCCTTGCGCATCATTGGGCGCGAGACATAGAGGTGAGTCCTCAGGATCCCAATATAAGATACCAGGAGCGCAGAATGTCTGCGCGTTCTACAGCGCCTTAGCGCCGCAGCTCCGTGGGCGGCGCAGATTACCTATTACTCATGCAGGGAAGGGAATGCGTAAGAGAGCGGCGTAACCGCGGACTCGGACGCATCTGTGCATGCTTTCCGCCCTCACACATTCGCAGACCGAGTCATGTTCGAATGTGCCCGCCGTCGCACACCTTCCCACAGACTGTGGGTCGTGGGGCGCGCCCCTTAAAGATTCACACTCGAGTTTGATTATATATTTGCCCGGAGTGGGACGAAATCACCGAACGTAATATATTCCCGGAATATTTTCAAGACGGGACGGACAACTTGAAGTTCTTCAGGGCCAGAGACGTGTGACGGTCGGGTACTATAAGTAATGCATAGATACAAACTACCGAGGTACGAGGTTCTTCACGTTTGTAGCATCTGTCTACGAGAGACTAATGCATAGATCGCTGCTGCTGCTTCGCGTGGCGTAGAAGATCATTGATGATAGAGAGGCGGTGGTGTGGGAACACTCTCCGAGGCATGAGGCTCGCACGTCCCAATCAGGGATGCAACAAGGATAGGATAGAATGTTCCTTTGGGATTTGATCGTGCGTCCATTATGGGTGACATCAATCATTCGGTTGGCGAGTTGAATTGGCGAGTCCTACTTTAGCTCAAATCAAGTGAAATAAAGCGGACGGACGATGAGTCTCCGAGTTTCAAGTGCTATCCGATCCAACACAATTATGGGACCGCCGTAGGCTGCTCTCAGCTGGCAGTGGACGGAATACGTCAAGCGCTTAGATTGGGATGATGCCGAACAGCCGCAATCAACTCCTGCCAAGCCGTGAGGCTCGCACGTCCTAATCGGGTTAGCGAGAGAAGGTTTCTTCGAGGTTTGATCTGATTTGATTGCCTCGGAACCCGGCCATAACTGGCTATGCCAGTGTGAGTCTAGCCACTCCTGCGCTAGCAACATCAATGATGTTGAATATCCTGCACAGATGATGCGTACCCTGTCCTGCGATGGGGTGGCCACATCACTGGTTTGGCGCGGTCCAACTGCGATGGCGGGGGCGGTAATCAATTCTGGCTGAGGAGAGACAAGAGTTTTAAAGCGATGTACACTCCATGGCGGATAAATCTAGAAACGAGACAGCAAGCTGAAAAGCAATCACGACTCTGAACAAAAGAGAAATCTTATAAAACCCGACTTCGCGGTTCAATCACAGTTCAAACACTGATTCTCAAATACCTGTCTTTCCAACAAGCGCCGCGGGTAATCTATACTCTCTTGTCCTGTTCTTTTTATTGTCTCCAGCCTCAACTTCATCACCGCCTTCCACTACTCACCGCCTGCCGACTCCATTGACCACCCGAGAAACAAGGGAGTGCACGAATGAATTTGGGGCACCGCTAACGACGCCGTTTACAGGCCGTCGAAGGTTTGGGTCAAGGCTGCTCGCCCGATGCGGGGCGACCCTGCATTTCACGCCGATCCTCCGATGAATTAATTCAGTTATAATTCATTGTGTGGCGACACCGTCAGATGGGACCCACAAATCTAATTGAAAAGGTAACTGCCAATAACTAGCATCCACTCAGTTAGTCAGCCCACCGTCTGGCTGGGTCTGTGGAAGCGAATATATTCTTTCATGATGGGACTTGGAGCATCACAACAAGTCAACTTGATATTAATGTATTGGGTTGTATGAATATATTGTGTAGACCCTATTGTATGTATTGGCTCAGATGGCTGAAACTGTGACTGAGACTGACAAGCAGTCAGAGATCGCAGCCCCGCTTCGATGTCTCAGTCCTGTTACAGCACAATTCTATATATAGAAACCTAGGAGTGACTCCGGAGTCGACTCCTGGCAGTGGGCGCCAGCAATTGGAATGATTGTTCCCTACACTAGAATTGAATTGGTCCCGCATACATTGCCAATATGTTCAGTTCACCGCGGCAAGTCGATGCAAATTCAAATCCATCAGGGCATTGATTCGAAGTGAACTTAGTAATTCCTCGGGGTTTCGCTCACTGGAATAGATGCAAAGTAGTTTCTAGGGCCAAAAAATCGAATGGCAGCATACCAATTTGAGCCAGGAGCCTAAAGTCTAAGATGCGCAGCTGCCCTAATTGAGCAGCTTCGCGCCGATCATGATCAGAGTGGACTTCGACGTTATCTTATCTATAGCACTTCCCAATTCGTTTCATCTTCCGTTGAATACATTTGAACACGTCCGGCGAGTTTCTGTGTTGCTCGTTGAACTTGATTGCTGGGCGGATTTCCGAGGTCGACCTCGGCGGCGGCCATCGCCATGCGCAGCGGGAGCAAATAAAAGGCAGGACGGCGTCTTGGACCCCGCACACCGTCTGTCTATTTCAGGTCGCGGGGAGATGTGTATATGGAAAGTCAAAGAGGAAGCAATGAATGAATGAGAGTATGTTGGGCGGGGACACCACACATGGACCTTGAAGCTACATAGATCTCTCTTGCGGTGTCCGATGGTTGATCAGTGGCAGAGAACAAAAACAAACGGTATTTAAAGAGAAGGAAGAGAAGACACCGGCGATGGGTGGATCAGGAGAGTATGCAACGGGCTGGAAACGCGTCTCAATTGAAAGTCGCATATGTCGAACATATTTTTATTATTGTAGTTTGGCTCTCCCACGACAGACTCTGGTTTTCGGCTGCAGACGGTGTCCGACTCCAGTGCGGTGGTAGGTAGGATGGGACGCGCATCATTTGTCTGGTTCAACCCACACTTCTACATTGTCCCGTAATAATAATAAGTTGATATCCACCGATCTACACCCGGGGTTTCTTCCTTTTTTCTCTTGTTCACACGCATATTTTATACCACCGCTGCGACCGATGACTCCGCCGCTGGGCGTTCAATTCGGAGTCGGGAGTCGGGGGACCTTTTTACGGAATGGGGTTGGGCTTGGCGGGGACGGTGACTCGACTTTGGGAAAGTGATCGGAGGTCACGGTGGGATCGTGCGAGCTATCATACGTTCAAAAAAAAAAGGGTGTGCATTTGCGCATAGGAAGAAAGTAAACTCAAACGATCGCTGAGGTAGGCGAGCCTAGGCGAGCGGACTCCCACATATACTTTGACATGACTCCGAATCCGAGCCTGGAGCGGGCGTCGGCAGTTAGGGGTACGGATTTAGGGCTGACGTCCCGTCCCGTTCCTGCGCCGTCGCGTCGCGTTGGAGAAAAAAAAGTGGTGTAGACCAAATTCAAAGTTAGAGCATCCACACAAATTTATACCGAGGTGTGAGCGGGCGTCGGGCGAAGATGTACGCAACCATGAAATCGGTGTCCGGGAAAGATCGACTGGCGCGTCGCGTCGCGCCTCCAGTTGGAGCCGCGATGGTTCTCATAGCTCTCGCTCCCGCACGTACTGATGCACGTACCATGACTCCGACTCAGATTTTGCGGGAATGATGGCGGTGGAGGGGGACGGCACCTCAGCAAAAAACGTGGTGTTCGCGAAGGTACGAGCGGGTGATTCTCCAAGTTTTGGCTCTCACACATATACGTAGTGAGGGGTATACTCCTCGCGGGGAGCGGGCGTCGAGGGAAGATGTACGGAACAATGGGATCGGCGTCGGTGACTCGACTTGGTGATAATGATGGCGGTGAGAACAAGTCGCGTCGCGTTGTCACAGAAACGACTGGTAGTTGCAGTTCGGGCGAAAGATGTCTGTGGGTGATCATGTAAGTAAGAACAATAATAATTAAATGTTTGTGGCCACACCCTCTGGATCCCCGTCCGTCCGTTGAGGCTATTGTTTCCACTGAGCGCTATTGTGAATGAAGAGTATTAAATGTTCATGAACGAATTCATTGAGGATTTAGGATCCGCTATAACATCCTTCCCTCACCGTTGCACCTCCCAGTTCGCCCCGAAGCCGCTATGCCAGAGACACGACTCGAAAGATACTTCCGAACGAACTCGAGGCGCTTCATCAAAGATTAGCTCAGAGAGCACGCGTAGTTGCGGTGGATTATCCCTCGACCCGCGGGCTAAAGTATTAGATTAACGCCTCGGCCCAGTACTCGTAGCGGGATCATCAGAGGTCAGGTGCAGGTGGATTATGTCGCTGATCCATTTCTTTTCGCTGACCTTGCTCAACGAGCGCTCGACAGACATATCCCAGCGGAGGACCGACAGCACAGCACGGGTAATCCCGCCTCGAGGTACAAAGAATCACAGCACAGCGCGGGCATGGAAGCGAATGCGGAAGTCGGGCCTGGGAAACCTTACGGCACTTTGCGATCCCCTTGAAGATTCCCGATATGGATATTGAACCAGATTGACCCAGAAGAGTGGAACCATGTTCGAATGGGGAGCGTGTCAACGATCGGGGACGGTCTCACTCGAGATTCAGTTCTTTTAAGAGAACAAAAGGGAGAGAAATGGACGACGCGATTCCTGCTTGTCCTGCGCGGATTGTGATACATCGACGACGACGACGCAGCTATGCCTCCAACCCGCACTTACTACCGTTAGTTTCTGTGTTTCTTTTTTTGGATGTTGACTTATCGCGATAATACAGCCAATACACTCCCCATCGCCTCCCCCACACCCCGTACATTCACCTTCCCCGTGACCCACAACCTCGCCGACTCGCCGCCCTCCTCCCCGTCCAACTCCCCCTTTGAGCCTGATCTCCGCGAGCTCGCCTTGTCTGCCGCGTCATCCTCGCCTGCCTCTTCGGCTTCCTCATTCTCATCGAGCGACTACGATGAGAGCCGCACCCCGCCACCCACGCAGCCGCTGCCACTGTCCGCATTCACACGCACGCTCTCGCCCGTGTCCGCGCCGACGTCCCCGCCTAAGAGGAAGAAATCGTCCGTGAGCGACGATGTGCCTCGGCCGAAACGAGGTGACCACGACTACGTCAAGCGCCCCGAGAACGCGTTCATACTATTTCGCCGAAGCCGTGTCTCCACCACAGCTGGCGACTCCCCCAACCCGATACCCGCGGGAAAGAAGCAAGCCCCGAAACAGCGCCAGGCGGATCTCAGTAAGACTATCTCCCAGCAGTGGAAAGCTCTCGCCCCCGCCGAGCGCGCAAAGTGGGAGGAACTGGCCAAGGAGCGCAAGCGTGAGCACGCGGAGAAGCACCCCGGATATGTGTATCGGCCGCAGAGGAGTGGGGCGAAAAACCGCACCAACTCTGTCCCATCCACATCTACCTCGGATTCGACGCCGAAGAGGAAGCAGTCGGAGCCACAGCAGGAGCAACAGCAGCAGCATATCGAATTCATCGTGCCCACCGCCCGACATGGGCGGAGCACGAGCGCGCCGCCGCCGCCGCATCAGGCGGTGTTGATTCCCAATGTCTACGCGCTCCGCTCCTCCTACGCCTCGTCGTACCCCTCGCTCGGTGAGAACGCACCGACCGCGGGGCCGTCGTTCTTCCCCGGTGCGGCCGAGCACACCAACTCGCACTCGCACTCGCAGGAGAACGCCAACGCCGACTCGAGCTTCCTGCCCGACGCCGACGCCGGGGCGCTCTTCACCCAGTACGACATGCGCAACGGCTTCGACTACATGCCAAGCTTCAGCTTCACCGCAGGATACGAGTTTGAGGCGAGCTTACAGGTGAGCGCTGTTCCATACCTGTTTTCCCCACGTTTTTTTTTCGATCTCTCGCTATATTATGCGTGGCTTCCTTGCTGGCTTGCTTCCCTTCGCTCGCTCGCTCCCCTTTTCATTATCGTTGTGCTGGATATGGCACTGACGATGCGTTTGTGTTGCAGAGCTCCGACTACCTCCGCGCGATGTTCCCACCCACCGTCCCTCCACAAGTACGAGTACGAACGCAGACGGCGATGCTCAACCCTATTACAACGTCGATACCTCCTCAGTATACCCACCTGCCTCCCCTTCCTCATACCCCGACGCTCAGCCCCCGCCGTACACCCCCGATACCCCGCCATCATACCTACCCACTTCCCCATCGTACACGTACACATCCCAGCCCACATCAGCAGATGGCTCCCCCTCCCCATACCCCGACACACAGTCCCCCGCATACCCCATGGAATCTGCTAACGCGTGGGCGGCTTGCCTCGCCCTGGGGCGCCCTCTCCTCGTTGGGTCCACTGGCGCGGGGCTGCAGGAGGGCGACTTCGATATCACGAGAATCGCGGAGGTCGGGTGGGGGCGTCAGATGCGCCGCGGAGCAGCAGCAGCCTGTCTTCCCAGCCGAGTTTAGGGAGCACCCGCACCCCCTGCTGGGCGTGTATGATGAGTATGAGTATGAGTATGAGTATGAGTATGAGTATGAGGGGGACGCCGATATGGAGGGATGCACTTTGGGGATCCGGGCGCGCCATTTGAGATGGAGTTTGGTGAAGGCGGTATTGTACATGTACAGAGCAACGACTCGGAGTGGAATAGAGAGGAAAGTCGAGTGTATCCGTGCCCCGCCCGCAAGCATTCATCTACCGAGCTACAAGCTACACAAATACTGAGACAAGATGAGCCATAAGGTGAGCAAAAGTCGGTGGACGGTTATCTTATCTACGGAGACGGCATCTTATCTTATCGCGCTTCCTGAGATGCGTTGAAGTGCGCGCATATGCCGCGGAAATCGTCTTCTGCTCTGACGTTTTCGACTTTCTTGTCACAATAAACCCAAATTAATTCCGATGTTGAACAGAAAGTCGTACGAAGAGAAAACAAGTAAAACAAAATCTATTGCCCAAGCTTAATAAGGTCATTCTGTCAACTGGATCCGATCATTCAATCCGTCTTGTAGACGGCGACTGACGGCGACGCATCGTATTACGATACGTGGTTACGATGATCGTAACCACCGATCGTCTGCGCAGCCCGGATAGTCTCCCCCGACCGCCATGTCTAGAATGGCGAAGTAAGGTTTGTACGCAGCCGTACCCTCGTCACTTCGTTACTTCGCTTAAGTTTGCAAAGTTTCGTCAACTTTGATGGAAAGTTGAAACTTCGTCACTTTTCGCGAGTTTCCAGAGATGTACAACTCACACAAATCAAACATATTACAGCAGTTTGCGGAACTTAGGGCGCGGCTCATTTTTTGATCAAATTTTGATGTTTCCACAGGATGGCAGCTGTAAGCTCACATTCCCAACCGTTCCTTTGAAAGTATGACCGTTGAATTCGTATTTCCATTCCGGAGGGCATGGCCTCCTCAGATTCTTTGATGGCGAACCAAATTGCCTGATTGGGAAAATATCCAAGTTTTGAGCAGGATGGCTGTAGTATGAGCTATATTTGTTCGATTGGGCTAAATTTTTGATATGATGAACTCACATGTATTCCGGAGGGCACCAAATACCGGGATTTTCGATATAACTTGTATATTTGATATAGTGTACATTATGACAATGGTTCCAAATGATAGCAAGCATATATTTGAAGTAAAGGTCACATTGAAAAATCCCAGTATGTCCTGCCCTTCATAGTACTCCCAAATACAACATAACCAAAAACTAGGTCAATCGGACAACTACACAGAGTATACGGCATGTCCTGTTCTTCGTAAGTGTGTTGAAGAACAGGACATGCCGTATACTCTGTGTAGTTGTCCGATTGACCTAGTTGTTGGTTATGTTGTATTTGGGGAGTACTACGAAGGGCAGGACATACTGGGATTTTCAATGTGACCTTTACTTCAAATATATGCTTGCTATCATTTGGAACCATTGTCATAATGTACACTATATCAAATATACAAGTTATATCGAAAATCCCGGTATTTGGTGCCCTCCGGAATACATGTGAGTTCATCATATCAAAAATTTAGCCCAAATCGAACAAATATAGCTCATACTACAGCCATCCTGCTCAAAACTTGGATATTTTCCCAATCAGGCAATTTGATTCGCCATCAAAGAATCTGAGGAGGCCATGCCCTCCGGAATGGAAATACGAATTCAACGGTCATACTTTCAAAGGAACGGTTGGGAATTGAGCTTACAGCTGCCATCCTGGTGGAAACATCAAAATTTGATAAAAAATGAGCTGCGCCCTAAGTTCCGCAAACTGCTGTAATTCGGCCATCATTTTCCTCCGCACCTGTTTTTTCATATAGATACCTTACCCTAACACTAACCACTAACCCTAACCGCTAACTGCTAACCCTCTAATCGCTAACCTCTAAACTCCAACCTCTAACCTCAACCAGATAACCCTAATTGACCCCTAACCGCTAACCGCTAACCTCTAACCGGCTAACCCGAACCTAACCGGCCAATCTCGGCAAGCTGTGGATACCCATCACTCCATGAGACTCCATGATGTGCTGAGGAGTCGCCGCTCGACAAGCCCCGGGGATACTACATAACTCACGAACTTTCATAGAAAGCTACATACAAGGGGGGTACAAATCTGCGAAATTTGCACCATACCTCGAAGTTTTTTTTTCAGCAAAATCGGCGACCCCTCCCCCCCTCCCAAAAGAGGAAATTCCTTTTTGGGAAGTGATGAATCGTCTTCTGGAGGCTTGTGGAGCTTGGTTTGATGTCTGGGACCTTATATATACACTAAATTGACAAAGTATCAGTTGTGCTAGTCATCTCAGGATTGTTTGAACAATTCTGAGTGAAAGATGTTCAGTGATGGGGTCCCACTGCCGTATTGTTGCCGAGCCCACATGCTCATTTGCTATATTGGGAAGACCTCCGGCCGATCAATCCCTCATCAATTCCCCGATATGGGAATAATGTATCCTCTTCTACTTCAACAACCACTACACCAGGCACCTTAAGGAAAGTGGATTGTGTCTCAAAATCACAATCTCTTCCAGATTTTGAGGTGAGGTAAAAAATTCTGGAATCTGAAGCCCCTTGGCTACATATCTAAATCACGAATTTTCACGAATTCCCATCTGACCACCATCATCGATTTTTGAAACACCCCTGCGTGGCCACACTACCCACCCCGCACACTCACAGAAGTGTCCTTGAGGCTTAAGAGTGCCCCGCAGCTGTGCTTTCTTTTCATGATCGTCGTCGTCGTGTACCCATATGAATTGTCTATTACTATTGCCTCTGATGTCGAAGCCGGCCGCTAGCCCTCTGAGCCTCTCTGTCTGCCCAAAGGGCCACAGAGCCTCACAGCAGTCTACCCGCCCCTTCCCATCTGGACAGTGACTGGCAGCGGACAATAATTTATATTTTTCTTCCAAACAAAGCTCGCTTCGTATGATCATCCAGAAGACAGGTGGTGCATCCAGCCTTTTCCTTTGGATATTGCCAGCCGTCCATCTCTCTAAAACTTCCCTGAGGCCCATAGTGAACCACAATTATTCTATTTTCTTCTTCCACACTCTCTACTGAACGCAATCTTGCTGCACCCTAATCTTTTGCGTGAAAGACGCTGAGTCATCAGATCCACGTGCAACTTAGTCTCACTTATAGTCAGACTCCACGAGATTCATGATAGTTGATGAATCTTTATATGGAGTCTGATTTCATTGGCACCTGTCAACAAGGACCTCAGTTTTTAATGCAACACGTGATTACTTCCCCACGCACAAATTCGGACGATCTCGTCTCGCCACAACCTTGGGAACCAGAAACGGTTCTCCATCGCATACAGATAGCATTCCCCTACCCTTTAGCCTTTTTCCACAGGAAAAATTGGCAGAAATGCGAAAGTAGGATCAATATTTGTGTTTCTTGCATAACAGCAAGCTGTACCCCCAAATATTGATCCAAAAATTGTGTGAATCTACGCAACATACTCATTCAAATAATATCATAGGTTTCTGGACTTCAAATTAACAGGAGGACACCCTGAGAAGGGTGAACTGTGAAGCTCGACCCAATTTGGGCGTGGGAAACGGTCACGTTTCGCATCAAAAAGCGAGGTCCTTGTTGACAGCTGCCAGTAAATTCAGACTACGTGCAACTGCATGACTGCCAAAAGGAGACTGGAGGTAAATCATTATGACGCAGCTGTCCCCGATGGTGATATGCGATTCTCCGGATTCGAAGCACTAATTGGCTGCTCACTGGGGAACTCAGCGTCACCAATCCCTCGGAATCTATTTCTTCTGGATCTGTCAATCCTCTCTGACTTGGAAATTGACCTTGTGCTGGTGTTCGCATATTTTGGGCTACACCCTGTTCTGTTCGTCTCGCCATCTGTGCTTCGTTCAGAAGTCAATTTGGGAACCCTGGACAATGGTGCGAATTTATTCTGGCCAACTTGACCAAAACAATTGTTTTGATCTTTGGCTGTGTATGCCTCCCGCTTCCAATTTGTTCCCGGGCTCCAAACGACTTGAAGTAAAGATGGACAGGAAGTACGTCCGGCGCCAACTTGCACTCGGACACATGTAATTATTTGTCCCCACTGTTATACAGTCAAGGCACACATCATACACAATATTGTGGACACTGAATAATGAAGACATGACTGGACGGATGGCTTGCACCAAAAGAACTTGAACAGCTGCATGGCACACGCATCAAACTGTCATCGGATCCACGCTTGAGATCTGGCCGGACAGTGAAGGGCGTACAAACAAAGCGCTCATATGAAGTTCAGGTTATGTTCCTCCATCGCATGCTCCACTTTCATAGCCGCTCCACGATTGCGTCGCTCTTCACAGAAACCGGGATCATGCCTCTAAAAGAGTCCGACACCTTCTTCTAGTTCTCAGCCACCTGCAAGATTTCTTAGGCCTCCCGCACCGCTTTAAAAGTTCAATTGAACTTGCGGATAAGGGTAAAAAATATCATTGCTGAGAAGGCTATAACGAGGCTACTATTCCATTGCCCAGAGTCCGTTCTGACACGCCAAACCCACTGACAACGGCGTCGAATTACGCGAAAACTCTTTGCAACCTTAGGCTGGAATGGTTACAAGAGGAAATAAGATGCTCGAATGAGGTAAATTCCTGTTAATGTGTTAACTTTTCTTTGCTTCCTCAGATTCTGATAGTTCTACCGCGGCGAGTTGGTCCGGAGCACCCGACAATCCACTGCGACCGTGAGCTCGGCTGGAGGAATTTGAGGAGGTCCAGGGGCGATGGTGTAATTAGCGTGACACACCGGGATAATCCCTGGAAACCGGCGTTCCTGAGCGGGACCGTTGCCGTGTAATACTACCTACCTACCTACTACCTACCTACCTACCCATCAAAGTTACAAAGTTTCGCAAACCTAAGCGAAGTAATGAAGTGACGAAAATGACGCGGACTCGGTTGTACGCCAACTCAGTCCACTGGGTAAATCCTCCAATCTGGGCACCAGTGACCGAATAATACTCCGTCTCGTCGAGATACCATGTCAGCTTCTGCTGCTTCCCGTCCGGGTTGTGCCTGTCGATCTTGAAAGCCCAGGTATGGTACTGGCCGCCAGCGTAGTTCACGAGCCCACGAAGGCGTCGCTACGGCTTCCATTTGGATTCTCGAAGTGTATGGTTCCCTTTTTTCAGGGTGCCCAGCCCGTTGTAGACCTCGAAAATGTCCCACTCGCCACACTTGGGCCACCCCGCACCGCTGCGGAAGCTCTGCCCCAGCGTCCAAAAGGCGGGCCAGAGTCCCGCAGATTTTGCGGAGACGCCAGTGAGTCGGGGCACCCAGAGCTCCGCCGGGAAAACCCATCCCCCCCCTAGGCCTGCGGCGCAGGACTGCGATGCCATGCTCTCGATGCGTCCCGAATACCATGTGTTGCGGGATTTCGTAGGGATGATGTAGAGCTGGCCGTCGCCCGGGACAGGTGGACGTTGCCCCGCAACCGGCGGTATAAACCTGGAGCTCGCCGTTGTTGCCTGCCAGTCCGATCCTGCCTGCGCCCATTTACTGTGGTCGATGCCGAGACCCTGGGCGCCGTTGAAGTCGTCGGACCATACAACATGGGTAACCAGGCATCGCTGGGATCGCGGCAGAGACGGTTTGCCAAGAAAGAGGGATATGGCAAGGAGGGAGGTAGATATGGAGGGCATATTCGATACTGAGACTGTCTATTTGTGTTCGACTGGGAGCTGGAGGTGTTGAACTGATTTCACTTCGACAGAAGTCAGTTCATTTTATACTAGGATCGGCAATGAAATTTTTGCCCATAGTCCAATAGCGCGCATGCGATCTACAAGGAAAGACTTGAGAATAGTGCCCTTCAAGCCGGGTCATTCCAAAAAAATGTACATGTTTGAATACCGTGCTCCAGTTGTTCAACCAATGGGCGTATTCAGGACCCCGAGCCACTTGGCCCGGCGTGGTCCTTTTCGGGCCAAATCGTAAGACTTCTACTTACTCAGGGCTACAAGATTTATTCCGATCATCGCATTTCAACCGACCTGCCCGTTTCTGATAACTCGTCCAAATGTGCACACCCAACGCCCAAAGCCTTTTTAGGAAAGTGTGTGCTTAGCGTGGTGTTTCATCTTTCTTTTTGAGTGTCCGAGGACCGATCAGGCCGGAACAGTTGTTGTGGGCGCTCAGTGGGAGGGCTACTCTGGACCGACATTCATGTCAACAAGCAGAAAAATTTATGAACGGCGAATTACATGAACTGGCATCCAGGGATCGAAGAAAAAATAAAAGAGAACCGCCATGGAGAGCGCTCAACCAGCCACAGGCATACCGGAAATCGAGCTGTGGTACTAAAAATGAACTCATGTGTTCTTTTTCTGTGGTCGTCGGTGCTCCGGAACAAAATCACTTGATTATATTTGGGAGAGAGAAAATACAGAAGAACTGGGCGCGTTCCGGCAGTCAGAGACGCACCACAGGTAAGACTGACAGGAAAGCCGCGAACTAGCCCGTTGACTCCCGTTCTTTGTTAAGCAACTTTTTTCTCCTTCCCTGCCGCACTGCCTGCGGTTCGACGCCATTGTTTCACCCACTTCGACCTCCCAACCGTATGCCTGCCGACTCTGAAACTTTTCTTCCAATTCGCATTCTTTTATCTCAAGTTCCTCAGTTTTCGGATGAAGCCGTTGAAACAAGGATAATTCGCCAAGGGCGGCCTGAGAAGGATACTTAACTTGGCCTGCTATTGTATCCCTAGTTCTCCGAGAGAGAGGCGATGACTAAGCTACGGGCCGGTATCGAGGGTGGACGCCTTTGAGAACAACTGTACGGCGGGGGAAGCTGGGGGGGGGGAAAGAATAAACACTCGTCACTCGTCCGATTCTGGGCCTACCTGGCACGGCACGGGGGATTCGATTGTTCACCGTATGGCAACGGTTCCACGAATGAGTGTCGGAAAATCCTATTCGGCTTAATAAACGGCTTTGAACTTGTTCAAAGCCGTTACATGGTCACATGCCCTAGCTGGCTTCCAACGCACAGTCCAGAATCACGCAACCACTTGTTCTTGAAGTTGTTAGGCTCAAAAATGTGATACATACCTTGGACGGCATGAGACGGCCTAGAACTTACACCGAGCCTTTGAACGGCTTGAGACTGGTTTGAAGTCGCTCCGCCGCGGCTTCGAAGTGTCCGATGCCGTTCCAAGGTCACATGCTGGACCAAGCCGTTGCTGCTGACTGGCTTTTTCCGACTGTCCCTAAAGATCAATACATCTGCTAAGACTCACTCTGCATTGTTTGTATGCAACCATCCGTTTCATAAACTTGACGAAGAACCCTGCCGATGAAGCGTAGTGAGGAATCCACATACGTGTTAAGCGCTACTACAGCTAGCCCATTTGAATCTCGAGAGAATAGGTTCTGCACTGCTCTGTTGCAGTAGGAACGGAGACACGATTATTTGGATTGCGGACGTACGTGTATTTGGACGTGTCAAACTCCGCAATAGATTCTGAATCAGGGTTCAGCTTTCCTCACCGTACTAGTGACTGCCCAAGCTCCATTCTTCCATTCTGTGGCGCTGGAGGAATCCACGAGCGATGGAAGTAT